>QRFJ01000153.1:1775129-2291005 GCA_006176705.1 Cocos nucifera
GAAGATCACCGAGGCCAAGGTGCAGGACTTCGTCTGGAAGACGCTGATCTGCCGGTTCGGTCTGCCCCGAGCCCTCATAACCGATAATGGGCGACAGTTCGCTGGAGCCCGGTTTGCCGAGTTCTGCGAAGGACTAAACGTCTCCCACCACTTCACATCGGTGGCTCATCCGCAAGCCAATGGGGAAGCCGAAGTGACCAATCGGACCCTGCTGCAAGGCCTCAAGACGAGGCTCGACAGGGCAAAAGGGGCCTGGGTAGACGAACTCTACCACGTCCTCTGGACATACCGAACAACGCAGAGGGTACCGACCGGCGAGACACCCTTCGCCTTGGCCTTTCGGCACCGAGGCAGTCATCCCGATCGAGCTCAAACTCCCGTCCGCTCGAATCGTGAGCTTCAACGAGCAACTCAACCCCCAGGACCTCAGACCAACCTCGACCTTCTGGAAGAAAAAGGGAGGCAGCCCGCATCCGGATGGCCGCCTACCAACGGAAGGTGGCTCAGTATTACAATTCCAGAGTCAAAAGCAAGGCGTTCAGAATTGGGGACTTAGTGCTCCGACGAGCAGCCGTCTCTCAGCCCCAGAGTCAAGGGAAGCTCGTCCCAAATTGGGAAGGTCCGTACGAAGTGGTAGAGGTCATCCGACCTGGAACCTATCGCCTAAAGGAGCTCGGAGGACTAGCGCTTCCCCGACCTTGGAACTCAGAAAACCTGAGAATGTACTACCAGTAGTTTCCCTCAATAAAACCTTGTTGCTCGACACTATCGTTTCAGGGTCACTGGAAAAAAGCGAGCGGAAATGCCCCCACAGCCGGCTAGGAACAGGAGGAGAACCTCGTCCTAGCGTGAGCAAAGTCGAAGGCCCCGTTCACAAAGGACGGGATGGGGGGAGAAGCGAGGACGACGGTCCTCATGTGCCCCCACAGCCGGCTAGGAACAGGAGGAGAACCTCGTCCTAGCGTGAGCAAAGTCGAAGGCCCCGTCCACAAAGGACGGGATGGGGGGAGAAGCGAGGACGACGGTCCTCATGTGCCCCCACAGCCGGCTAGGAACAGGAGGAGAACCTCGTCCTAGCGTGAGCAAAGTCGAAGGCCCCGTCCACAAAGGACGGGATGGGGGGAGAAGCGAGGACGACGGTCCTCATGTGCCCCCACAGCCGGCTAGGAACAGGAGGAGAACCTCGTCCTAGCGTGAGCAAAGTCGAAGGCCCCGTCCACAAAGGACGGGATGGGGGGAGAGAGCGAGGACGACGGTCCTCATGTGCCCCCACAGCCGGCTAGGAACAGGAGGAGAACCTCGTCCTAAGCGTGAGCAAAGTCGAAGGCCCCGTCCACCAAAGGACGGGATGGGGGGAGAGCGAGGACGACGGTCCCCATGTGCCCCCACAGCCCGTTGGGAACAAGAGGAGAACCTCGTCCTAACGCGAGCAAGGTCCAAGGCCGAGCCCCAGAGTCTACGGCAAGCTTCACTGCAGAAGACGAGGTCTCCTTCGGACCTCAGCTTCAACTTCGGTATCAGCATCAGCGGGAGACGGGATCTCCCCCAAGCGATCATAACCTTGACTGCAAAAGAGGAGGTCTCCCCCGAATCGACTTCGGTTGATGAAGGCAATGTCAACTCCGACCCTGACCACGGGGGGCGACATTGACTCCGGCCTCAACGTCGGCTTCACCAATTTTGGCTGGAAACGAGTCCCACTTCAACTCCAAACATCGACTGGGGATGAGACCTCCCCCAAGCCTCAGCTTCAACTTCAGCGTCAATATTGGCTGGAGATGAGACCTCCCCCGAGCTTCAGCTGCAACAAATGCGGAGCCTGGAAGAAGACTTCGGCAGTCGCCTGTTTTGGTACTCCCTTCCTTCAATTTTTGAACTCGGGAGTGGGGGGGCTACTGTTGGGGATAAATCCCGCTCCTGCCGAAGCCCGGCCCGACGCTCAGCCCAATGTAACCAGTAGCCGCTGAAGAGCTTCAGCGCCAGGCGCCAGGCCGCCAGGCCGAACTCCTTCAGCGCCCTGGCCGAACTCCTTCGGACCCCGCGGCCGAACTCCTTCGGACCGACCCCAGGCGAGCCCGTGCAGCCGAACTCCACTTCGAAACTTCCCGACCCTAGAGGCCGAATCAGCCCTGGCCGAACTCCTTCGGATCCACGGCCGAACTCCTTCGGACCGGCCCCAGGCGAGCCCGTGCAGCCGAACTCCTTCGGACCGACCCTTGGCAGCCAGTGCGGCCGGGCTTCAATGAAGTCCTCTCAGCGGGCCGAACTCCTCAGCCGACGGGCTTTAGTAGAATCCCCAAGCGGTCGCCACTCAGGAGCCCGAACTCCTCAGCAGTCGTCACTGGGGCCGAACTCCTCAGCGGTCGCCCTCATCAAACTTCGGCCGACCGAGCTCCTACCGAACTCTCAAGTGTCCAAGCCTCAGCCGAAGTCCAACAGCCGGCCGAATCCCAAGACGGCCGAGCCAGCTTCGGATTCTCAGCGGCCGAACTCTTCAGCGGACGAGCCTTAGCTGCATACCTCCAGCCAGACGCCTATGGGAGCCGAACTCCCTCCTATCTTCCTCTTCAGGAGCCCGAACTCCTCCGAAATGGGCACACGACGAAGGCCTTCAACCCTTCATTCGGCAAGCTCTGCAACCATCACCATCAGTCAGTCCGCCGCATCCACCGGTCAGTCCGCCGTGGCGATAGCGACCCACTGTCAGGCGGCGATGGCTGTCACCCTCCAATCCGCCGCACACGGCACCAGTGAGACTGACTCCGCCGAACCTCGAGCGGCCCGCCAGCACGCGGCTGCAGTTGTCACCATCAAGCTCCACTATATAAAGGACCCTCCCGACACGCTAAGGCTAAGCTCTCTGAACTCTTGACTCTCTAAAGCTCTCCTCCACATCTCTAAGCTCCGGAACTCATTCCGAGCACTCCATTACTGTTGGCCAGAAACTAACTTGACCGTCGGAGGGTCCTGCCGGAGCCACCACCCCACCGGTTCCGGACGGGACTTCGTTTTGCAGGTCCCCGGCGGCGCCCAGCGGCCTCGATTGCGGCGACCCCCGGCGGCGATGGATTTCTGCACCAACAAAAATAAAGTTCCATCCAAAGTCGGTGGTGGTGGCTCCAACAAGATCCTCCGATGATCAAGTTAGCTCTTCTGATCAATAAAAATGGAGTGCTCAGGAAAGAGTTCGATAGAATTTTGGGAAGAAAAAGAGAGCTTAGAGAAAATGTATTTAGAGGATTTCTTTTTATAAATGGAGCTTGGTTGATGGTGATGGCTATACCATCTAGTAGTGGATCACTCGGGACAGCGTGGAGTTTGGTACGGAGAAAAAGATATCGTCAGACTGATAGTGACAGCCATAACTATCCGATAGTGGACCATTCGAGACTGCAGGATGTTTGCTATGGAGAGAGGAGCGTCGTCAGACTGATAACAACCGTTCGTCGAGATTTAATAGCCATAGTTCGGAGGAAGCATGCGTTGGTTGGTAAAGAACTTAGACATATATCAATTTCAGAGAAGTTCGAACTTCTAAAGGAAATACGTCTGAAGGGGATCATCTGAAAGAAATGTGAGCTGAAATCTAAAAGCATCCGTTAGAGGAATCCGACTGAAGAAGAAGTTTGGAAGGAGTTCGGCTCCTAGAGGAGTTCGATTGAAGAAGAAGTCTGGAAGAAGTTTGGCTCCTGGAGGAATCCGACTGAAGGAGGAATTCGGAAGAAGTTTGGCTTCTATAGGGACTTGATTGGAGGAGAAATTCAAAAAAAGTTTGGCTTCTAGAGGAGTCCGACTGAAGGAGAAGTTCGGTAGGAGCTCAGTTCATATAGAAATTCGACTGAAGGAGAAATTCGAAAGGAGTTCGGCTCCTATAGAAATTTGACTGAAGGAGAGATTCGGAAGGAGTTTGGCTCCTGGAAAAATCCGACTGAAGAAGAAATTCGAAAAAAGTTTGACTCATATAGGGACTTGACTGGAGGAGAAATTTGGAAAAAGTTCAGCTTCTGAGGGAGTCTGACTGAAGGAGAAGTCCGGTAGGAGCTCAGTTCATGTAGAAATTCAATTGAAGGAGAAATTTGGAAGGAGTTTGGCTCATAAAGAAATCCGACTGAAGAAAAAATTCGGAAGAAGTTCGGCATCTGAAGGAGTCCGATCGAAGGAGAAGTCTGGTAGGAGCTTGGTTCATGTAGAAATTTGACTGAAGGAGAAATTCAGAAGGAGTTCGGCTCTTGGAGGAATTCGACTGAAGGAGAAATTCGGAAGATGTTCGGATCCTATATGGACTTGACTGGAGGAGAAGTTCAGAAGAAGTTCAGTTCCTGTAAAAATCTAATTGAATGAGGAATCGGAAGAAGTTTGGCTCCTGTAGAAATCTGACTGAAGAAAAAGTTCGGAAGGGGTTCGACCGTTGGAGGGGTTCGATCACTGAAGGAGAATTCTCGATCGAAGCTCTTCCGTAAGTACCAGCTGCATTAGGCTAAGCACCCGACTGAACTTCGATGGAAGCGGGATTTATCTCCAATAGTTATCATGGGCCCACAGAATATTGTAGGTCAAACTGAGGTGGTTCAATCTAGCTACATATGAGGCTAGCTTAAACCTAACCTACTTAGCAGGACTTGGATTTACTTGTTCACAATCTCTCTGTCGAGCACATGCTGTCCAGGGGGAGGTTCCAAGCTCACAATTAGAAAGGTGACATGCCGTCAATGAATCGCTGTCATAAGTCGGATTTATGATCGCGGTTCTTTATAATCGCTGCCATAGGTCGGATTTATGACCGCGGTTCTTTGTAACTATTATCATGGATCGATCTATGGCAGCGGTTCATTATAACCACTATCATAAGTCAAACATATTACAACGATTTTAAAAATTATTATCATAATATATACTATTATAATTTTTTTATAGTAATAATAATAATAATTATTAAGAAATAAGATTTATGTAGACCTGTTATACGGAGACATCGGCAGAGCTTATTAATTTTTTTTTTTTTTTTTTTTTTTTTTTTTTGGGTGGGTGGGTGGTGTGGGGGGGGGGGGGGGGGGGGGGGCGGGGGGTGCAAGGAGCTTATGACTTTATTCCTCAGTGATAGCATGAAAGATATATCCACTTTCTAACAGTGCCTGACATACCGAAGGCACAATAGATGTGGCCTAGTCTACGTGTCACCATGTGTTAGGTTTTTTTGGCCAACTCAAGGTGGTCTCTGTGAGAGAGAGAGAGAGAGAGAGGGAGGGAGGGAGAGAGAGAGAGAAAGAGGAGTGCAAGGAAGTGGGAGCAGACTTTGCTTAAGAGAGCCGAATCTAATGAGGCTGTCGAGCCCTTGAATTCCTTGTCTGCACATCAAGTGGGAAATAACCTTGGCGTGGGGATAAGAAGAGATCTTAATTTAGAATCTTCCCATGTCCCATTGCCAATCCTCTCCATTGTTAATGATTAGATAACACTAACGAGTTAGGAGTCTGACGAGTGATGATCATATAGCACTGGAATTGACAGATGGAGATGAACGAAAAAAGGGACAAAAAGTAGTTAGTGAGATATGGGAATAAAGCAATCCAAGTTGGAAGACTTTGGCTTAGCCAGGATCTGCACTATATATTTAGTCAAGACGTGAACTGTTTGCAACCATCCGAAAAGGATACGTACTATTGGCAAATTGTACCACTTGGATGATAAAGTCAGTCTAATCCCTTGGTTTAATTAACTTCTTCCACAATGGATGGATGTGCAGGAGTTATTTGAATTTTCTAATTGCTTCCTATCTCCTCTTGTTTTCATTAGTGGCGTCCATGGTTGCCACTCTTGGGAATGGATGGTGGAGTCAATGTTCCAAAAGAAAGACTTCAAAGAGATTAAGTCAAGATAGGCATGAAACACTGTAGGTGAACGATTAAATATCCTCTGATTGGAATTGGAAAATGCTTTCTTGGCCTTTTCTTATATTTATTTAGATTTCTTGACGGATATCTCATTATGTTAAGGAATCCTTTTTGTCTTTGGAAGCTGAACTAAATTCATCTTCCAGTCAGGTTTGTAGGTGGAAGCTGGTTCGCATGATGAAATCAATCAAGAGAGACTGAAAACTTGAGCCTTCCTAAGAAAGTTGCATATGTCATGAACTCAGTGATGCAAGTATCAAGTAAATTGACTCCCATTTATCCTCTCTCTCTCTCTCTCTCTCACTGTGTGTGTGTGTGTGGGCAAGCGCGCGCGCGCGGAAAAAAGGGACTCAACTTTTATCGACAACTTTCTTTGCGTTATGAGCATTTGCCACATAAAAGTCTAAAAGCTAGGTTGGTATTACAATACATAGACCCGAAGTAAACATTACATATTATTATTTGAAAGAAGGTGCCACCTTCGATCCACTGACATGATTCAGACTCTACAGCACAAAAAAACATGGAGGACTCGCATGCCGACTTAACTCTTGCCATGATTTGTGCTCCTCTTTGCCTCAAGGTTACCTCATGACTACCACAGATGGTGGTTTCTTTGACTTACTGAAAATCTTTTCAAAGTAGGAGAGTTGGAAAGAAGGGTCGACACCCTACCTTTCTTCTATCACTTATAAAAGATATCATGAGGTGAGGATAACATATAGGGAGGTGGATACATTGTTATTATCATCTTATACTGCTAAGCAAGACAGATTATGGGGCCAAACCTACCTGTCACAATTCAGAGCAGGATAAGAGCATGAATTTGGTGGAGAAAGTGAATTTTCTTTCTCGTCTTCTGTGTGGTGGTCCAGTGATTTGATACAATTTAGCCACCCCCTCATGATAATTCTGCAACAGAAGAGTGGCTGTAGATTGCTGCAATGGTGGTCCCTGATCACAGTCCAACATCTCTGATCCCCAGCAACAGGGGTTATGATTTTTACATCTAGAGCAGAAGGGAGAGTTGGGGCTTTTGCTATGACTCACATGCAAGAATTGCAATGATTGCAGCCATCTCGTGTTTGAAAGCATGTGGGGATCAAGAAACAAAGACTAGATCTCAATCCACCTTGATTAGATTCGCCTCGATCCTAGAAAAGTTCTTGGAGATTTTCATCCAATCCCATGGAGGGTTAGTGCTCACAAAACATTTAGAAAGATCAGAGATTTGACAGTATAAATATATAGATATTCTGATTGCGTGTTAAAAAGAAAAGAGTAAAAAGTAGAGATAACATATAGATACAAAGATGGTAACAAATAACACCGCAAACGTGAGATAAAATATCCAACAAACATGAAAGTTTGATAGAGACGGTATTTTTGAAGAGAAAGAAAGATAACAGAGGGCTATCCCAAATTTATTTCATAATAAGAAATCGATGTAGATTACATAATATATATAAATAGATATAGATAAAATAAATTAAAGATCAGATTCTAAAAGATGATACTAAGTTTTTAAGTCTCTTCCAAAGGCTCGGTATCTGAGAATTAATCTTAGATGAATAAAGATTGCTTCAGCTTCTCAAAAATTAAAAAATATTTTATAAAATAAAATAAATAATTTTTTTTTAATTAAAAAAATATATACATTTCTCTTCCTCCATATCTTCCAACAAACCGTAGCCATAAGCATATCTCCTGCCTTATTGTTTAAATAACTTCTATTCTTCTTTCTCCAATTCATCCAAAGTTCAAGAAATGAAGACGATCTTTCTTTCGATCTCAATTATAGCTTAAGAGTAGTCTATAAACTCCAAATAAATATACATCTAAAGAAAAATATGATTAGTTGTTTCTACATTTGAGCCACAAAAAGTACAGCTATTGCTAATATTCCAATCTTTCTTGGCAAGCACCTTACCTATGTGTAGCTTATTTCTACCGTAAGTTTTATCAAAGAAAATATTATATAAAGATGCAAAGATGCTCTAGTAAGAGCAAAAAAGAATCCAAATATATGGGTTGAGGTATAAAATACAAATTTTATTTTGTTTCAAGTGATGGTTCTCTTTTATTCTTAAAAAATAATCGTGTTGCATATGTTAATAGTCTATATAACCAACCCAAGAAAAGGGAACACTAACCCTTGCGAAGAAAGTCTGCAGATGGTTGTAATATCTCACTGAGAATGATCTGATCCGAATGTATTTATTGAAGTATCTATTGTGGAATGGGGCTGGTATGGCCTCGACCTGTTTAGGATCGGCCGCCGACCTACCTCAATAGATCGTCTGAGCATAACAATGCGACACTTCACCCATGATTAGCTGTAGATCGGCTTAAGCCGACTTACAATTCCGACCGACCTACTGAAGATCGCCTCTTGGCAAAATGAGGTAGGCCTTTATACCTCATCCTCATCAGATTTAGGTTGGCCGTCGAGCTACGAGAATAGGCTCATAGCTCATCAATGACCGACCTACAACCATCCCTACTGAAACTGCATCCTCTCCAAATCAAAAAATTTGGATAAAGAGAAATCTTTCGCAATCCCATATTCAAAGAAGGAAATAAATCTTTCGAATCAATCCAGGGTGATTAACTCAAAAAGTCGTTAGAGTCCGAAATGGATACGACTCCAACTCCTCTCCTATAAATAAAGAGGCTCCGGGATCCTCCAGGTAGGCCATTCAATTCAACGCTTTCTCTCCTCATTATTCTCCAATCTCCTAACTTGAGCGTCGGAAGGTCTTCATCGAAGAACACTCTGGTGGAAACTTTATTGCAGGTGAACAGGTGAAGCTCTAGCCAAGTTCATCCTCGGCTTCATATTCTTCAGTGGCTGAGCTCCTCCATCCTCATCGGTCGACCTCAAGTCGGAAGATCCAGGAGCAACAGTTGGCGCTAGAGGAAGGACCTCGATTATTTTTGAGGTTTAATTTTGAGGAAAGAAAGTATGACACTGGATATCATAAAAATCCGAAGGAGAACATCAAATGCGTCCTAACGTTCTAGTGGTTGGAGGACCTACAATGCTCAACAGGTTAACACATCTCCACTACCAATTCAGGAGAATCCATCAATGGCACCGACGGTCTCACATGAATAGTATGACAACCAACTTCATCAGGTGCAAGCACTATCAGCCACCGTAAGAGTAATATAGTAGGTCGACGAGTGCCATCCAGTCGAAGAAGATTCAGGCCTGGTTCGGATAAGGCCAGAGGAACGACACCACCGTAGCCCTAAGACGGAGGCTAGTCATCACAGCCGACCTACAGATCCTTTCCATCAAAGACCTGAGCGCTCGCTAACACCAATTTTAAGAAGAGGCTCCACTCCGGGCCATGAGACTCCTAAACATCGAGCCACTCATGAGGATGACATGGAGAAAAAGCTCAAAGAGATGCAACAGTAGCTGGATGCATTCCGAAAGCCAAGGCAGCAAAGGAAGGATTTGGGGTTTAACGTCGATCCCCCATTCACTTAGAAGATTATGGATGAACCCTTACCACGTCGGTTCAAGATCCCTCAAATAGAGCTTTACGATGGAACGATTAATCCCATGGATCATTTAGATAGTTTTCAAACTCTTATGCATCTACAAGGGGCTACCGATGTGATACTATGTCGAACTTTTTCTTCAACTTTAAGAAAGATGGCTCGACACTGATATTCGAACCTGAAATTTGGCTCCATAGATTTCTTCTACTAGTTGAGCCGTCTGTTTGTTGCCCACTTCGTAAGAAGTCATCGACAACGTCACAACTCTGACTTCCTCATGAGCATCAAGCAATGGAAGAATGAGCCCCTTTGAGAGTATATCAATCATTTTAATGCAGCCACTTTGGAGGTTCGAAATTTAGATCTGTCAATGGTCATAACGGTATTCAAGGCCGATCTCTTCTAAAATGATCTTTTGTTCTTCCTCAACTTGGACTATCCGAAGGATTTCGCTGAGATGCTAGAATGAGTGAAGAAGTATGCCCAAATCGAAGAGGCTTAAGATCAGCAAGAAAGTAGTCGAGATGGTAGGTCGGGTCCGTCCCAAAAATAGAAGAAGAAAAAAGATCATAGACGGATGCAGCACCATCAGGAGGATCCACGATTTCATCAATGATGCACCCCACCTCGGGGTAGCTTACCAGTATCTTCAAAGCTGCGAGGCCAATCTAGAACTTCACCTCGGAGGTTCAATTACCACACCCCCCTCAACGCACCCTGAGCTCAGATTCTGATGGAGATTGAGCATCGAGAAGATATACCTCGACCTAAGAAAATAATAACCCCTGCTCGAGTAAGAAATCTAAGAAAATATTACTGATATCATCATGACCATGGGCATGATACCGAGGAGTGCTGGCAGCTCAAAGAGAAAATAGAGGCACTAATCAGACAGGGACGACTTCGGCACTATGTGGATGAACGACGAATCTTGATGAATTCGGGTCGTGACCAACCTCGGCAGGATGAACCACATGGAGAGCAGCCGACTGTGGGAGAAATCAAAATAATTACTAGAGAAAACCTCGGTGGAAATACTTCAGATTGGGATCGACTAGGAGAGGGACCGAGGAAGAGAAAAGTAGATGGTGAAATTACTTTCATCGATGAAGATCTGAAAGAAATAAGTCAGCCTCATGATCATCCTATAGTCATTTCCCTGAATATTGCTAATTATTTTATTTTATAATGCCTTTATTTGGATGAACTTAAGTCCTGAACTACTGATGAAGAGGAATGTACCTCTGGTCAGATTTTTTGGTGCTACGGTTCCAGTGGAAGGGACTATCTTACTAACGATAAAAGCTGGACGAGCTCCAAAGCAGACGGTTGTCGATATAACTTATTTCGTTGTGAATAGTCTCTCCGCCTACAATATCATCTTAGATCGGCCAAACCTAAATATACTCCAGGCCATAGTATCAATCTATCATCTGAAGGTCAAATTCATGACTCCAAATGGAATCGATGAGCTCAGAGGAAATTAGTTGGTCGCAAGAAAATATTACATGACTACTTTATGTGGAGTAGTGGCTGAAGAGCAACCCATGAATGAGTTAGACATTTGGGATGAATAAACTGAACAAAGAGGCTCCCCGATAGAAGAACTGATCTCTGTATCGATCAAGGATGATCCGAACAAGATTGTGAAGGTTCGCTCAAGCTTATGTGAAGAAGATTGACAGCATCTCATCACATTTCTATGAGATAATGCCAATGTATTTGCTTGGTTAGCTTTGGATATGTCTGACATTGATCCATAAGTCATGGTACACTAACTCAATGTAGACCTGAATCATCATCCAATCAGATAGAAAAAGCGGAGCTTTGCCCCTGAACGTCAGAGGGCGATGCAAGAAGTTGATAAGCTCTTGAAGGCTGGCTTCGTCCAAGAAGTTTATTATCCGAAGTGGTTGGCTAACATCGTCCTCATCAAAAAAGCCAGTGGAAAATGACGCATGTGTATTGATTATATGGATCTCAATGGAGCATATCCAAAGGATAGCTATTCTCTATCATGCATAGACCAACTGGTGGACATGATCTTGGGACATCAGCTCTTATCATTCATGGATGCTTTCTCGGGATACAACCAGATCCGAATGGCATCCGAGGATGAACAAAAAACTTCTTTCATAACTGACCAAGATCTTTTTTGCTATAGGATCATGCCGTTTGGCTTGAAGAATGCTAGGATGACCTATCAAAGACTTATGAACAAGCTTTTCAAAAAGCAGATTGAGAGAAATATGAAAGTGTACATGGACGATAATTCAATAACCCGAGGTTTATAGGGTTCTATAATGACTATGAAATTTCTCATAGATTGATATCGGTAGATCATTCACAGACTAATGGTGAGGTCGAGGTGACGAATAGGACGTTATTGCAAGGATTGAAAGCTCGCATAAGCCAGACAAAAGGATCGTAGATTGAAGAGTTGTACAATGTCCTTTGGATGTATCGCATGATGCAATGTGTCCCAATTGAAAAGACATCTTTCATGTTGGCCTTCGGTATGGAGGCTGTGATACCCATAGAGATGGGGTTACCCACATTCTGAGTAGAGAAGTTCGATAAAGATAGCAATTCCTTTAGGATGAGGATGAATCTGGATCTACTAGAAGAAATCTGAGAATGAGCTCGAGTTCGGATGGCCAACTATCAACAGAGGATTATCCGATACTATAATTCTCGAGTAAAGAGCAAATCTTTTCTGGCAAGATAATTAGTTCTTCGTCGAGTTGAGATTTTTCATGCATCCAAATGATCAAAGTTGTCACCCAACTAGGAAGGTCCTTATCGCGTGACTGAAATAGTCCGACCAGAAACTTATCATCTCTATCGACTGGATGGAACTCCGATCCCATGGACCTGAAACGTCGATAATTTTTGGAGATATTATCCTTAGAATATAATTTTTATCTTAAATTTTTATTCGATAATGAATAATAATTTCTCGTAGGTTTTAGTTTTGCCAACGTGCGCTCCTCGACCATGGTCGAGGAGCGGAATGCATCTCTATCAAGTTTCGCCAACACGTGCTCCTCAGTCACGACCGAGGAGTAGAACGCGTCTCCGACAAGTTTCGCCAACGTGCACTCCTCGATCATGATCGAGGAGCGGAATGCATTTCCATCAGATTTTACTAATGCACGCTCCTCGACCATGGTCGAGGAGTGGAACGCATTTCTACCAAATTTTGCCAGCACGCACTCTTTGGCCACGACCGAGGAGCGGAACGCATCTTCATCAAATTTTGCCAATGCACGCTCCTCGATCACGATCGAGGAGTAGAATGCATCTCCACCAGATTTCGCCAATGTGCGCTCCATGACCATGGTCGAGGAGCGGAACGCGTCTCCCTCAAATTTTGCCAACATGCGCTCCTCGACCACGACCAAGAAGTGGAATGCGTTTCCACCAAATTTTGCCAACGCGCACTCCTCGACCACGGCCAAGAAGCGAAATACGTCTCCATCAAGTTTCACCAACACGCGCTCCTCGACCACAATCGAGGAGCGAAATGCATCTCCAACAAATTTTGCCAACGTGCACTCCTCGACCACGATCGAGGAACGAAACACATCTCCATCAGATTTCGCCAATGCGCGCTCCTCAGCCACGATCGAGGAGTGGAATGCGTCTCCACCAAATTTTGCCAACGCACACTCCTCGACCACGGTCGAGGAGCAGAATGCATCTCCATCAAGTTTCGCCAATGCGTTCTCCTCGACCACGGTCGAGGAGTGAAATACGACTCCGATAAATTTTGCCAATGCACGCTCCTCGACTACGATCGAGAAGCGAAACACATCTCCATCGGAGCCTGCCAACGTGCGCTCCTTAGCCATGGCCAAGGAGCGGAACGTAACTCATGAAGTTCATGAAAAACATGCTCCTCGGCTATGGCCGAGGATCGTAACGTGCCGGCATGAATCATCCATCACTTCTCAGTCATGCCGTCTATGGTCTACGCTAACCTACGTCTTGAAAAAAAAAATCTGACGAATAACATACGAACTCAACAACAAAAGTAAAAGATGGCTTTGTATTAAAGTTCAGTGTTTACAAGTGATGGTAGGCCCATACAAAAATACCTTGACAAAGACCAGGAGCAAATAAAAAAGGCCGACCTAAAAAAGAGAAGAAAAAGAAAAAAGATCGGACATGCCCGATCAAAATGGTACACTAAGCTCCGTCCAGAGCTCTAGATTCACCGACCTCTGCTTGGTCTGGTAGGGTGATAACGGCTAGGGGTGGTCCCGATGCTGTATCCTCGGTAGCCAGGTCATTGCACGCTGGACTGAAAACATCTTCCATCCGAATCTTCCGACCCTCAGCTTCCTCGACCTCCTCGTCGTCCGACTCTAAGAGGTCCAAGTTTGGATCGGGGAAGATCCTCCGGACCTTCTCTTTTAGGTCTATGCCCCCTTGCAGGTAGGAGAGCAATGCAAAATCCACCTTGATGTTGTAAAATTCTTTTGAGGTGTGAAAGGCCTCGACCGCCTCTATCCTGGCGGCCTCTGCTCGTGCCTTCATGGCCTCCCTCTCTCCCAGCACCCGAGCTTCAGCCTTGGTCAGCTTGGACTCCAGCTGCTTCACCCTCTTCCTGAGGGACCTGATCTCATTCTTGGCCTTCAGCCGAGATAACTGAGCATCATTTGCCCTTCGATTGGCATGGATGGCTTTCTCCTCAGCTTTCTTAGAGAGGTGCCGAACCTCTCTAATTATCTTGGAAAAATGGTCCATATGATGGACGAGTTGGGAAAAAAAAAGAAAAAGAGAAGAGAAAAAAGAAAAAGCTGAGCCGAGGAGTGAACGAAAGACCTAAGATGAAGATCGGTAAAAAAATGAACACATACCCGAAGAAGAGAATCGTAGGAGTTTTGGATGTGAAAGGCACCCCCAGCCTCCTCGAAGGTTTGGACATCGGCTGGTAAGATGACCGACTTTAGTAATGAACGAGCAACTCGGTAGTCACCGAGACCCTTCCTTTTGTCCTCGGTATTCGAGGGAACTTTCACTGGAGAGACTCTCCGGAACATCGGGTCCGTGGTTGGACATCCAGATGGAGATCTTTGGCCCACTCGAGTTTCTTTTGGAAGAGGATGCAGAAGGTCGGAGAATGGACTCTCCTGGAGCTGCAGATCGAAGCGGCGTCACAGCCTTCACCAACGCCTTCTCCTACCTCAGGGCATTGGCCGCTCTCAAGAAACCTCCTACCATGGACTGCGCCAGGACAGCCTCGGTCCGAGCGCATTTGGGCGCCACGACTGTGCTGGTCTTTCTCTTCTTCATCATCCGATGAAGAGTTTCATAGTCGGATAGGTTCATCACTGAACAAAAGAATACAAGACTCGGTCAATGATAATGACAAGAAAAGAAAAGATGATCCAAATGAAATCGCATGAGAACACTTACTCCTCGGATCAGTTGGAATCAGTCCGACCTTAAATAAATTCTCCTCGATAAGAAATCTGGACAGTGGAAGAGGAGAAAGACTAAAGATTTAACTCAAGATCTTCTCCTCGGCTTTGGATAGTGTTGGAGGTCTGATAGCCGACCTATGAGGTCGCTCCCATGATGTGCTAAAATCCTATGGTTGCTCGATCGACACAAAAAAGAAGCGCTCCTTCCAGTTATGCACCGAGGAAGGAGTACCTTGAAAAAAGCGGTATCCTCTCCGAGGAGAAGCATACCACCAAGAAGTCTAAAATCGATCGTCAGGAGTTCGATGCCAAACAACAAAAGCTAATTCTGTACAGATTCAAAAGCTCGATAATTAAAAAATAAAATGGCAACCTAAGGCTGACCTTTAGCGATTCCTCGTAAATACCGATCCGTCCAGGTCGAGGAAGAGCTATACGCTCCTCAGGACCGACGATCTCTAACTTGAAATCATCGGAGATATGGTACCTCATCCTAATAACTTTTAGATCCTCCGAAGTGAGGATGGAATCTATTCGAAAAGGATCATAGTCCGAAACTTCATGTTCCTCGGATTGGCCTGGAGAACCAACTATCTCAGAATCATGGTCCTCGTCAGAAGGGTTATCCAAGCTCCAAGAAGATAGGGACAGACTAGATTGACTCATGAGTACAGAGGAGATTGACCTAAAAGACGAAAAGGCCGAACAATAAGAAAAGTTAGGACGGGATTGATGGTAGCTCGGCTGAGTCCAAACTATTCTTCGTGCAAAGTATTGGAGTTCACCCTTTAAGCAAGAGTAGTAGTCAAAAAGAGTAATACAAACCCTATTTATAAGAGGTATGGATGGCTCCGATCTACTCTCATTTTATCTATCCTCTTAGATCTTCGCCAGGTATTAGATACCCATTGGTTGGGATGGGTAAACTCGAAGCAAAGCAATGGACGGTTAGATTTCATGGCTGATGGACTTCTCCCAATCTTATCATGCTATCGATCTCCAACAATGCAATACAGGCACGATTTGAAGATCGGCCTCGACTTTGATAGGATACTTACATCAGTCGCTCAGAGGTAGATCGACCTTGTAAGTGGGGGCAAACTGTTATGGAATGGGGCTGGTATGGCCTCGACCTGTTTAGGATCGATCGCCGACCTACTCCAATGGATCGTCTGAGCGGAACAATGCGATACTTCGCCCATGGTTAGCTGTAGGTCGGCTTAAGCCGACCTACAATTTTGGCCAACCTACTGAAGATCGCCTCATGACAAAATAAGGTAGACCTTCATACCTCATCCTCATCGGATTCAAATCGATCGTCGAGCTACGTGAATAGGCTCATAGCTCGTCAATGATCGACCTACAATCATCTCTGCTGAAATTGCATTCTCTCCGAATCAAAAAATTTGAATAAAGAGGAATCTTTCGCAATCTCATCTCCAAAGAAGAAAAGAAATCTTCCGAATCAATCCAAGACGATTAACTCGAAAAACCGTTAGAGTCCGAAACGGATACGACTCCAACTCCTCTCCTATAAATAAAGAGGCTTCGGGACCCTCTAGGTAGGCTATTCAATTTGACTCTTTCTCTTCTCATTATTCTTCAATCTCAGAACTTGAGCGTCGGAGGGTCTTTATCGGAGAATATTTCGATAAAAACTTTATTGTAGGTGAACGGATGAAGCTCCAGCCAAGTTCGTACTCGGCCTCATATTCTTTGGTGGCCGAGCTCCTCCATCCTCATCGGCCGACCTCAAGCTGGGAGATCTAGGAGCAACAGTATCAAATACAAACTTTATTTTGTTTCTTCTCTTTTGTTTTTTAAAGATAACTCTATTGCGTATGTTAAATAGTCTATATAACCAACCAAACAAAAGAGAACACCAACCCTAATGAACAAAGTCTACAGATGGTTGTAATGTCTCTGTGAGAATGATCTGAAGTTCTCTATCAGTTTCTTATTACGGAATAAATTTGAGGGTAACTCTCTGTTGCCTCCCTTTTCCCTTCAAAAAAAGAAAGATCTAAAGTTCTGAACATAGCTTTGTAGATTACCCTGGCCATACATTCAAAACACTTTCTATTTCCAACATATAACCCAAGCTTTGAATTGATGACCTCTTTAATAATGTCCATCATCAAATATATCAATTGAAGATGAAGTCTTGTAGGCCATTTCAAATGGGATCAGACAACTGATTTCTGAAGGAAATTACCCTGGTCATTTCAAACATCTGACTCAACCCAGACACTAATACATTTTCAGTGAATTCAAACTTGACCCAAAAGGTAAAGGAAAGAGATGTTCAAGCCAAAATACGCGAAGGAACTTGATTCAAAAGCCATATATCTTACAACTTACATGTATAAAGCCTTCCTTATCTTTTCTTTGGTATTTTGCTAGTTCGAATTTCTTTTTGGCCCCCATTTAAGTCCCTAAACCCATTGAAGAGAAAAAATAAAGATAGAGAGGTAAAGAAAAATAAACAGAACATAACAAAAGATGATCCTTTTCTTCAGCTCCTCTTACACCCTCAAGCTTCCATCATTATTTTCCTCTGGATGGCTCTGGCTATCTCCTGCCTTGTGTAGATCACCTTTCTCTTCGGCATCAAAACTAGCATGTACGCTGTAGAAAACATAAACAAGTATTGCAAGCACCGAGAAGCTGCCAAACCGCACATACGAAGGCCAACCGAGAGAACCCAACAAGAACAAATTCAGAAATATCGATATGGAGGGTATCCAAGGCATCATTGGGACACCCCAGAATTCAGGCTTCCGAGCCTGTGGCACAAGGAGTTGGAAGGCTTGGAGGATGGCAATGGCTGACACTGCACACGCACCAAGTAGAAGGGCCCTGGTCCTCCCAGGCGGAGCTAAGTTCCATACAAGGGTGAAGGAGAGGGAGGCAAAGGAGAAGCAGAGGAGAAATGAGATGGTCGGCCATGGGTTGGTGGAACCGGCCGTGACATAGCGCCTATATATCACAGCATTGGCCACCATGTAGAAGACGAAGAGAGTGGCGATGGAGACGAGGTTGAGAAGAACGTCAAGTTCAGTGAAGAGAGCTATGGCAGCAGTGAACACACCTGGACAAGCCAAAGATGGATCAAAATATGTGTTGAAATGTCCAAATTACAGGAAGAAGAAAACTATTTAACAGCAGAACTATAAAAAGCTTGTTAAGTGTCACCAGTAGCAGAATTTTTATATACAGACCCTTCGGTGTTGTAAACATTACATGCAATAAGTGTGGGCATCATCCAAAGGTCAAGTTGAAAGAGGCCAAGTTATACAAGTCATCCAGCATGAAGAGTGAAGAAGTCTACTAGTGAACAGAACTTTTGTAATTAATTAATAATTCCTTGAACGTTACCCATAGCTTTCCAACCCTTATCAAATGTTTCCAGCTCAATCCGGCAATAACAGTACCATTCTTAAATCTGAAGTAACTAATTGCCTAGGTCCTGTTCATCTTCTTGTCTCCCGTAATTTTTTTTTTCATTAATTAGGAAACAAAGGATAAACTGTCTTTGTCTACATATGCTTCTATCTATTAAATGATTCGTAAAATTTACAAAATTTAAGACAACAAATATGAATTTATTCATTTATTTAAGAACATAGTATTATTAAATAAAAAGCTTCTTAACAAAGCTCTGTAATCTTATCAAGGATGAATGGTCGTATTATTGGCTGCGGAACTTTGCACCTCATCCAGTTTGCTAAACGGAAAGAACCAAAAAAAAAAAAAAAAAAAGTTTCAGCAGATCTTTTCGGGCCCACCAACGGTGCTTCTGTAATTTTTTTTTTTCGTTAAAAAAAAAAAAAACTTTTCAAACTTTAAAGCTTTGAAAAAGAAAAAGAAACGGAAAAAAAATAAAAAAGAGAGAAAAAGGATATTGGTGGGCCCCAGGGAGCGTTGAAGTGCGCATAGTAGCAAGAGGCAGGCAGTTAGGAAGGGAGGCCGTACCGAGGAAAACGGAGGCGTTGACGGGAGTGGATGTGGAGGGGTGGACCCGGGCGAGCCACGCTGGCACGACGCTCGACCGTCCGATCACGCACAGATACCTCGCCTGCCCTAGCATCGAAACCAGCAACGACGTCAGGATCCCGAACACCGCCCCCACACCGATCACGTTCGACGCCCATCCCCAGCCGTCCGATCCCCTGAACGCCGCCGAGAACGGTGCTTCGATGTCTATCTGCCACCACGCAACACCAACACCGAGTTAGATCAAGTGGATATGTACGATTTCAATGGATATGTACACGTGTATGCTGGTGGGCCCCACATCACCGCCCAACGGTATCTCCGGTCCGGACGCTCGAATTTGGTCAGGTGAGAGGAAGGGATCCAGGGGCACCACCGCTCGTTCCTTCCCCCAACGGAATTCATTAATTTCACGGCGGCGATTCGGGTGATGGGATGATGGGACCACCGGCTGGACGGCCGTGATGCGATAGCAGTGGACGTGTACGTTGTTCGCGGTGGATGCGCCCAAGTGATGGGCCAAAAGAGAACGGACCCTGGGTCCTACTTACGTGGCAACGAGATCACGTGGGCCAACAACCTATTTAGGTTGGATTTAGAGCGAGGAAGAAAGTGGCCAGCTAGAGCATAAAGGTTGATGCTAAATAGTTGGTAGAAATTAGAATAGAATGCAAGATATTTATAACTGAGAAAAGCGACAATGGTCAACTGTTGTTATTATTTGCTAATTATGCAAGCAATCGTAATAAAATACGCCACACAATAATTAGTTGATTATAATATATTTAAAGCTGTCGTTCTCGACCTATCCGGATGGGGCACTTTTTAGAGAAATGGTAGAAAACATCGATATGGGCACAAATGGACAACTCAAAAGAGAAAGGAGAGGGAAGAAAAAAAAAAGAGGATTAACCAAAAGGTCCCCAAGCAACTCTTTGAACAAGGTGGGGACCTACTCTTCCAACATGTTATTTGTCCAGGCCTCTTCTGCTGCCAGAGAGTCGGCGACTTGGGCAAACAACAACCCTATGTTGCTACGATATGGCCTGTGGAAGTTGTGCACTGATATGTCTATTATCATTTCATCATTTTATCCTCAAAACCACCAGACAAATAGGTTGTTAATCACAAACTTGTCGATGCGACAATTAGTTGACTTTTAGCATGATTCAAACACGTCTACACAAAACTTGGCTTTCGATTCGAGCAAAATTCAACGAAAGGTACAACTTAGAGCATCTGTTGTATGAGAAAATTGAGGTTTTGCGAGTGGCCAAACTGGTTCAAATTATAAATGTTCCATGGAGCATTAAGATGCTATGTTGCAGCCCCATGTAAATCTCGAAGTTTGTCCGTAACGAAAGCAGGCCCGAGAGCTGAGCGGCCCAGTTTCGTCGTCGACCGACCCAAGGTGAGGGGGAAGGGAAGGGACCAGCTTGCACCTATTGCTTGCTATCCATAATATATAATTTGAGATGGAAATAGGGAAGGTTCTTACAGCATCATAGGGGAGGAGCATGGCCATGGAGGCAGCCATGAGGCAGTAGAGAACCGTGACGAGGACGACGGAGCCCGAGACGCCAATGGGGATGTCACGGGTGGGGTTCTTGACCTCCTCCGCCATGGTGGACACGGCATCGTAGCCGATGTAGCTGAGGTAGACCACGGCCGCGCCATTGAAGACCCCTGAGACGCCGTAGGGGAGGAACCCACCAGGGTTCTCTTCTGGGTGCGCTGGATGCGTGAAATTCTTCGAGTCCCCTCGCCAGAATCCCATGACGATTATAAACAGGATGAAGGCCAGGTGGACCGACGTCAACACCAAATTCAGAATCGAGCTCTCCTTCGTACTGCGTTACGGGAGTAATAAAACAAAATATAAGATTATAAAAAAATATATGCATATCGAACAAAATAAAGAAACTAATTTATTTGATATATAAAATACAAATAAAAATAAAAGATAAATATTATATTCAACTTATGAAAAGAAAGTTAAAAAGAAAAATTTCACTGGATACGAAAAAAAAAAATTAAAAAAAGAATATTTTTTAGAAATTTTTATTTTTTTATTGAATTTGAAATGGAATAAAGATTTTAACTTGATGAGGAAAGATAAGAGGGAAAAAAAAAAGAAAGATAAAAAATAAATAAATAAATATGAAGAAAAAAATTTAATTTAATAATAAAATAATTATAATAATTAAAAATAAAAAAAAATAAAAAAATTTGTGTGAAAATGAGTTATCTAGATGACGGTCAGAATAGGAGCGCCACTTCAAAATGATGATTAAAAGATTGGATTTTTCTTCACCCTCTCTCCCGCTCGCTCACTCTCCTTGTTTTTTAAAAAGCGGTGGTGGATACCCGTAACAAATGCACACGGTAATGATCAAAACCACGGCTACCGCGAGGAGATCGATCTGGTTGAAGCCTTTGGGGAGGCCGGAGACGGTGATCCGCCACCTCGCCGCCGTGTCCACCCCGATCACAGTCCCTAGATATGCCGTGAAGCTCCGTGACACCGCCGCATTCGAGAATACGTACTCCATTATTAGATTCGCTCCCGTCAAAAAGGCCGCGAATTCTCCTGGAAAGATCAAAACAACAGGGGCCAATAAACAAAATCAGAAGATTGCGCCTGATCCATGGAGGACCCCATTCATCACCATAAAAGGAGAAATGAGGGAAAGAAACCTCAAATGTCCCAAAAAATAATACCCAGACGGATAATATAGCAAACCAGAAACAGCTCCAGTTGTTCATATTGTCGTTAAAATTTCAGATATTTTTACCAAAAAAAATTCCGATATTTCGTTAAGGAAGTATTAGAAAGCTTCCAGTATATTGCAAATTAATTTCGGAAAGTTGTCCAAGTCAAAAAAAATGAAGGAAGAAATTAAAACAGAGATGACTTATTTGGAGAACGAAGATCGCCTCTGGAAACTTTAAGAAACCTAGTTAATCACAGATTTCAGCAACAAATGCACTTTTCTTCGATTCTTATCAGAGAAAAAAGAAACATAAAAAACCAAAAAGCAGCTTAAAATCCCCCTTTTTTCCTTTTGAGTGAACTGAAATCCCTTTTTTCTCTTTTGACCAAAAAAAAAAAATTTTATTTGACGGGAAAAAGGAGTTACTTTTAATGTGATAGAGAGAGTACGGACCAAAGGTGACCCTGAGGTAGCTGAAGGCGCCGCCGGCTACGGGCATGTCGACGGCGAACTCGGTGTAGCAGAACGCCGACAGGAGGGCGCAGAGCCCCGCAATGGCGTAGGAAACGACGATAGCGGGGCCGGCGTTTTGGTGGGCGGCGCGGCCGGTGGTCACAAACACCCCGGCACCTACCATCCCACCAAGCCCCAGTCCCACGAGGTCCGGCCACCGCAGCGCCCGCGCCATGTCCGAACCGGACCGCGCACGCACCCGGCTCATCTCCTCGTATGTCGTCGTCACCGACCCCACCCGCCGCCGCAGCCGTCGGGGAGTCTCTACCAGCGCCCTCCCGTACGCCCTCAGACTCGCGAACGACGACGACGACGCCGCGGCGCTGGCGGTAGAGCCCACTGGCTTCTCCATCTCTCCGTTTCTCTTTATCTCTTTAGAAGAAGAGAGGATGGTATTGTGTATGGTTTGGAGAGAGCTGGGTGCGTTATAAAGGGCAGGGGGGGAGGGCCGGAGATGACGGCGCGAGAAAACGAGACGGAGGAAAGAAGAAGGGAGAGTGAAAGCGGTGGTCTTTTGGCGTGGCAGGAGCCAGTATTTAATGATACTTAATTATTTCATAGTAGGAGGACTGGATTGCATGAGAGAAAGACTAAGATAACATGACACATTTTTATAACATCCAAATGGACCGACTAATTTATGTGGGGAACACATGGTTTTGGAACTTTGGTGACAGGGTGGGCGAGGAATTGGGTGTGTTGGTTGTTCTTTTTGGGGAGGAGATGGGGCTACTCGGAGGGGGAAATATAGTGCGGATATACTGAATACTGGATAAGGGTGGTATGGGGAGGCTTCATTCTGACGCACCTGACCGCTCAGCGTTTTGGCGTGATGGTGTTCTTCCCTTCTTTGGCTTCTTTATCTCGGAGGTTTTTTTTGTATGGCTGTTTCTAATTTAACTTACTACCTTTCTAAATTCTGAATAAAAGTTATGAAAGTTCTATCCAAAATAAATTTATAAAAAATCCATTTCGGAAGAATTAAACACTGCATTATTGAGAAGTTTACTCAAGGCGCACTTTCCTAACCTCCTCCATGCATTATGGCAGGGGTATTTATATTAATTAGTTTTTTTTTAATTAAAGGATGGATGATATGATTAAGCCTGTCAATGGGTCAGGTTAGTACCACACCTGACCTAAAGCATGACTTATTGATCCAAATCCAAGAACTCAACCTGAACCCAATAAGAGATCAGAGTTGTTGCTGGTGGTAGCCTATTTAAGGACTCGGTGGGGAGGAGGGCAGATAGGTTGCTGAGCGATGTCGGAAAGAGATTTTTTTAAAAAATATTTTTTATTATTTAATTTTAAAAATATGATAGTTTCAAACTTAATTTCAAATATACTGTTATATATGAAATTATCATTCTAAATGACGATTTCGTTGCCACACAAGCAACTGGCGTGGCCAGACCAAAATCACCGTATAAAATGGCGATTACTGAACTCGTCATTCCAAGTGGCAATAACAATAAACTTGCCATTTGAAGTGGCGATTTCACTATTTTTTTTTCCAGATGGAAGGTGGAGGGAGGACACGACGGAGGGTGGGGATCACGAGCGAAGGACCCACGATCAGGGGAAGGGGGCATGGAGGGTGCATGGAAGGAAGAGGGAAGCGGTGGTGATGGATGGGTACCCGAGGGGTGGAGAGAAGGGGAGGTTTTTTTTTCGGGGTTTAGCAGATAGAGGGAAGGGGGGCGATGGTGACGAGTACCGAGGTGGAGGGGAGGGAGAGTTTTTTTTCTTTTTCTGACGAACGGAGGGAGAGAGGGGTGCGTGGGATGATGGTGATCGACGGAGACCCACCTAGGAGAGTGGTGGTGATGGGCGGAGACCCGGTCCTCGAGGGGGGTGGGTGGGGGTTGTGAAGGGACGAGAAAAAGAGGAGGGAGTCTTTTTTTTTTTTTTTTTTTTTTTTTTGCGACTGACAGAGGGGGCCGGGGACGGTGGTAATGGGGGTAGGAGAAAATGGAGAAAGATTTTTTTAAAATAAAATAAAATATTTAATTAGATTTTAAAATAATAATAAAATATTATTTTTAAAAAATAATTTTAAAAATATGCGAATGGGCATTGAGGAGCAGTGACTATGCGGAGGAGTCGTGGGCGGTGCCGATGGAAAGGAGGGTATGGGTGTTCGATGCAAAGCCACAGAAGAAAAAAAATAAAAAAAATATTTTTAAAATAATAATAAATTATTTTTAAAAAAAATTAAAAATGCACGAGTGGATGCGGAGGAGTTGCAACCAAGCAGAGGAGTTGCGAGTGGTGTCAGAGGGGGGGGGTGTAGCTGTTCAACGCAAATCCATGAAAGAAGAAGAATAAAACAAAAAAAAAGATTTTTAAAATAATAATAAAAATCTATAGAGCGATGGGCGGTGGGCGGACGATCCATAGGCAGTGCTGGAAGAGGGTGGGCATAAAAAACCCACCAGCAAAGGAAGGGATGCGAGTGGAGGACTCACAGTTGTGCAGGATTGAGAGAGACTGCTAATGTGTGGGGGGTCAGAGGGGTGCGCGGAGCAGTGGCCGACGTGCGAGGGACGGGAGGTGCGCAGAGGAGAAGCAAAAACCCAAAATAATAATAATAAAAAATTAATTTTAGAAAATAATTTTTAAAAATAGAAGGAAAAGAAAAAAAAAATAATGTTATTTAAAAAATAATTTAAAAAATAAATGCCTCTCAACTCCGTTGATGAGTGCGCTCGAGAGCTGAATGAGTTCTCTGAATCTTAAGTTTTTTTTTAAAATTATTTTTTAAAAATTATTTATTATTATTATTTTAAAAAAAATTCTTCTTCTTCTTTCATAGATCTACGTCGAACACCCGCATTGCCCTCCAGCACCACCTGCGGCTCCTTCGTCCGTGGCTTTGCGCCGAATACCCAGAACTCCCCATCGACCTTGTCCATGGCTCTGCGCGGTCACCACTCCTCGATGACCATCCATATATTTTTAAAATTTATATTTTTAAATAATATTTTATCATTATTTTAAAATCTTAATTAATTATTTTTAAATATTTTATTTATTTATTTATTATTTTTAAGTATTTTTAAAGGAAAGAAAAAACTCCCTCAATCCCCCTCCCTCTTCGTCAGCCAAAATAGATAAAAAATAAAAAGAAAGAAAAGAAAAGGAAAGAAAAAAAAAAACCCCTCCCACCTCTGCGTGCACCCCCACCCCTCTGCCCCGGCCGTCCCATCCATCACCACCCCTACCCCCCTCTCCCTCCATCCACGAAATGAAAAAAAGGCTCTCCCTGCCTATGCCCTAGTACCCCACCCCTCCTTCCGTACCCATCACCATCGCCCCCACACCCCCCTAGTTGGGTCCCTGTCGGTCACCACCAGGGCCCCCTTGATCCCCCTCTGTCCATCAAAAAAAAAGAAACTCTCCCTCCCCTCCGCCCCCGCACCCCTCCCAGGTACCCTTCACCACCGCACCCCCTTCCCTCTCCCCCTCCCCTCCAACCGCCCACCCTCTTCGGGTACCCACCCGGTACCCCCCTCCCTCTCCATCTGCTACACCAAAGAAAGAAAAGAAAAAGAAAAAATCCCCCCTCCCCAACACCACCCTAGGTAAATCGCACGTCACCACCGCCCATGCGCCTCCCCCCTCCCCCGACCCATGGGTCCTCCACTCGCATCCGCAGCTCCTCCTCCGTTGTCCATCCAAGAACCAAAAAAATTTGATGAAATCATCCCTTGAAGTGGCAAGCCAGTGAACTTAGGGAGTTTGAAATCGCTACTTGAAGTGGTGAGTTCAAGCCAATAAACTCATCATTTCATGTGCCAATTTTAATGCCATGTTAGGTGTCTATGTGGAACGAAATCACCACTTAAAGTGGTGATTTCAATATGGACAGTAATTTCAAAAATAAGTTAAAAAAGAAGGTATTTTTAAAAATAAAAAATAAAAAATAAGTAAATAAAAAAAAATCCTATGGGAGAGGTTGGATGAGATAAGTTGGCCAACGAAGCTTAAGGTGAGGTCATAGGCCATGCCAACTTGAAAGGAGCATTTGTGCTAGGTCAAGGTTAGGAAGACCCAAGGCAACAATAAAATGCCAATCCAATAAAAGGAGATGAGGTTGATATATAAGGTCAGTAAAGCCAAGGATAAGGGTTCGGAGAAACTTGGGGAGTAGGAATATCAATGGATAGGATAGAGTATACTACTACAAAGAAAAGCTGTGGTAGTGGTTCGCAACCACTATCATAGATTAAAAAACTGCTGCCATAGTCTACCATAGTGGTTATCCAACCACTGCCACTGAAGCCATCATCATAGATCTATGACAGCGGTTGTTATAGCGATTATCTCAACAGCTACCGTATATCGATATAGCAGCAGTTTACTAATGGCTGCTATAAATGAAACTATCACAGTGGTTCATCAACCGTTGCTATAGGATCAATAATAGCGGTTCATCAATCATTACAATAGCCTCAATAGCAGTAATTACATAATTGCGCTTTACGTATTATAGCAGTGGTTGTCAAACCACTGCTACAGATTCTATGTCGGTGGTTGTGTAACCGTTGCTATAGATCATCTATGACAGCGATTATATAATCGCTGCCATAGATCTAATGCAGCGATTTTATAATCACTGTCATAGATTATAGCAGTGGTTGACACGTGATCTATGATAGTGGTTGACACGCATACAACAATGATTATCATAAATTTTGAATAATAAATATATATATATATATTAATTTTTTTATCTAATAAATGCAGTTCAATATATAACACAAGAATATATTTAAAATATCATAATAATAATGAAAGAATATATCTAAAATACACAAATATTATTATTAAATAAAATTTATTATAATATTTTTTAAAAAAAATACATCAAAAGTTTGCTAAAGCTAAATCTAAATCTAAGTCATCATCACCAAGAGGAGATGGAGCATGAGCTGAAGGAGATAGAGCATGAGCTGAAGAAGCTAGAGCTAGAAGGGCTAGAGCTAAAGCGCTGGCCAATATGTCCTAAATGCCCATGAAGTCAGCTCCAAAATACATGGAGAGCATCATCACCATAGCGGTCACGATGCTCTATAGCTAAAATATGCGCTCCTTAGCCTGAGCAGCCCGCTCCGTAGCCTGAGCAGATCTAAGCTGCCTATGCCAACACCTCCTCAAGCTACTTCCAACTGACAACCATAAAAGCATATAAAGAGATATTTGCCTTAGACCAATAGCTCGTCGGTATATGTCTGGCCTACAATGGATCCTCTCAAAGTGCTCAGATCCCAAGACCTGAGACAGATGGTCATGTGGGCCAAAGGTTGTTGGATCTTGGTATCTCTCTGATATCAATTATTGGAGAGAAAAAGAACAAAGTAGATGGCCAGCACCTATGGTTTAAAGTTGGAAATAAGAGAGAAGAGTAAAGAGTTTTAGAAAGAAAAACTCCATTATATTCCACTCTAGTGTAAAGATACAATATCTAGATTTATATATCCTAGAATTTTTGCTATACCACATGAATCCTAATAAACCCAACTCCTAGATAAAAAATTCTTCTAGACTAATCCAATACATGAAAGCACTCATCGAGCCCATGTACATGTCTCACATGCTCTCATCCTCCTAGATCTGAACCCGACTCATACATGAGTTAGCCTCCTTAAGACCTTATTGGTCCAGACCTTAAGATCCTAGGATAAAAGCCTATCCTAGATCCAAACAGAAAATCCCATCTAGTTCTATTCGCCACTATCGAGCCGACTCTGTCAGGAGCCAAGCTAGCTTGACTGCATCTCGCCTGAATCATGTCTTCTATCTTTCTAAGATAGTTGGCTCGACTGCACCCCGAGCCAGTTTAATCTCAGCCCGAGCCGGCTTGACTGCATATCCGAGCCAACCCATCTGTGTGTCAATCCCTTATCTTGGCTGATTCTTCTTCTGACTTTGGTCATTTGCTCCATCTTATATCTCAGATTTTTGGAGCATCTACCATGCCCCTCAAGATCCTCACACTTGAACCTCGAGTTCGTGCAGGATTACACGCCATCTTCATCTAGGACAACTCCTATCCTAGCCCTAGGACACATCAATCTTAGTCTTCCAATGTCAATACCCAGGCTTTTATGGCCTTCCAAGGTTTGGGAGCACCATATCAAATCCTATAATCTCCATCTTGATGCGCCCAAGTCTTGGCACACCTGGCAATATTTTCTTGCATGATCCCACTGTTGTTGCATGCCTTGACAGCTCTTTGTGCACACCTTACCACCATCATTCTTGTTTAGCTGCTAAGCTTTCTTTGAGGCTTGGTTTGCTTCTATGCACCATTCTTGGAGTTGTAAGCATCCTTCTGCTTGATAGTCGCATCAACTATCCTGGACTTTTTTGGAGAATTTGCAGTAATCTTATGCCGACACTTGCTGCATATCCTAACATGGTCTCCTCAGAACTTTGCTTGTCCTCCTGCACGTACTGCTCCATCTGGAACTATACATCTCCAACGTTGGTGCTAAGATATTGATCCTCCTGCACTCCTCTGCTCTAAACTTATGTCATATCTCTCTTCATCTGTGAAGCTACCTCTGTCCAATGCTCCACCTAAAATTGAAAGCCCCCTGATGCTGTAGAAGCTAACTCTATAATCAAGTCCCTTGAGGACAACCACTCAATGCTACACTGCTTAGCCTGCTGCTGTGCTTCAAACATCGTCGCTATCCCTTCGGATCCTCTGCACTCTGTAGATCTATCCAAAACTATCTCAGATACATCGCACCCCATGGGCTCCTCCGAGACAACCAAAAGCTCATCCGACTCTTCACTTGCAGCGACTGAATCAATGGAATTCAAGCTTTTTCCTTCCTTATACTTCTTCCAAAGAGGACATTCTTGCTTAAAGTGCCCTACTTCATCACACTTGAAGCACTTCTTGGATCTCTTACTGTCCCTTCACTGATCCTTCTTCTTTTCTTACCTGGGCCTCTCTGAAATCACGAGATCCTCCTGATAGACCTCTTTCTTCATCATCCATTTTCGTTGCTCATTGGACCCTAGCATAGATACGATCTCCTCATATACCAACATCTCTTTACCATATAGTAACGTCATCACCAACGGATCAAAGCTCCTAGGTAGCTAACATAGCAGTAATAATCTTTTGTCCTTTTCTTTGAGATCCATTCTAGTGTTGAGCAAATCCATGCTCATTCAATCGAATAGCTAAATATGCCTTGCAACATTCTCGTCCTCTTGCATTAGAAGGCTGTACTTTTTTTCAGCACCAACTTATTGCATATGTTCTTTTTCATATATAACTGATGTAACCTCGATCATAAACCCTTGGATGTCTTCTCTTTCAATGTGCCATACAGCACCTCATCTGTTAGACAAGTCCTAATCATGGCACATACCCTTTTCTCGAAGAACATCCACTCCTTGTCGGTCATCTCCTCTGACCTATCTTTCAAGGTCGAATTCAATCTCATCTGAACCAGCAGATCCTCCATCCTAACCTTCTACATCATAAAACTTTTTTTTTCATCAAATTTCTCAAATCCTACCTTCAATCCACTGTTCTCCATGATCGTATGAATCAAAAATAGTGAACAGATGGATTTGAAAAATTTTTTTGACTAAGAATGGTGGACAGCAGTCTTATGATCTCTTTCTTCCTCATAAAGTTTGGAAAAAACCTTTAGATCTAAATTTTGTTGCTGATCTCTATTAAAATCCGATCTTTCTCCTCCTTCATGCTCAACCAGGCTCTGATACCACTTGTTGGATTCTAGTACCTCTCTGATACCAATTATTGGAGAGAAGAAGAATAAAGTAGATGGCCAACACCTAGGACTTAAAGTTAAAATCAAAGAGAGAAGAGTAAAGTGTTTTAGAAAAAAAAGCTCTATTATATTTCACTCTATTATAAAGATACGATACCTGAGTTTATATATCCTAGGATTTCTGCTATACCATATGAATCCTAATAAATCTAAATCTCAGCTAAATTTTTTTTTTAAAGCTAATTTAATATATAAAAGCACTCACCGAGCCCATGTACATATATCTCACATACTCTCACCTTCTGAATCTGAATCTGATCCATACATGAGTTAACCTCCTTAAGATCTTATTGGTCCAGGCCTTAAGACCCTAGGATAAAAGCTTATCATAGACTCAAAAAGAAAATTTTGTCCAATTCTGTTCGCCACCATCGAGCTGGCTCTGTAAGAGCCGAGCTGACTCGACTTCATCTTATCTGAATCCTATCTTCTGTCTGTCTGAGATAGCCGACTGGACTGCACCCTGAGTTGGCTCGATCTCAGCCCAAACTAGCTCAACTGTGTATCCAAGCTAGCCCATCTATATATCAGTCCTTTGTCTTAGTTGATTCTTCTTCTGACTTTGGTCCTTTACTCGATCTTATGCTCCAAATTTTTGGAGCACCTATTAAACTCCTCAAAATCCTCACACTTGAACCTCGAGTCCGTGCAAGGCTACACGCCGCCTTCACCTAGGATAACTTCTGTCCTAGCACTAGGACTCACATCCATCCTAGTCTTCCAGAACCAACATCCTAGCTCTTCCTGTGGCCTTCCAAGGCTTGAGAGCACCACATCAAATCCTACAAAGATGTCTAAGCCCTCACTCGTGAGAGCGTCTAACTACTCTTATAATTATAAATTCAAATAAAATATTTTAAAAAATACTATAATACTAATCATACTAATCTATTTATTACTTATAAAAATTCTTTCGATTGTAGTATTCATCGGCCTGCCCTTCTTATCGATACGGCTGGATCTGAAGATGGCATTACGGATGGGCATCACCCTCTCTCTCATCAATTATAATAATTGATTAGCTTACTAAAAATATATAAAAAATATATTAATTTAATTTATAAACTAAGATTCAAAATTTATTACCTCTCTATACACATGACTGACCATAGACTCATAGCTAAGAGTGTGCATATATTCCTGAGTCTCCCAGTTTTGATAGGAGACAACCTAATAAGTATTTAAATCACAAGTATTTAAATAACAAGTGTTTAAAAAATATTCAAATATAATTATTAGTATATTAAAAAAATTTAAAAATTAGAAATTAAATCTAAAATTTTTGGCTCCTTCAATGCCTAACCATCCTCTCTCACTGACTTAGAGGATAGTTTTGAATCCAAAAAACAAGCTCATTTAGAGTATCCTATCGGTGCTTGAGCCATCCTCTATGAAACTTGATCTTATAGTTTTGGTATAACTCTCCAATCTTCTACGGTGAGGCATCTCGAGCCCTCTCGTGATCTGAGAAGTCATACTTTCTCTACACAAAATTATCAGAAGTTAATTATGAAATTATTCTAATCAAACAGTGTAAACATATCAAATGCATAAAAATTAGGATACACTTATCTAAATTTTCTCCCACATCCAATCTCTGATACCAGATTCCATCAATCACCAATCTATGATCACAACAGGAATAATATCAAAGTACCTCACAAGCACTTCGAAAAAAGAATGCATCTTCATGCGGTCATCCGACTGACCTTTTCTCCCGATCGTACTCCATCATAACCTGATGCTAACGGTTCTACATATGTGGCATGCATGTGGGATCATAAAATATCTTATTAAATGATGCACTTGCAATAAAAATATATTATATAAATATATAAATATAAAATAACTATATAAAAAATAAATAAATAATATAATAAAAATCTACTCTCACTGGCCATGGGATCATGTGACGTCGATGCAAGTGAAGATTCATCAAAGGGTGGAGCATATGCCGAAAATATGGCTAATCATGGAGGCTCAGATATCGGTGGAGGAGTAGATGCTAGTGGTGCCTGGGTAATCGATGTGAAAGTGGATAGAGTATGCTCTGACTACAACTTAGATACGGAGCTTCGCGTAGCCCACTAAGGGGTGGAGGTGAAAATTAAATAATGTTTCGGTGCCATCATGACTTACAACGTTAATAAATATTAACCAATATAACATGTTGAATCTGCTGGTCAAGAATCCACTAGCATAGCCCAGAATCTATCAGTGGGGGTTCTCTTGCCGATCGGCATGGTATGGTCCAAGGTCACTGACACGGTCCAAAATTCACCAGCTTGGGCTAGAATCTGCCGGCACGGTCCAGAACCTATTAATGGATGTTTTTAGCTTACCGACCTGCACAATCCATGGCATGGCCTAGAATCTACCGACACGGCCTGGATCTTGCTGGTGGGGATTCTCTTACTCGCCAGCACTGTAGGGTCCAAGGCCGTCGGCACGACACAGCACAGTCCAAGGCTGTCGATACAGCCCAAAATCCGGCAACACGATCCAGAACCCACTAACATGTATTTCCAGCTTACTGGCCGACATAGTCCATGGCATGGCCTAGAACTTGCTAGCGGGGGTTCTCTTATCCGCTAGCACGACATGGCCTAAGGCCGCAGGCACGATACGACAAGGCCCAAGGCAGTCGACATGGCCCAAAACCCGTCGGCATGATTCAGAACCAACCGATGAGGGTTCTCTAATCAGCCGACACAATCCAGAACCCATCAGCAGGGGTTTTCTTACCAGCTGACATGGCCTAGGGCCACCTACGATTGTCGACATAGTATGGCCCAAGGTCGTCGACACGACACGGCCTACAACCTACCGACATGATCCAGAACCAATCGGTAGGAGTTCTTTTATCCATCGACGAGTGCTCTCTTTAAATATTATTATAAAATTATTATAAATATTATAAATAATAATTAATAAATATTACTATAAAATAAAATAATAAAAAATTATATATGTCGCTGTGGGGAGGAGGTCGCCGACGGCGATGGTGCTAGAGGGAGGGGGCGGTGCTAGAGGTAGCCTGCAAAAGAGATAGATAGAGACAGTGAGATACAAAGAGAGATAGAGAGAAAGAAGAAAGAGAGATAGAGAGAAAGAGGAAAGAGAGAGAGTAACAAATAAAGAGAAAGAGGAAAAAGAGAGAGAGATAAAGAGATAGAAAGAGATAGAGTAGGGAGGCTGAGGTGGCTATAGTGGCTGATCGGGTCGAGGGAAAAGAGGAGAGAAAGAGAGAGAAAGGAGGCGGGCCTAGCCAGGGAAGAGGGAGGCATGGTCGGTGGTGGGGCCAATCGAGAAAGAAGGAAGAGGTGGGGTAGGAGGTAGGGCTGGCTAGGGAAGAGAGAAATGGGGTCGGTTAGGGAAGGAGGAAGCAAGGGAGGAGGAGGCACCAGCCGAGAAAGAAAGAGGAGGCAGGGTTGGTCGAGGGATGCCGGGGATGAGCGCACCAGAGGTGGAGAGAAGGGAGAGAGAGAGGGAGGAGAAGCTCATCAATGATGGAGAGAAGGGAGAGAGAGAGAGAGAGCTTGGGAGAGGGAACCAAAATAAGACGGGCTTGGGGTAAAATGATCTAATCTATGGCAGTAGTTACGAAAAATCGCTATAATAGATCTATTATAGCAGATCCAAAATCGCTACCATAGTTTAATTATAATTTTTTTTAATATGATGTAATTTTAAAATTTGAAGTCTATCTTTATCATTTATTATCTAAATAATTATCATTAGAATATCTTCACAACAGACCATCTCGATCCGATAATTCTAACTTTATCGTCAGTAAAATTTGATTTCAATGATCATGAATAATGATATGATAATTAGAGACCATCGATAAATCTAAAAATTTATAATGATGATTTGGATGATGTTTGTACCATACTATCAAAGTTTTACTTTAATCATATATCATTATCATGATCAATTTAGTATGGAATGATTTCGACCATCAAATAAAAAATGAGTGATCAAAAGACTAGACGATATCTAATTATGAGATAATTTTTTAGATAAATAATATTAGCTACTATTTTAATCATTTTTATAGTAGTGATCATAAAATTTAAACCATGCATGTAAGAATAATCCAAAACTATTCGTCGCTCGATACTAGCTCGTTCTTAAACTTCTTAAATAATTATGCTTGTGCTTTTGCAAGATTTGTTTAACATGAACGGTTTATATAGAAATGGTTTAGATTTTATGATCATCACTATACAAAATGAGTAAAATTATCATAAAGATCATTTATCTAAAATATCATCTTATAATCGGATGCCATTGGGCTTTTTGATCCCTCATTTTTTTATTTAATGATTAAAATTATTTCATGCTAAATTGACCATAATAACAATATCCGATTGAAGTAAAACTTTGATAGTGTGCTACAAACGTCATTAAAATCATCATTATAAATTTTTAGATCCATCGATGGTCTTTATCTATCATGTCAATATGCAGTCGTTCATGGTCGATGAAATCGAATTTTATTGATCGATATAGCTAGGATGATGGGATCAACGAGGTCTTTTATGAAGATGCTCTAATGATAATTATTTAGATAATGAACGATGAAGATGGACATTAAATTTTAAAATTATATTAAATTTAAAAAAAAATATTAAAAAATATATAATAGTGGTTATGAATTACCGCTGTAATAGGTCAAACCCATGGCAGTGGTTACTGATAACTGCCATAATAGTCGACATCTATTATAATGGTTATAAATAACCATTGTATAGGTTTGATATATAGCAGCGATTAAGTAAACTGCTGCTATAGGTTTCACCTAGAATAATGATTATATATAACTGCTGTCATATATCAGATCAATGGCAGCGGTCACTAATAACCACTGCCATAGATCGAAACTATGAAAGCGGTTAAGCAACCGCTGCCATATATCCATCCTATTATAGCGGTTATATATAATCGCTTCTATATGCTAGACCAAAGGCATCGGTTACAAATAATCGTTGTCGTAAAGTTTATGGCAGCAATTTTTGAATCACTGTCGTAGCTCCTTATTATGAAAAATATATCCTAAAATCAATCATCTAAGTAATAAATGATTGAAATTAGTATATGAATTATCTAATAATAATAGTTATTTGGCTGATTCATTATAAAAGTTCTATCTTTCTTAAATAAACTCCTACATTATGATGAAGTCCTTAGAACCACAATCAATCGATAAAGGAAGATTTATCAGATGATTCTTAAACTGTTCGCGATCAAATGATAAGTTATTAATAAGGACGATAACTTATCGAGTGTAGATCGCTGTATGCCATATGCGTTGATTGTCCTTGTAATCAAGTGATGTGGAGATACTGGTATGATATCCAGATGAGATATAGGAGTACATCTACACTGAACATGATCAATATAGCACTCTACTATCAAGAGTAGTTAGCTAAGGCTAATGGATATAAGTATCCCTCCGATCTAAAATCACGATAATGACTTACAAGCAACTTACTGTACTTTGGTGTCGAACTGCCTGTATTTCTAATATAGCTTCGAAAGATTTTTGGGTCCAATCAAGTACTTGCAAAATTGATGTGTGAGTCAAAATGAGATTGACCACTTCTGATTAGCTTCAAGAAGAGAATATCTTATTGTGTTTAAATTTAGCAAAATCTAGGCCTAGGTAATCCTCGTGAGGTGTCACGGGATTTACAAAATTTTGAGACACAATAGAGATGACTTGTATGAGTATTTGATAACATACTCGAAGTTATCTTGAGCATTATTGATCATAAAGATGAATTATATGGTAACCATGGGCCAACATTCTAAGAATGTTGCTTTGCGTATATTCGATCTATCAGGACATTGGGAATCATTGTCAGATGATAACTTTGATTGGTATAGAAATTAATTTTTATACTACTGACTTAGGTTCAAACCTATGGGATCACACATATTAGAGCTTGTAATCTGATCAGATGGTTAATCGATGATTTAGAATCATTCTAAGATCAATCCATCAATACGATTGGTGTTTGACCTAATGCAAGTATTGCAGGAGATCGATCAATAATTAGATTGCTAATCAGCTCGATTTGATTGAGCAATCAGACTGAGATTAAGTTTAATTAAATTAAATTTAATTAAAATTAATTTAAATTTAATTAGATTAAATTTAGTTAGTTTATTGGATAAGCCAATCGTAAGGAAGAATAAGTCCTTGTTAGACTAGGACTTGAGTGCACCTAATTCTTAATTGAGTTAGGATTTAAATTAAAATTAAATATAATTTAATCTAATTTAATTAGAATCCTAATTAGATTGAGATTCTCTATTAATTAGGTTGACACAAATTCAATTAGAATTGCATTCAAAATGGTTTGACCTAGTTTGCATTGAAGAGTCCTAGTTAGACTAGGACTCTTCCCTTCTCATTTTTCTTGCGCCTAAGAAAGCCCACGCCCATCTTTTATTTTTTTAAAGTTAATGTGAATACTTCTCACATTAAGGAAGGTATTCCACACCCACAACCTGGTTGGTTTTGAAATAATTTTTGACTTGGTCAATTTAAGAAAGTTGTTAAGATTTGAATTCGATTTGATAGAGTTCTAGAATTCTAAAACACTACCTCTCTCTCAATGGAAACTAACCCACGTCCACTATTATTTTTTTGTGCCTGTTTCTTTATTTTGTACATGGGATTGCTGGTGTTCATGCTTAAAAAAAAGGGAGGGGCTTCCAAGAGTTGGATGCCCCATAGGATTCCTAAGATTCCTTCTAAAACTAGGTTTTGACCTAGTCAAAAGAAGGCTCTTATGGGATGCCTCCTTAGAAGAGTTTTTGGCGTCAAAACTCTAGGATATTCCTTGGCAAAAACTAGGGAAAAGTAAGGAGGGGCATGGAGGTTTGAGGCACCAAGAATCTTGAAGGAGAAAGCTTCTTTAAGACATCAAGTGTTGATGTCTTGTAAAGAAAAGGTAAGAGAGAATAACATCTTCTCTTATAGTTTTATTTCAAGATTTTTTTTTGTCCTTATTTCTTTATGATTTTTATATGATAAAAATCTAAGAGAGAGAGAGAGAATTAGGGCATGGGATTTGTGCTCCAAGATGTTGGAGCATAGAGATTTTTTTTGGATATGATCTGATCATATCATAATGCAAGAAGAAGAAGAGAAGAAGGTCTTCTCTTAGGGTTTTCTTGAGGGCCTTTCTTCTCCATTTTTTTGTGAGATTTTTATGAGAAAAATTTGAGGGTGTGAGATCTAGAAAAATAAAAAAAAGTCTAGAGAAGAAGGTCTCCTCTAATCCTAGCATAGAGATGTTGTCAGGACATCAACCATTGATGTCCTGAAGGAGAAGATTTGTCTTCTCCTATGATTTTTTTCATAAGTTTTTATTTCTGATTTATGGGAGATCCAAGAGTTAGATTTCTTTCTTATTTCTCCTCATGTTCTTTATCTCTTGGAGTATCTAAGAGATCCAAAGAACATATATTTGATTAACCATTAGAAGAGATCCACGAGAAGCTAGTACTTCGAGCGGATCTTCGTTCGACGAACCTCCGATCTGTGTTGCAGGTTTGTGTGGATCACCTATAAAGATCGGACGCATGTGTGGCTCCAAAAGCAACAACAAAAATCAACCATGAAGTTCTCAACCCATGCAAAGATAAGAGATTTGATCTCTTGGTAACCTAGATATGATCTAGGATTAGATCTAGAATTATTCTAGATCTAGGTATTGATATGATCAAAATCAGTTATGACTAATTTAATTTTAGATTTATATTTGTATCATAATATGTTATAGATCCTTGATGTAGGATTTTGTAATCTGATTACATGCATATTATAGATTAAACTGTTTAATCTATATCTTTTGCTGCTTTAATTTTGAAAAAAAATTGAAATTATACATAAAATCTTGCATGTTTTCCAATAGTGGTATTAGAGTCATGTTCTTTTATAATATGTTCATGTATGCTTTAGAATAAATCTAAAAATTAAAATTAATTAAAAATTATACATACCATCATAAGGTTGTCCTATTGTAAGGTTAATCCCTTATAATAAAAAGGTTGTCCTAGTATGTGCTAATCTGAGAAACCTAAATCATAAATATTTTAAATTTTTATTTTTAATTTATTTTTTCGATCTGGGGGCCATGTATGTTGTTGTACGGTGGCTGGTGGTGGGTGACGAGGTGTGGAGGGTCGGTGCCAACTGCAGATCATGCGTGGAGGTTGATGGGCCTGATGGAGGCTGCTAATGGTGGGAGGTGGAGGGCTGATGTCTTAGTGACTGGGGGGGCATCGAAGGTGGGCACCGAGGGTTGGTGGTGATGGATGGGTGGTGTGAGACAGAGGGGGGTGCATGGGGCATGGAGGGGGTGGCAGTGATGAATCGGATGGGGGGTTGCAGATGGTGGATGGTAGAGGAGAGCCATAGGGGTGGGGGCCACGATGGCTTGGTACGTGAGCGGTGTAGGAGCCGAGGGGGCCGCGATGGCCTAGTACGTGAGCGGTGTAGGGCCGAGGGGCCGCGATGGGTGCAGGGCGAATGGGGATGCATGGGGAGTGGAGGGGCGACGGTGATAGCTCAGGTGGAGAGCCGTGGGTGGTGGGCATTGGAAGAGAGCCGCAGGGTATGGGGGGCCACGACGGTCAGGTACGTGGGCAGCGTAGGGGTTAGGGGGGCCGTGACGGGTGGGGCGCGAATGGGGGTAAGTGGGGCGTGGAGGGGAGTCACAGATGGTGGACGATGGAGGAAAGCCATAGGCGGTGGGGGGGCTTCGACGGGTGGGGGACTTCGATGGGTTTAGTCCTTAATAATTTTTTAAATTTTAATAAATCAAAAAAAAAAATAAGCATAATAATAATAATAAATGATGATAATAATAAAAAGTGATAATTATAATAATAATAGTAGTAGTAGTAGTAGTAATAAAAATAATAGTAGTAGTAATAAGAATAGTCATAGTAATAATAATAATCATAAAAGTAAAAATAGTAGTAATAATAATAATAGTAGTAGTAATAGTAATAATAATAATAATAGTAAAAGTAGTAGTAATAATAATAATAGTAATAATAATAATAATTTAATTAATAAATAAATTTTAAGATAAATTGATAAAATATTTAAAACTTAGATATTTTTTATAATTGAAATAGTTAGATTTTTAATTATATTTTTATGCTTTTGTTTAGTTCCTGTATCTCATTATGACTATGATTTAATATTTTAATTTGCATTAATCAAAGATTTTAATTTTTAATGCATATGAACTATCTAGTTTGGGATTTAGATCAAGTTTTGATCAGGGATATGAGTCAGGATCCTAGCTATTTAGGATTTGGATGATGATCCAGGTTAAGAAAAAATCTTATTTTCCATATCAAGTTCATTCAGATCTGACTTGATCAAGAAAAATATTTTAAAATTTTTTTTCTTAGATTTAAATTAGATTTGATACTTTTCAGATCTGATTAGATGGATCTAATAAATAAAATAAAATAAATTAAATTAAATTAGATTTAATTTGTACCTTAATGTTGGATAATCCTATTATCCTGTGATGATCCTGCTGATTGCCTAAGATTTTAGATGCAGTCACATAATTGTCTAACCTCTATCGATATCCAATCAGATAAGATCTAGAGATCTTCTTCTTCTCAATCTATCCTCTAAAGATTAGATCTGGATCTGATCTTGAAGGTCTTCAAAATAATTTTTAAAGATCTGATGTCGCCTCTTGCAGCAGTACTGCCTTCTTTCTTTCTTATCGCCTTTCTCTTACCTAGATCATACTAAACTGAAAGCCCAAGGTCTCTTGGGTGTGGAGAGGAGAGAGAAGATCAGAGGTAGGCATGAAGAAGAGAAGAGAGGGGCTTTCTGGCATGGGTAAGGAAAGAACTCTTTAAACCTAGGCACAGATAGGGTTTATAGACCCTGCTGCACCATGCAGTGCCACATCATCCCGACCAATCACATTTCTCCATGTAATTAGATCTAAATCTGATTGATGAGATGACATCATCTGATCCAATCAGATGAGAGTCCCTCTCAAACATCCTTAGGTGGCGTCAAGATTGGTCAAAGAAGAATCTTAGGCGCCACCTAAGTTTATTCCATGAAGCAACCTGGAGTCCCATTTATATGGGACTCCAGGCGTCATCATCCTTGGGCGCATGCCTCCCTAGGCATGCACCCCCTCCCTTTCCTTCTTTTAGCAAGTGGACAAAGGTCAAATCTCTCTTCTATGGGTATATGACATATAGGCAGATGTCTAAGTGTCAACGTTTGACCAAAGTCAAAAGACAAGAATTAGCAGGTGATGGAAAATGATGGGTGTTGTCTTAAATTTATCTGATAAATTAAAATATTTTTTTTTTAATCTAGACAAGCTCTAGTCAGACCAAGTAAAGATATCTGAATGAGCCCAAACATATTTGGCTCAGTCGACATAACTTTTAATGATTGTTGAAGGAGAACATTAGGCTCAATTGTGTGCTAGCATGATTTTCTTGAACCTAATTGAATCTTATTCAAATCAATTAAATTAGATTAGTCCAATTGATGATCATCCAGATTCCAAAACCTTATTTGTGTAATTCAATTAGGTTCAGTTCCATATGATAATAGGATATATCATGATCTCTATCATCGACATCATCGAAACACCTTCTGATGGATCAAAACTTTTCTGATTCAGACAACTAGTATGATCGATCATCCAAATCATTCTAATTGCTCCCAAAATCCATCAGTGACACCTAGCAGTATATGGTGGCAACCCATCAGAGCTGAGAATGAACCTCTTGGTGCAGCTACCTGTGTGATTAAGTTCTTCTATCTTGAGCCTCCGATCAGATTAGGGTTAAGGTGAACTCGTCAAACCCTAATATCCTGTCATATGATGTAATCATTCGATTCAAGTCCAATGTGAAAATCTTAATAGAAACTCTTTCTATTATTTCACTCTGCCATGGCCATGGGCTTATGGACTTGATTCTCATGATCATCATAGGGCTGCTCCTCATCCACCGAGGTAGATAGATTCCATCTTGATGCAATCCAATTCCTACAATGAACATGCTATAGCCAACATACACCTCAGGATTCCGATATGGCTAGGAGATCGAGTAATGGTGTAGTCAAACTATAACACCCTCAAGGTGAACTGCCGATGCACCTCAGGTCAAAGAACCAGACACACTACTGCAGCATCGAGTCAGTCATTCGATGAGAAGGTAGACTTCCTAATGACTACTCGAGGTGGTCACGCTCAGTGCCCTCGTTCTCTAACGAGTACCTGTACTCTCGCTCCGGTGTCTCCTACACCGTAGACTCAAGACTCATCTACTAAAGAGAAGCGATTGTACACCAACCTTCCGGATCAATCACCATCCTCATGATGATCCTATGGTCGGGAGCATTTTATGAGTTAATAATGATTATTCATGTCTTAAATTTTCAACTCTTGAAAATATGAATTATCATTACCATTAACTCAAGGATGTATCACAGACACTAAATACACATATGTGATAGAAAATAATCTATTTTATTATTTATAGTCAAAATTATAATTTTGCCCTTAGAAGTGTATTACAAGTGTTAGTCAATTCTGGCTTCTAGGGCACACATATCTATCAAACTCTCATTTGATCTAAAGCCAATTGGCTATAATTCTATATCCCATCTTCTCAAGATAGACTTCGATCTTCTGCTGGCCCAATGGCTTTGTAAGTAGATCCACCGTATTGTCTGCAGAGTCGACTCTCTTGGCCTTGACATAATCTTTCTCGAGGTAATCGCGGATGAGGTGGTATCATCGCTCGATGTGCTTTGATTTTTTATGAGACCTAGACTCCTTAACAAGGGCTATGGCACCATTATTATCGTAGTATAGAAAAATGGCATCTAATGGCATCACTCCGATCTTTACGATAAACTTCTTATACCAGAATGCCTCCTTTGCGGCTTCTGACGCAGTGATATATTCTACTTCCATGGTGGAATCTGTGATCACTATCTACTTGGAACTCTTCCAACTGACAGCACCACCATTACACACAAATAGACTCTCAGATGTCAACTTTCGATCATCTACATCAGACATAAAATCCGAGTCTGTATACCCCTAGACTTGGAGTTTTTCATTACCAAAAACCAACAATATATCCTTAATTCTTTTTAAGTACTTAAGGATATATTTCACAGAAGTCCAGTGTTCTTCATCTGAATTCGACTGATATCTGCTCGTGACACTTACAGCATGGGCTATATCAGGTCGTGTACATAACATGGCATACATGAGGCTCCCTATTGCTGAAGCATAAGGGATCTTGCTCATGCATTCTATTTCCTCAGGTGTGCTAGGGCACATCTTCTTGGAAAGATGAATACCATGTCTGAAGGGTATTACCAAACCTCTCTTAGAGTTTTTCATGCTAAACCTCTTTAGTACTTCCTCTATGTACATCTTCTATGAAAGTCCTAGCATCCTATTCGGTCTATCTCTATAGACCTTTAATTCCTAGAATAAAGGATGCTTCTCACCTAGGTCTTTCATGGAGAATTCTTTGGATAACCATATTTTAACTATGGTCAACATGGGAATATCATTCTCAATAAGGAAGGATGTCATCCACGTACAATACGAGGAAGACAACAGCGCTCCCACTGATCTTTTTGAAGACACATGGTTCCTCTTCATTTTTGATGAAACCAAATAATTTGATCACATCATTTAAAACGAGTATTCCAGCTCCGAGATGCTTGCTTAAGTCCATATATGGACCTTTGCAGCTTGCAATACCTTTGTGATCAGTATCACTGGATGTGAAACCTAGCGGCTGTTCCATATAGATATCTTCCTCAAGGTATCCATTTAAGAATGCTGTTTTCACATCCATTTGTCATATTTCATAATCAAAATAGACTGCAATAGCAAGCAATGTGTAGATGAATTTTAGCATATCTACTGATGAAAAGGTATCCTGATAGTCAATGCCTTCGCATTGACTATACCCTTTTATCACTAATCTAGCTTTGAATGTCTCCATATTTCCATCTGCACCAATCTTTCTCTTGTAAATCCATTTACACCCAATAGATACTATACCTTCTGGTGGATCTACCAAGGTCCAGACTTGGTTTGAGTGCATCGAGTCAATTTCTGACTTCATTGCCTCTAACCATTTCTTAGAGTCGATATTTAATATCGTCTCATTATAGGTTTTGGGATCATCACCATAAACTCCATTACCTATGAGGAATATTTTCTCTATTTTCTCTGAAATAGTACCTAAGTACCTCTCAGAAGGATGAAAAATTCTTTTCGATCTATGAGGTGGAGGAGGTAGAGCCATTTTTCTTGAGATAGTCAAAAAAATTTTAACTAAAGTATTCACCTTCTCGATCTAATCGAACAATCTTAATGAATTTTTTAGTTTGCTTTTCGACTTCATATCTAAATTTTTTGAACTTTTCAAAAGCTTCAGACTTATGTCTTATAAGATACACGTATCCATATCGAGATAAATCATCAGTAAAGATTATGAAGTAGATAAAGTTGCCTCTAATCGGCACATCAAATGGACCGCACACATCAGTATATACTAGGATAAGTAGATCCGTGGCCCTTTCTTCATGCCCTACAAAAAGGAGCTTAGTCATTTTGCTATGAAGATAAGATTCATAAATTGGATATAACTCGAAAGTCAACAAACTCAATAGCTCGATTTTCTTCAATTTGTTAACCCTATCTTCTGCTATATGACCTAGTCTTAGGTGCCATAGATACCTATCATTTGGACTATCCCTAGGTCATTTTATTCTTATAGCATTCATATTTTGCTTGATATTAAAAATAGATACATCAATATTAGTACAGAATTTAGTTGATGCTGAATCAAGCTGGAGTTGAGAAAGAAGAGATCGCCATCGATGATCTGCAAATTAAAGTTTCATCTAAAGTCGGTGGTGGTGGCTTTGATAGAATTCTCTGACGATCAAGTCAGCTCTTCTGACCAACAGAAATGAAGTGCTCAGACAAGAATTCAGCAGAATTTTGAAAAGAAGAAGAGAGCTTAGAGAAAATATATCTGAAGGATCTCTTTTTTATAGATGGAGCCTATAATAGACTCATGGTGATGGCTGTAACCATCTAATAGTGGGCCATTCGGAGCCATGTGAAGTTTATTATGGAGAGAGGTATTCGTTACCATGATGAGATCGTTTGTTGAAATTTAATAGTCAAAGTTCGAAGGAAGCAAGCATTGATTGATGAAGAGCTTTGTCATATATCAATTTCATAGGAGTTCGGACTCCTAAAGGGAATACCGCTAGAGGAAATCATTCAAGAGAAATGCTAGCTAAACTATGAAAGTAATCCACTGAAGGAATTTGACTGAAGGAGAAGTCCGAAAGGAGTTCGATCTTTGGAGGAATTCGACTGAAGAAGAAGTCCAAAAGGAGTTCGCTCCTAGAGGAGCTCGATCGAAGGAGAAGTTCATCCAGGAGGAATGCTAGCTGAACTCTAGAAGTAATCCGCTAGAGAAATCCGACTGAAGAAGAAGTTCAAAAGAAATTTGGCTTCTAAAGGAACCTGACTGAAGAAAAATCCATAAGAAGTTCAGCTCCTGGAGGAGTCTGACTATAGAAGAAGTCTGAAAGGAGTTTGGCTCATAGAGAAACTTGACTGAAGGAGAAATCCATAAGGAGTTTGGCTCCTAAAGGAGTCTGACTGAAGAAAAAATTTAAAAAAAGTTTGGCTCCTGAAGGAGTTCGACCGAAGAAGGAATCTGGAAGGAGTTTGACTCTTGGAGGAACTTGATTGAAGAAAAAATTCGCAAGGAGTTTGACTCCTGGAGGAGTCCGATTGAAGGAGAAATTCGAAAAAAGTTTGGCTTCTGGAAGAATCTGATCGAAAAAGAAGTCTGGGAAGAGTCTGGCTCCTAAAAAAGTTCGACTGGAATTTGACCGTGAGGAACTCCGCTACGTCACCCTGGCTCACCACAATGATGTCTGCATCAATTTTTCTTTCTCTCTCCGAATTATGCAAGAGTCCATTTCGCTAAACTTCAAACTTCCCCAACTTGAAAGCTATGATGGAACCTCTGATCCAATCGATCACTTGGAGGCCTTCCGAACCATGACACTGCTCCATGGTGCATCAGACGCCATATTATGCCGAGCTTTTCTATCTACCTTAAAGAAAGCAGTAAAAAATTAGTACTTGATGTTGAAGTCAGGTATGATCTTCTTTTTTGATCAGATGAGCCATTAGTTTGTGGCTCACTTCATCAACAGCCGACGTCCGTGCCGAGGTTTGAATTTTCTAATGAATATCAAGCAAAAGGAGGAGAAATCCATCTGAGCTTATGTCACCCAATTTAATGCTGCTGCATTGGAGATCCGAAATCTGGACCAGTCTATTGCAATGGCCGCATTCAAGGGCGGCCTTCAGAAGAACAATTTGTTGTTCCCCCTAGAGAAGAAGTATTTCAGAAATTTTGCCGATCTACTAGCTCGGGCTGAAGGATATGCCTGAGCCGAAGAAGCCTTCAAATTAAGAGATGAGGAAGCCATAGGAGAGTGGTAGATGGGCAAATCTAGTAAACCCACGACTGATGGAGGGTCGAATGAAGTTTGGCCACGCTCATGGACTCCCCCTGAGTGCAAGCGAGGCCAAACTCCTCCTCGAGCTCGTCATCAAAGAAGCCCCAATAGAAGAGCACAAAGAAGTCCTCCCCTCGGAAGATTCCATAACTACGTCCTCCTTAATACTCCTAAAACTCAAGTTTTAATAGAAATTAAGAATCAGCTACCAAGATCAGAAGAATTACGATCTTTTTCAAACAAGTGCGATCAAAGCAAGTACTGTCTCTACCATCGTGACCACGGTCACGATATTCAAGAATGCATTCAGCTCCAAGATGAAATCAATGAGCTCATCAGGAGAGGTCGGCTAGGTTGATTCCTCAAATGCTGGTCTAAAGTAAAAGAAGATCGGCCAAAAGCGCTGCCGTAGTTAGAACCATCAATAAGAAAGGAACAATAAGGAGATCGGTCGCCTCTCAGCATCATTAACCTTATCTCTAGGGGACTTAGTGCTTCGACGAGCTGCCATCTCTCAACCTCAAAGCTAGAGGAAGCTTGCCCTAAATCGGAAAGGCTAGTATGAAATAGAGGAGATCGTCCGATACGAAACTTATCGCCTGAAGGAGCACGGAGAAACAACGCTCCCATGATCTTTGAATTCAGAAAATCTGAGGATGTACTACCAGTAATTTTTTCTTCAATAAAACTCCTCCATTTCAATATTATTTTTTGGTGCAAAAACTATGTGATAATAGGGAAGAAACAATCAATAGTGGTTATGTTAGGAACAGAAGGAGAATCTCATCCTAACATGAGCAAGTCGAAAGTCTTCAACCTCGACTGAAGATAAGATCTCTTCCGAGCTCCAACGTCTACGTTAATAGAAGATAAAATCTCCTTCAATCTCGATTGGAGATAAGATCTCCTCCGAGCTTCTACATCAACAAGAAATAAGATTTTCTTCAACCTCGGCTGAAGATAAGATCTCCTCCGAACTTCAACGTCAACAGGAGTTAAGATCTCCTTCAACCTCGACTGAAGATAAGATCTCCCCCGAGCTTCAACGTCAACATCAATAGGAGATAAGATCTTCTTCAACCTCAGCTGAAAATAAGATCACCCCCGAGCTTCAACGTCAACTTCAATAGGAGATAAGATCTCCTTCAATCTCGGTTAGAGATAAGATCTCCCTTGAGCTGCTACATCAATAGGAGATAAGATCTCCTTCAACCTCGACTGGAGATAAGATCTTTTTTGAGCTCCAACATCTACGTCAATAGGAGATCAGATCACCTTCAACCTTGGCTGAAGATAAGATCTCTCCTGAGCTCCAACGTCTACATCAACAGGAGATAAGATCTCCTTCAACCTCGATTGGAGATAAGATCTTCTCTGAGCTTCTATGTCAATAGAAGATAAGATCTTCTTCAACCTCGGCTGGAGATAAGATCTCCTCCGAACTTCAACATCAACAGGAGATAAGATCTCCTTCAACCTCGACTGGAGATAAGATCTCTCCCAAGCTTCAACATCAACGTCAACAGAAGATAAGATCTCCTTCAACCTCGATTGGAAATAAGATCTCTCTCGAGCTTCAACATCAATAGAAGATAAGATCTCCTTCAATCTCGACTGGAGATAAGATCTTCCCCGAGCTTCAATGTCAACTTCAACAGGAGAAAAGATCTTCTTTCAATCTCGACTGGAGATAAGATCTCCCTCGAGCTCCAACGTCTACATTAATAGGAGATAAGATCTCTTTCAACCTCAGCTTAAGATAAGATCTCTCCCGAGCTTCTACGTCAATAGGAGATAAGATCTTATTCAACCTTGGTTGGAGATAAGATCTCCTTCGAGCTTCAATGTCTACGTCAAATAGGAGATAAGATCTCCTTCAATCTCGGTTGGAGATAAGATCTCCTCCAAGCTTCAACGTCTACGTCAACAGGGGATAAGATCTCTTTCAACCTCGACCAAAGATAAGATCTCCTCCGAGCATCTACGTCAATAGGAGATAAAATCTTCTTCAACCTTAGCTGGAGATAAGATCTCCCTCGAGCTTCTACATCAATAGGAGATAAGATCTTCTTCAACCTCGGTTGGAGATAAGATCTCCTCTGAGCTCCAACGTCTACGTCAACAGGAGATAAGATTTTCTTTAACCTCGACTGAAGATAAGATCTCCTTCTAGCTCTACGTCAATAGGAGATAAGATCTTCTTCAACCTCGATTGGAGATAAGATCTTTTTCAAATTTCAACGTCAATAGGAGATAAGATCTCCTTCAACCTCGACTGGAGATAAGATCTTTCCCAAGCTTCAACATCAACGTCAATATGAGATAAGATCTCCTTCAATCTTGGCTAGAGATAAGATCTACTTCGAGCTTCAACGTCAACATGAGATAAGATCTCCTTTAACCTCGATTGGAGATAAGATCTCCTCCGAACTTCAACGTCAACTTCAACAGAAAATAAGATCTCATTCAACCTCGACTAGAGATAAGATCTTCCTCGAGCTCCAATATCTACATCAATAGGAGATAAAATCTTCTTCAACCTCGGCTAGAGATAAGATCTCCTCCGAGCTCCAACGTCTACGTCAATAGGAGATAAGATCTTCTTCAACCTCGGTTGGAGATAAGATCTCCTCCGAGCTTCTACGTCAATAGGAGATAAGATCTTCTTCAATCTCTTGGGTAGAGATAAGATCTCCCCGAGCTTCAATGTCTACATCAACAGGAGATAAGATCTCCTTCAATCTCGACTGAAGATAAGATCTCCCCCAAGCTTCAATGTCTATGTTAACAAGAGATAAGATCTTCTTCAACCTCGATCGGAGATAAGATCTCCCTCGAGCATCTATGTCAATAGAAGATAAGATCTCCTTCAACCTCGGTTGGAGATAAGATCTTTTCTAAGCTTCTACATTAACAGGAGATAAGATTTTCTTCAACCTCGATTGGAGATAAGATCTCTTCCAAACTTCTACATCAACAGGAGATAAGATCTTCTTCAACCTCGACTGAAAATAAGATCTCCCCCGAGCTCCAACGTCTACGTCAATAGGAGATAAAATCTTCTTCAACCTCGGTTGGAGATAAGATTTTCTCCGAGCTTCTACGTCAACAGGAGATAAGATTTCTTTCAACCTCAGCTAGAGATAAGGTCTCTCCCAAACTTTTATGTCAATAGAAGATAAGATCTTCTTCAACCTAGGCTGGAGATAAGATCTTTCTCAAGTTTTAACTTTAACAGAAGATGAGATCTTCCCCGAGCTTCAACCTTAATGGGTGTGGAGCTTGAAAAAGAACTTCGACAGTCATCTTTTTTGTACTTTCTTCTTTCGAATTTCAAACTCGAGAGTGGAGGAACTATTATTGGTGATAAATCTCGCTCCCGCCAAAGTCTAGTCTGATGCTTAGCCTAACGCAACTAGCAATCACGAAAGAGCTTCAATCAAAAATTTTTTCTCCAATGGTCGAATCCTAGTCGATCTCCTTCAATAGTCGAACTCCTCCAGCGATCAAATTTTAGCCGAGCTTCTTCAGGAGCTGGACTCTTCTCAGACTTCTTCTTCAGCTGAATTCTTCTAGGAGCCAAACTTTTTCTAGATTTTTTCTTTAATCGAATTCCTCCAGGAGCCAAACTCCTTATGGATTTCTCCTTCAATCAAGTTTCTCCAGGAGCCAAACTTCTTTCGAATTTTTCCTTCGGTCAAACTTCGCTAGGAGCCAAACTGCTTCCAAATTTCTCCTTCAGTCAGACTCCTTTAGAAGCCAAATTTCTTACGAATTTTTTCTTCGATCATGTTCCTCCAGGAGCCGAACTTCTTTCAGATTTTTTTTACAGTCGGACTTTTCTATGAGCCAAATTTCTTATGAATTTCTCCTTCAGTCAAGTTCCTCCAGAAGTCGAACTCCTTTCGAACTTCTTCTTCGATCGGATTCCTCCATTGGATTACTTCCAAAGTTCAGCTAGCATTTCTTTCGGATGGACTTCTTCTTCGATCGAACTTCTTCAAGAGCCAAACTCCTTTCAGACTTCTTCTTCGGTCAAATTTCTTCATAAATCAAACTCCTTTCGAACTTCTTCTTCAGTCAGATTTCTCTAATGGATTACTTCTAGAGTTCAATTAGCATTTCTTTCAGATGATCCTCTCTAGCCGTATTTTTTTTAGGAGTCCAAACTCCTCTAAAATTGATGTATGTCAAAGCTCTTCACCAACCAACGTCTTCTTTCTTTGAACTTCGACTATTAAATCTCAATGAACGGCCTCCTCACGGCAATGGATACCTCTTTTTATAACAAACTCCACGTGATCCCAAACGGTCTACTATCGGATGGTTACGGCCGTCACTATCAGTCTATTATAGGCTCCATCTATAAAAAAGAATCCTCCAGATATGTTTTCTCTAAGCTCTCTTCTTCTTCCTAAAATTTTGTTGAATTTTTGCCTGAGCACTCCATTTCTATTGACTAGAAGAGCTGACTTGATCATCGAAGGATCCTATCGAAGCTACCACTACCGACTCCAGATGGAACTTTATTTTGTAGGTCACCGATGGTGATCTCTTCTTTCTTAACTTCAGCTCGATCCAGCATCAATCAGATTCTACATCAATAATCAATATATAACTGATAAAGACCGTTAATGAGAAAATCATTTATAATTTTATTTCTTTCATAAAGAATATTATAATGGTCCTTAAGAAAACTAATTACATAGCCTTCTTATGCTAAACATGAAATAGAAATCAAATTTTTGCTTGCAGCAGGGATAGTAACAATTCCTAAGTACTAAATCTAAGTCAGATGGTAGTCAAAGAGGATAGGTTCCCATGACCACAGCAGCAACTCTTACAATATTTTCGATACATAGGATCATCTCACCATCCCTCAGCCTTCTGTTATTCTCAAGATCTTGCATGAAAGTGCATAAATGAGCACTAGAACCAGAGTCAAGCACCCAACTGAATGTAGAAAAAATCATAAGATTAGATTCAATAACGAGCATACCTCCAGAAGGACATGTCTCCTTCTTATTCTTCAGGGTGGCCAGGTATGTAGGGTAGTTTCGCTTTCAGTGGTCGTCAGTGTTGCAATGAAAATACTTTCCTTTATCAGCAGCCTTCTTCTTCAGCTCTGCCTTCTTCTTCTTTCCACCTTCCATCTTTTGCATTTTCACAGACTTCTTCTTAATCTTTCCAAAAAACTTTTTCTTGAAAAAAGTCTATTCCATAGCAAGCACTGAGCCTTTAGAATCTTTCATAAAAAGCTCAACAGTAACCAGCATGTTCATAAGTTTGACCAGAGTACTCTAAAGTTTATGCATATGATAGTTCATGATGAATTATCCATACACATTAGTCAATAATTATAGAATTATGTAATTCTGCAGATTTGATCTAACTTCACTTCGAGATTCTCAAGCTCTTTCAAGTCTTTGATCATCATCAGATAATGATCTTGGACTGACTGTCCATCACGCATCTTAGCCTTAAAAAATTATTTAATGACCTGATATTGGCTGCATGACTCTGTTCACCAAACAACTCTTGCAGGTGAGTCAACATTTGGTGGGCAGTCTTGATATCTTCATGTTGACGCTGAAGCTCATCAGACATCGAGTCCAATATATAGTATCTGACCTTGTTATCTTCATCCGTCCATTTATTGAGTGATGCTCTCTATTCAACAGACGAATGGGCTGGTAAGGTGGAGAGATCCTGGTTCAATACATGAGTAAACTTCTCAAAATTTAAATAATTTTAAAGTTTCAAAGTCAATCTTTATAATTAGATCCGATCAATTTATGGGTGTCCAGGATACGGGCTAATGGGTTGGATGCAGATATTTTTCTATAGAAAGTTAAAGTTTCTAGTTAGATTTTATAATTAAGACTTAACTAATTTATTTAAAAATTTTATTTTTAAATAAATTAGCTTTCACTATTTTTTGGATTCCTATACTTTCTTTGTAGAGATGCAAAAATCTTCATGATTAATGATTTCAAGTGGATGGTGCAGTCCCACTAATTGACTCATCACCTCACCTAACAGTTATTGATGATGGGTTAGCCAATGAGTGAACAACTCTTATCCAATGATTTTCTAATCATGGTGCATCCAAACTTGATATCTAATTCATGAATCTCATCATGTCCGAAATATTGATTCACTTCTTAGTTAAGTCAAATCCACCATTTGCATAGATTAGATTTCTAATTGGATCTTTTACCGTATCCAAAATATTGAGCCCAATCCATCATCCAGTCTATAGCATCCAATGCCTAATAGACATGGTTACATCTTTTTGGTGCAACTGAACCACTTTGACCAATTGAGAACAATCAACCTTGAGAAGGGCCCACATATCTATAATGGTGGAAGACCTTAGACTTAATCTTTTCTTAAGAAGATTTGATTTAGATCTCTTTAAACTTGACTTACAATAGCCATAACAATTATGACTAACCTAGTGGCATGGGTTAGCTTGAATTGTTAACCATCATAAATCAAGACTGGATCGATAAATATGGTCAGATAAGTGAGATCGATGGAAGGAATATGCCATTAACTCGATAAGAATGCATTCGAATTGAGTAGCTCGTAATTAAAAACTAGTCGATCGTATCTGCTAGACTTATCTTAGACACTAAATTATTGAGCCAGAACTAATTAGATTAGCTTACAATCCAGACTCTAACCACTGAGCCTAATTAGGTCTTAGCTTGATCGATCACTCATATGATTCGATCTTGATCTAAACTTAATCCTATTAGGCTGGTCAATTTAAACACTCTTGATCTCATCTAACCAACTCTTGATTCAATTTGATCAATCGCTTAGACCTAATTGAGCTATCCAAGTCCAAATCCAATTTTATGAATATATCTTAGATCTAAAATTTTTAATTTTAAATCTAATATATTTCATAATCTTAATTCTTAATTAAGTTTAGGGTTCATAAACAAAATATGTAAATAAAATCTTAGGATTTTAAGATCTAGAATTTTGCAAAAAATAAATTTTGGATTTTTGATTAAGGATGAATGCGTAGCATCCCTACACATCATAAGAACACCCCATCGAATGAAAGAAGAGGGTATTTAAATCCTACTTTATTCTTATGATCGGACGGTCAAGGAGAATGCCTTAATCAAAAATGTGAAAATTATAAAATTAGTTAAATCCACATCATATATCTCATATATAAGATTGATCTAACTTTAAACATATTTTGCATACATCTTTATGTATCATATCATGCATATTTTTAGATCTAAATTATCTCATAATCATCTAAAAAATTAAATTTAAATTAATCTTATTAAAATAAATTTTATTCTAGATAATTATGTAGAACTATTCTACAACTAGTCTAAACATACATTCATCATATCTCATATGAACAAAAATTAAATAATTTTATTTTTTATTTTTTAGATCTTATTATAATATTTATAATATTAAAAAATAGTAAATAAATAGAACTAAAAATTATAGCTAATCAAATTAAATTATGATTATGCAAGACTATACATAGAATAATTCTATTCTATAATTAGTCATGCATCTCGTACAACTTAGATCTATATTATTCGACTTTCCAACCTATTCCTAAGCCTTCTTTCATTTCCACTGCTGCACCATTGGAGTCGTCGGAGGGCCCTAGACAGGCAAGTCCGACTGAGATGGGTTTGAATGATCAGGCAAGCCCGAGTAGTATTTTAATATTTTTTATATAATAAAATTTAATTTTAATTTATCTATTAGATTTATAGATGGCTATTATACTAATAATTTATTTATTATTTTTTTAGGCCATTCTCTTTTGGTAGTGAGGTGAGAGTGAGGTCCGTCGAAGAACCTCGTCCTTGAGCATTGGAGACACAAGCACGAAGGACAGCATCTCCGCATCGAGATTTCGTCGGGCTATACCAAGCCTATCAAGACATGGTGCGAGCCATGGTAGATTAGGCTGGGCATTATTTGCCGCAGCTATGCCCCAACGATACTCTTCGATTAGCTTCAGGTTACACGATCTCAGAAGAAGATCTTCTATAACTATTTACAAGTATAATAATATTTATTTAAATATTTAATTAATACTATATTCTTATAATATTTATTATTCATAGATTATTTTTGATATTATTGATTTTGAGCATGATCGTGTGCGGTGAGCTGTAGATGATCATTTATGCTCGCATTTGAAAGAGTACAAACATCGCATTCATCGCCACTGGTATGTTGTAGTGCACGATCAGGAGGTAGAGGCAGTATGACAGCGGCTATATGATAGCATCACTATGGAGGATTGGACTATCATATGCCACACGTATGAGGATCCGACATATTAACTAATTTTTTTTATTTAAAATTTAATAATTAAATATTATTTATTTTTAAATTTAGTTATTTATTGACTAATTTGAATGTTAATTATGTAAGATCTATATGCCAAAAATATCATAAATCAGGCGAGAAAAATAGTCTCGCATTGTAGAGGTTCGAGACCATTTGTTCGCCATATGGAGTAGATGGTAAATAATTTTTATTTATCATATATTAATTTTTTAACTTTTTTAAAAAAAATTATTAATTATTCTTAAATTGTAGAGAGATGTAGAGAGTAGCGAGCTTCTTGGTAGGATCGAGATCTACCAGCAGACACATCAGCGATGGTTAGGAGGCTGGATGATCGAGAGTCAGGAGCTTTATGTAAGTTTTTTTAACTATTTTTTTATTTGCATTTTGATTTTCAATACAAACTTAGAATAGCTATAAATTTAATTTTCAAGATCGTATGATAAGCATTCGATCCCAGCCTACCCCAGACCGCACTCATAGATGATGAGATCTATGATCAAATGCTTGGTACGAGATCCTATTATGTTAAGAGGCTAGGGCATGAGATTAGAGCTCCTCCATCTTCACGTCCGTCTAGGACTGACATCCATGCTGCCTATGATATCCAACTAGCAGAGATACAGAGATAGGCTGCTAAGGATCGCTAGCAAGCTACTGAGTTGACTACACGCATTGATAAGTACCAGCTATTTCAGATGCAGATGATGGAATGGATGGCGTAGATGGAGCAGATGATACACATAATGAAACAGCAGCAGGCCGATCTGAGCTTCTCTGAGCGCTCTCTTCCTTCTTCGGCCCATTCTTCTTCTCCAGATATTGCCAGTGCTTGATGGTCGACTGCCTATATTTGTATATTTTTATTTTTATTTTGGATATTTTATATTTATAAAAAATACTTTATGTAATTATATTTTTATATAATGAAATAAAATTTATTTATAGATATGAATGAAATGATGAAAATTTTTTATGGATGAAATGATAAAATTTATTTCTAAATTTTTTATTTTATTTTTATAAAATTATAATAATTAATATAAAAATATAAAAAATATTTTTATATAATTTTTAAAAATTTAATTTATGATGAAATTATTTATGATGGATATTTTTTCATGATAAATAATAATTATTTATAATAAAAATAATTAATTATTTATAATAAAAAAAATTTATCATAAATAATTATTTATCTACGATAGAAATAATCCATCGTAAGAAATAAATTATCTATGATAAAAATAATCCATCATAAATAATTAATTATCTATAATAAAAATAATCCATCATAAATAATTACAAATTTGTGATGGATTATTTTATTAGAAAAAATATTATTGGTGATGAAAAATAAAAAAATTTCATCATAAATAATTTCGTTGTAGATAAGTTTAACGAATAAAAAAAATTCAACAAAAATTTTTTATCATAAAAAAATATTATTAGCGATGAAAATCCTATTTTTGTTGCTAATTATTATCTATGATTTCATTTTTTGCGACGAACTATTAGCGATGAAAATTTCATTGCTAATAATTATTAACGATAAAAATTTATTATTTATGATAAAATTTTTACATCATGAAAAATCTATTTTGTTGTAGTGATTTGATCAGACAGATATTGAAACATGATCTTAGTTAGTCCAAAGTTGGAAAGAAGAATATTAAAAAATCTAGTATTATGATAAGAGAAATCGATGACAAGACATGAAACTAATGCTAAATAAAAAATTTCACTTATCGGCGTATGGTGACACATCTTTTTTGACAAGATGGATATTTGATACATATTCATATGGATGTTTGAGTTATCATGGATATTTGATATAAGATTTTATGCTTTATATTTATTACTATTTTCAAATTATATTATTATACTTGTTTGGGTGTGTGGAGATTCTTACTAGACCATAAAACACATCCTTCTCTATTTTTCTTTTCTTTTCAAAGTTGCAGGATGCTCATAATTAGATATGATTGGATTCATAGGTGAATGGATGAACTAATAAAGTATCATTGATATCTGATCGGATAATTGAAGAAATTAAATTTATAATTATACAAATTTTGCTAATTGGTATAAAATTAAATCATTATTACTTATAGAAATTAAGGCTGTAATGAATTTTAAGGCCTCGTATATTCTTTAAGATTTTACTCTAAGAAGTGTGGAGCCATCACATATCCAATCTGGATACTAGGTTCGAAATGTGATACTACATGCATCTCAAAAAACCTAAATAGTATAAAATTAACATCAAATATATACTCGAATCCCAAATGGTGCCATCTTGCAAGACATGACTGGTTGCAGTGTTATTGAACTGATATTTGCTATTTTTATTGAGATTCTCACTCACAATCCAACATGGTTCTTGATGAGTAAAATGAGGAACAATAAACAATCAATGGTCAACATATAGAAACATTCTTGGCATGATTCATGATTATGACTATCTTTCTTTATAAAAATTTAACTAGCCTATTGGTACGGTACATGACCAGTGCAAGAGCATAGACCGTTTGATTGAAACCTTCAAGCACAATAGTGGATAAGTTGTTAATGAAAAGGAAGGGCTATGGAATATATTGCAAAAGGTTATGAAATTAGAGAAAGGAGTAGCTAATGGATGGTAGTGATCAAAATGTTAGGTAAATTATTGCAAGGGGGGTGTATCACACCTCGGCCTGAGACCCGAGCCAGTAAACGATCATACATTTCTAGGGTTTTATTCCTAAAAACATGCAAGGCCTGCCTTCATATTCAAACATATTATATCAAATCATACTTAGACAGTAATAGTAAGAGTAAATCTCTAATTTTATTGATTATAATAAAATATAATTTACTAATATCTCATCATAATCAAGATTAATATTTATTTATAAACAAACTAAGCAAATATTTTATAAGATCCTATACTCCTCATTGCTCGGTTCTAAGCTCCATAGGATCTTCTGGATCTAAAAAAAAAAAAAAAAATAGAAAAGAAAGTATGCACTTTACGGGCTTAATAAGTTACTAATATCTCTAAAGGATCAAGCATAATTAATTTTTAAAATATAATAATTTAATAGTAATAATAACAACATAATTTTTTTAAAAAATATATCATGTATATCAGTAAATTTCAAAAATTCTCTCTCAATTTTTGGTGACTATGGCCATGATTAGCCTCATGATAAGACCTAAAAGAGACTAGCTTCGAATATAGAACACCCAATCCACCAACATGTACCAATGATCAACTCCACTGGTTAGGCCTAGAAGAAAATAAGCTCTAATTTATAAGACCATGATTAGCCCCATAACAAGATAAAGAGATTAGTCCTAAAAATAAATATATGATGTATTAGCATGTGCTAGCGATCAGTCTCGATTGTCTAGATCCAGAAGGATTAACTCTACCAGCAATCAATCAGTTCTGACTGATTAGGCTCAGACGAAACTAGTTTCTGATATATGACCAATGATTAGTTCCGTTGGATAGACTTAGATCATAGTTTAACCAGAGAGTTTTGCTCATCATTTCATCATAACCAAATAATCATACTTATTTTCACAATAATGCCAAATCAATTTTTTCACAATAATGTCAAATCAATTTTTTTAGAAGCAAGAGAATAATTTTTATTCAAAATTCATATAAGGATAAATATAAAAAAATCTTATTTCTAAAAATGATGCAATATTAAAATTTAAAAAAAATCATCTCATTTCAAATTTATAATCATGCTGAGATGTACACCATGCTTGGTCGGACATTGTGAATTATTTTTCATGTATAAATATATAGTTTCAAACTTTTTTAATTTTTAAATATTTTAATAATTTTTATGTATAGAATCTATTTTTTTAAAATATGAATATGCATTAAAAATTCAAAGATATAAGAAAACTTACTGTCAGTCAAATCCAAAAATTACAATCTTCGACACATAGCCTGATCCACAGATTCGTGCTTCTCCTGATCTAGATCAAAATTCTAATCCAATCTATTTTATTACTTAAAAAAAATAAGACTAATTAGGGTCAATCTGATCAAATCAAGAGACATATAAAAGAAAGAGCAATCAAGATATGATCTATTTGATCTAACTCGATCAACATGGAAAAGAGATAGATGCTCGATGTAGATCAGCTGGATTTTTGGACTGGATCTACTTGATTTAGGTCCAAATCAAGGCCCTTGATCTGGGTGATCTGAGTTGGCATTGTGAGATCAATTTAGATCTAATCAAATTGGATCTTGGTCAAGTTCACTCTCTCTTTCTCTCTCTCTCTCTTTCTTTATTTTCTTTCTTTCTTTCTCTCTCTTTCTTTCTTCCCAAACTGAACCAGGGATAAGCTTCCATGGGAAAGAGTAAAGTGGAGGAGGTGAGATGGGATTAGTGGTGGCATGGTGATGGCTAAGGTAGCGGTCCAACTGGCGGTATAGAAAGGGAAGGGAGGAGGCTTATCAGAGATGGTGGCGATGGCGTGGCTCGATCGGGCAGGCAATTTTTGGTAGTGATGATGGCAGTCCCAGGAGCAGAGAAAAAATAGAACAATTATGGTTCGAAGGAGAAAAACTGGGTTTAGAGAGGTGATGACGCTCGGCAAGATAGGATGGTGGCTGCTAGAGATGAGCGAGGCATAGGGGGCTTTAGTGGTGGTGGAAATCGACCGAGGATGGAGGGGTTTAAGAAGAAGAAGAAATAAAGGAGAGAAGCTCAATCATCCTCGATTAAAGCCTGATTCCATCGGTGTACTTAAGTCAAATGGTCTTCGACCGTCCCTTGATGCTTATCCGGCCGCTTGGCGGCCTTTATCTTCTTATATAGATGAGGATCGGGTAGGTGATTAGGTTCCTCTGTTCTTGATTTTTTTTTTTTTTTTTTTTTTGAAAGATTATGGTGAAGTTGGCAAGTGTCGCCAACTTTACTCTGAACTGGATCTAATTAGACCGATTCTCACATGTCCATATTATGTCATTTAATTTGGTTTATGCAAATTTGATGACGTCATTTTTACTTATATTGATGTTTTTAGTGTACGTACGTCTCTCTTGTTAAAATTTAATTTCAAAACAGAACCAAGAGGGATACATTTTTTTGAAAAGGAAAAAAAGGTAGCAACAAGGAATCATCGAAAACAAAGACCAGAGATGCATAGAAGAACAATTTCCATATGCATGTAAAAACTTATGCATCATGAAGTAGAATATAGCCCCAGATGACTGATCCTTTTTCCATCTCTATTGCATGCAGTTAATTTCAGCACTCGCCATGATCCTTTTTCCTTCTCTTTGTTTTTTTCACCGTAAGTCACTTAATCACATCAAGAAGCTGAAGACTCTAGAAATCATATGCAACACTTGTTCCGGAAGTTAAGGCCTCTTCTCCCATTGCTCCCAATATCCAAGACGAAACGCATTACGTATGTGTTAACCTCATATCCTTTCTTAATCGACCATGATCCTCTTTCTTTCAGTTTTGGTAGATCGCCCCCCCCTCAACGTCGACTGATTTCCTATTTATTTTGTTCTTGATAGGCTAGAAGCACCTTCCTTCTTTTCTTATTTGTTTTTTTTTTTTAATTATTTTCTGCTTAATAATATTTTAATACGACTTGATGAAAGCCCCTCTCTATAATATCTACCAGTCAAAAATCTATGGTCTGATAGGTTCAGGGTCTCTTTCTGGAGGAACCTTCCATCTCGTGCCTGACTTTTGGAACAGGTCATGCTTGTGTGGAACGCTTACAACCTCGCCTGTGGAAAAAAGCCTCAACCTATGAATCAAACAACTGCAGACAAGAAAATTCTTTGAACATGGAGTTTAAAAGGCTGAATAAAGTCTTGTGAAGATGGCTGGCCTTCCCTTTTTTTCTTCCCGCTGCTTTCGTGTTACCGGAGCGAGCACTTGGAGTTAAATGGAATTTAATTAGCAGTTTGTAAAATGTACAAAATATAGACGAAACGCTGTTGTAATCACTGCACTAGCAATAGATGCACGGTATTTTTCTAGCAGTGGTAACAAGGTAATGGATTGCATTCCTCGCCGCCTCAAGTCAGAGGAGACCGACCACCATATATTTATTGTAGCCCACCAGCAGTCTAAAGTCTTGATCTGCCCTCAGAAAAAAACTAAGCATTTAACGTGCTTTAATACTTATTATAAAATGAATTTGTCATTAATTAAATATTATGACTCTATATATATATGATCATAGTAGATAAGATGCATGTCGAATAGTTCGATTGCCTCATTTTAAATATTAGCAAAGGCTTATCTTCCAGAGAAGAAAATCAGTACAGATGATTGGTATGTTAAGGCTAAACTGATATGATTTGAATGCTACCCTCTCTTTTTTTTTTTTTTTTTTTTTCTTTTTGTGAGGGGGGATTCGAATGCTACTCGATAACTCACACCACTAAACTTGCTTATCGGACGGATCGGATTGGATTCAGGCCGGGCTCAACTCCAAAAAAATTAGAATTTTTCAGGCCCAAACCGGACCTGGCTTCGCCTTCGGGCCTCCTTTTGAGGCCCAAGCCCGCTATATACCGAGCTTTAGGCTTTTGGGCCGGGCTTCGAACTTTCTTTTTTTATTTCATTTGTTGAAAATTAGAATAACAAAAAATTTGGGCTAACATCAATATTGATCCAATATTTTTTTCTTTATTTTGTTATTTAGATCATCATATCTTCTATCACATTATACTAGAATTAGAAGAAAGTTTCTAGATAAAATATAAGAAAAAATAATCAAGCTAAATAAGAGAAAATAACCAAGCAAAGTATCAAATATAAGAATTAAAAGTAAAATTATAATTAAAGGACCAAGTACTAAGTTGCACTAAGTTTCAACATTGAAATAATTAAATATATCAAACTAAGTAAAAAAAATAAGTACTAAATAATATTTTTATAAATACTCTATAATACATCATCAATATATTATAAAGTGTAGAACAATCATACTATCAAAATATATTTTTTTATTTTTATTTTTTATAATATAAAATTTTAAGCTTATATATTTTAAATATATATAGATTTAAGTTATATGGATTTGACTCTTTGCGCTTAAATGCATGATTAAATCGAATCTATATAAATTCGGATCTAGTTCGTTTGAAAATTCGATCTTAATTTTAAAGTCCGTCGGACTAAAAATTAAAGGCAAACTTATTTTAAGCGGGTCAGGGCAGACGGCCCGTATTTTGAGCATGTCTGCACGCCACATCAAATCTCCCGCAACATCGAAGAAAATTCATAGCTTTAAAATTAATTATTAAAAAAAATCATTAGTCAGATGGCAACCTAACCAAACAACTTTAAGTACTAAAACTTAACGGAAGAGAACATATACCCCCTAGCACTGCACCCGGCATCAAATCTGTCCTAAACCACCAAGACTCCCAAGTCACGGTAAACCACCAACGTCCACATCCCTGGGTTCATCTAACGCGTGAAGATAACATGAGGTCCTTTTAAGTTCGCGTGACTTTCTTGGCCCACTCAACCGTTCTCCTTATCATCCTCCCCCTGTTCCGCCTTAGATCCGTTGGACTTATATGCGGTCTAATAGGATTCCACTATCCCGACTGGAATAGGAGAAGTTATCGGACGGTCTACCTAATCGTTTCTCCAGAACGGGGGATGTCCCGATTCCAATGGAAATGACTAAAATATTCTTATCTTTTTGGTGATTACGGTCAAAGGATGGTAAATTAATTAAAATAGCATGGACAACAACGTAAAAGGGTGCCCACCCGTGCCCGCCAAGCAACCCAATTCACCGCAAAAAAGGCGTGATAAATTTCGCGGGGAGTCGTCGCTCGGAAGCAATTGCATCATCTCCTTCGGCACCAAGTCTTGAAGACGTTGTCATCTTTCTCTCCATCTTCTTCCCCCCGGACGCGGAGTAAGAGAGGTATACCGTGAATTCTAAGCGTCCTTTCTCCTTTATTTCTTGTTTGGATTTCTTTGATTTGAAGTTTGTAGGGCTTCGTGGGAGTTGGAAACATGTTGGGAGATCTCGCCACCGGAGTTCTCGTGTAAGTCCTCATGATCCTCCCTTTTTTTTCTTTTTTTTTTTTACCGAAACATTTTCTTAGTTATTTAAATGAAGATTCTTTGATATGAGAGGTTAATATTTTGCTTTAAAAATATGGCAGGATGTTGTTTGGATATGCCTATCCGGCATTTGAGTGCTTCAAAACGTTGGAGCAGAGGCAGTGGCCCGGAGAGGTCGAACAGCTCCGGTTCTGGTGCCAATACTGGTAAGTTCTTTCTTGATGGGGAAAAGTTCAATTTTTTCTTGAAGAAAGGAAAAGTTCGAATTTTGAATTTGTTTCTGGCTGCATACCATGGATTCTTGTCGTGAATTCTGATTAATTGAAGTTAGTTGTTTGCAAAGATTTCATTTGGCTGAATGGGATGGAAACTTAAGCTCAAAATTAGGCTACGAATTCTTGAGTTTGAAAGTAGCAAGAAGAACTACAGAAGTTTGAGTTTGGTCATCGTTTTATTTGTAGAAGATGGATTCTCATCAGAAACTTACGGTTATTTAAATTTAGTTGTTTCTTTTTATTGGCACAAGGAAATGGAAGCTAATTAAGTTCCAAACTCCGAACTAGGCAATTAGTTCTCTCTCTCTCTCTCTCTCTCTCTCTCTCTCTCTCTCTCTCTCTTCTTTTTCTTTTGTTGATAACACGACTAAGGATGTCAGAAGTCCCACAGGAATTGGTTTGGAATCAAGTAACCATGTGCAATTCCATTCGAGGAGTCGCCCGGGTCAGCTAGCGTTCCACAACTTGGTAGATGGTATAGATGGGAACCTCAGATATTATATATCACGAAGGACTAGTCAATCCTTCTTTGGTTGGCATGCTTATAAAAATTAAGCACGTTTCCGTCACCCACGAGACCAATCCAAATAAAGGATTTTGGAACATATTGGGTGATTGACCAAGTCTACAATGCTGTGCAGTAGTACATGCTTAAATTGTATTCAACTCAAGGTTTTGACGGGAGTTTTCATCAAGTTTCAGGAACCAACTGTAGAAGATAAGTTAGAATGTTTTTCTCTGGAAAGCAATGTCATATTGTAGATAGTTTACCAGAGAAATTGGTTAGCAACAGTGAACCCCTTCTTGATCGGAGATATTTTCATGAGCTATTTTTCCAAACTCCAATTACTTGGATAAGTTATTCTCCAAATTAATATTTAGAGGTCTCTTCTTCTTTTTCTTCTTCATATTCTTTGGGCATAAGTTACCGGCGAAATTTAATATTTATTGGCTGAAGGAGAATTGGGGTACTTATTAATAAAAAATAACTTGTGAAGAATTTTAAATCATCGTAGACTTTTCTATGATTGCTCAAGCTTTTGCCATTCATTTGTTCCTTTTTTAATCTAAATATTTCTTGATCAAGCACTATGTTACTCCTTTCCTGCTTGGTTGTAATTTTCTCACATTCGATGTCTATAGCTTGTCGATATGTAATTATCTCAAACCATCACGCCTTTTCCTTCTAATCATAGCATTCAAGCTGCATAATTATCTGAAACTTTGATCGGTATAATCGAAACATCTTGATGAAATGAATCATGCTTACCATGACATGAAATTGCAGGGTCATAGTTGCGATCGTAACAATCATTGAGAGATTTGGCGACCCTCTCGTTTCATGGTAATTATCACAATTCAATTGGTTAATGTGTCCATTTTTTTTATTTAAATTATTCTTATATCATTCGCTACTAATTCATGAAGGGTGCCAATGTATGGAGAAGCCAAGTTAGCTTTCTTCGTCTACTTGTGGTATCCAAAAACCAAGGTATTCGACTAATTTATTATATATCTGATAATGTGACATTTCCATGATGTTCATAACAAAAACTTCAACTGTATTCAGGGATCTGATCTTATCTATGATACCTTCCTACGGCCACTTGTCGTGCAATATGAACCTGACATCGAACAGAGGTTAAGGCATTTGAGGGCTAAATCTGGAGAATTGCTTGTCTTCTACTTAAAGAATTTCACAGATAAAGGAACTACTTTGTTTCTTGAGGTTCTCAACTATGTGGTCTCTCGGGGATCTGGATCATCAAGCACAAAGGTACGTAACTGCTCTTAAAACTATAATTTATATCCATCTTCTTATATTTTTGTAAGATATATACTCAGGGCCAAGTTAGGCGATGGTTCTAGTCATGCATCATAGAAAATAAATATTCTTAGTGTTTTGAATAGTTTTTGGAATGTTTTTACTGATCTAGGTGGTTAAATTATGTTTTTTGAAAAGATGAAGTAGGGACACTTCCCCCATATTTAGGGGCTTAAAATATTTTGTATTTGTTTTTTATATGTTTGTGTCTTCTTCTGAAGTTAGAACGGGAAAAATCTAAACAAGTTGACGATCAGAATTGATAATTTGGCTAGTCTTTTGGTTGACTGACTTCAATAAATTTCATCATACAAAAAATATAGGCCAGTAAATATAATGGATAAAATTTGAAAGAAAATGCTATGGAGCACCGATCAATAACTCCAATCCCCTTGTGCCACATGGCACGTGAGAAACTTATTACGTGATCAAATAAAATATGTATTTTGGATAGACTTGAATGGGATCCTATGGATGATGGCGTTTCTCCATGGACCCATTGCCTAATTGGCACACGTTCTATCTTTATAATAGATTGCTATCATTTGAAAGGAAATATTTTAGTTTTGCAACTTGAAATACTATGGATGAAGGTATGGTCTCTGCAAAGAATTTTAAATTTTATAGATAGTATTCCACATTGAACATATTCATGAAAATTATCCCTTTTTATATTTGAAATTAAAATTTAAACAACCAAACTTAAGAACAATTACTTGATTCTATTTTTTTTTTTTTTTTTTTTGGTTATTCTCCTACCACATGTTGTTTCCTGATGGATACAAGGCTGTTCCCATTCTTAGCCTTGCACATGGCTCTCCAGGGTGTGAATTTTATGCACTGACTTGTTACAGTGGAGCTACCTACAATTTAAACACTACCAATCATCTCTCTCTCTCTCTCGCTCTCGCTCTCTCTCTCTCTCTCTCTCTCTCTCTACATATGGATGATAGATACCATGTATAGCCGCTCCTAATAACACAATGGCTTCAATCTTGCAGGGGAACCTACGGTCAGGATCGTCCAGCCGCTGGAACCCCCTCGCTGCCCTACGGTCATTCCGGCAGTCTCCGGCCACAGAAGTAGGCGCCCCCGGCAAGCGCTTCGCCGAGGAGTTCGAAGAAGACGCCGACTCCCTCCGCATCTCACGTGCCCAACATCGTCGATCCCGACCCCACCAATAAAATTTAAATAATAATTATATATATATATATATAGAGAGAGAGAGAGAGAGGGGGGGGGGAGGGAGGGAGGAGGGAGGGGGGAGATAAAATGACGCAGAAATAGAATAGTGGTAGTGCTATTAGCACCCGTTTTATTTTATTTTTTTCACTGAAATCTAAACGTTATCCTCTAAAAAAAGAAAAAAAAAAAAAAAATTCCAATGCTTCTCTATCCTTTCTATGTACAAAAAGTTAATAAAAGAATAAAAGCAATAGAAGACATAAGGAGCTCGCGCTGCCATTAGTGTCGTGACCGTTAACGACGGATGGATTGGAAGAAGCGGCCGACGAAGTCGAAGCAGGAGCCAGCGAGGCCGCAGGAGAGGACGGCGAGGAGCCCCCGGCTGGGAACTCGGCAGCGTCGGCGGTGGGAGGACTCCAACGAGGAGGGGGTGGGCTGGAGGTAGGCATAGGCAGCCTGCTTCACCAGCCGGTTCCTGATCTGGATCTCGCCGGCACCGGTGGTGGCGGAAGCGGAGGGTGAGACGAGGCCGCCGCCGGCGGAGGAGAAGGTGAGAATGTCGCGTAGGCTGGTGTAACCCGTGTCCGCCCTGCTCCACTGCTGCATGTCGAAGTCGCCGCCGCCGTTGAGGTCGAGCACAGCCGGGATCGATATGGCCGGCCGCCGGAGGGAGGGCTTCGCCTCCAGCTGCGGCGTGGGCATGACAAGCGTGCGAAGAACGCAAGAAAGATGGGGAGGGAAAGGGCGGAGAAGATGGAGCGAGCTTGAGGAGATGGCATTTATGAGAGGAGTGAGAAAATTTATGAAGTAAGGGGATTAGGATTGAAAACGGTAGAATTTTTAAACTAGATTAGGAAAATATTCCAAAAGATTTGGAGAATCTTGTAAATTAGAGATGAGGACGAATCAGGACCGTCGGATGGAATTACCGAACGAGATGATGATAAGATGCTTCTATTATATCCCTTTTGGATTTACATCAGCATTTTCCTGTTATTATACTTTTATTTAATTTGGTTATTTAAGACAACTGCTTATAGCGATGTGGTGGACTAAGATTGTGGCTAATGCTGTACCCAAAAAAAAGAGAAAAGAAAAAAAAGGTTGTGGCTAATGAGAAGTATTATATAATCATGATGGTTGGGGTTTGACTATTGGAATGAAGAAAGCTGGCGCGTGCTTCTTTTGGGCCCCAAAAATTAATGTGCGTGCTCGCTGGTTTGGGCCATGTGAGGTCTGATGTTTTTTTTTTAATGTGCAAAAAACTTGCATACATAACAACTCCTATATTAATATAGAAGTCTGTCTGTAGAGGAACCGAGGAGGAAAAAAAGATTACAAAGGAATCGAGGAGGAGGCAAGGATTATATGGATTCTTTATTGTGAAAATGGTGGTGACGCTAAGTACCGATTTCTCAAAAATATACACCCTTTATTAGGTATATATATATATATATATCATTTTGCCTTTTCTGTAGGTAAAATCAAAATATAGCTTATCAGCAAATGGTATGCATCTAATGGCATTTAGTCCAGTGGTTCAAATTAAGTCTGCCTCATGAAGCTTAACATGAGCTTTTCAAATTTGTATGATCATAGGATGGAGACTAGAATAAGCATCAAATAGAAATTCACCAACAACTATGTATTTGAAACTTGAAATATGGCTTCAATAATATAGGTTATATATGCCTGATAATTAATTATTGGGATATTAATGTATCGCATCACTGTAGTTGGACCAAACACATCAACAGTTTGATCTTGAAGATGAAAGTACAATAAATGTCATAGATCATTTCTATGTCAACTCAATAAATTTGGAATTGTCGGCAATTACCACATTGTTAGAACCGAATAACCTAGAAAGTTGCTGAGCATAATTTTAATAAAAATAAAATTAACTAAGATGTGTGGACCTTTTCCTAAAAATATTGATCGAAAAAATCCGTAATATTTCTGGAAAATTTAATTAGAATATGGAGTTTTCTTTTTTGAACCAGCGACGTTATACGCAGAGGAGTACATCCCATGCACTATGTAACATCATTCAGTGAGGAATCTTCACTAACGATTAATTTGATGGAATTGCTATCATCAACACCAAGCATTCTTTTCTCTATGCCAATTATGTGCCTGGCACGTGTACTGCTCTAATTTGAATGGAATCAATGTAGACCCATTTTTTTTTATGTCTTGAGAATTTGGGGGCAGAGTGTCATCTGGTAACATATGTCTTGGAGATCTGAGACGAATTACACCACGAATGATTGGGAAAAAAACAAAATGGGAAGCAAGAATGATGTTGTTGTGTTATTGGGCAATGAAGGTCTGTCTGTGACTAAGTAGAAACGGGGAAGCTGATTTGACTTATGAACGGTTAGCTAAGATAGGGTGTCGTTGCATGCTTTATGGTGGAAAATGGTAAAGAATCCAATGCCGAATTGTTAGGAATAGTGGTGGGTGAGATGTCGAAAAGGACTCCCAACAAAAGGCACCAGAACGATGGTCCAAATAGTGTTTCCGACCATGTTGGGATCATGGACGTAACTAGGACCGAAGAACCCGGTAAAAAGATCGACATGGATGCGCGCTACCCATCGTCCTGCCTTGTGAGACCTCAAGAAGTCCAGTGCATTCGAGCTCTGTAATCGTTTTATAGTTTTGGTTGTCCCCCCTGGCCTTGCAACCCTTCCATGAGACAACCTGGGTTCTCATTGTATATGAGATATGTTAATCCAAACTAGTTTCAGATTCGGAGTTGGGTAATCTTTTCACTTTGGATGTCGAGCTTGCCTGATACGGGTGTGAATTTCGGTTGCTTCCAACTTTCTGAGACACGGTCCAAAAGAACGGGATGCTAAAATCATGTTACGACTTACGTGGTAGGCACCGTAGAGGGTAGAGGGTTTTAATCCTTCTTGGCCCTTTCTGGTGGGCGTGTTTCCATTCCAGTGGTGCTACTTGTCTCTTCTCCCACCCTGTAATATCTTTGGGCCACATCATTCCTCGTCATCCAAACAACCCAAAGCTGGCCCAAGCCCAATTCCTTGTCAAGTTATCAAGATAAATTTCCAGTTCCCACCATGCAGCAACCAAGTTATGTTCTGAAGTCCGTGTGATGAATTCCCCATGCCTGAATCACCGTTGATTCGGCAGGTTATAACACGGTTCAACAGAAACGCAATATTGCTCGGCTCGAGGCCCATGGTGATCACTATGGCCCAATATAAGCCGCATCCTATCTTTCGGTGCTCGTCTCTCCAGGTTGTGTTCCAGCCGGTAGAGAAGCCATGGCTGCAGCTCTCCTGCTATCACCCACTCTCCTTCCCGCGAAAAGCCACGGGCTTCTCTGCCGTTGCCGCCATCTCCAGTCCCCCTCCACCGCGCGACCTGGTCGCAGTTGTCTGAGGATCCACGCGATCCAAGAAACCAAAGAGGAGGCGGCGGCGACATCCACGTCGGCCGAAGAGATCACCAAGAAGTACGGGCTCGAGTTTGGCCTCTGGAAGGTACCATTTTATGCGCACCAACCATAAATTCACTGGTATTGGAAGCAATTAATTGTTGTTTTGGTTTTGGTGTAGATATTTACTTCCAAGGATGGAGGAAGGGAAGGGAAGGGAACGGAGGGAGAGGGGAAGGAGAAATCGAGAGCGGATCAGGCAAAGGAGCTATTGGCCAAGTATGGAGGCGCTTATCTGGCGACCTCCGTCACCCTTTCTTTGATTTCTTTCACCCTTTTCTACCTCCTTGTTAGTGCTGGAATTGATGTCCAGGCTTTGCTCAACAAGGTATAGAGCAGAGAACAAGACGGGTATCGGATATTTTCAATTTCTTCTCGCACACTTTAATGTCTTGTCTCGTGCTTTGTTATTTTTGTGGCAGGTGGGTATTGCAACGGATGAGACTGGTGGGAAGGTGGGAACTTTTGCATTGGCTTACGCCGCGCACAAGGCCGCGTCGCCGATCAGGTTTCCTCCGACCGTCGCGCTCACCCCAATTGTAGCCAGTTGGATAGGGAAGAAGAGAGCCAAGTCTGATAACTGATTAAAGAATCCTCTGATCAAGGCCTCTTTTTCCCTTGTCGGTTTGCCTCGTACTCTTTATTTTTCTGTCTTGAATCTTAATGAATAGTCACAGATAACTATATTGTCAAACGTGGTAAAAGGAACATTACTTTCTGTAATGGTGATTTTTGAGTTCATGAAAACATGCCCAGGCTGAAATTGTCCGTACAATATCACCAATTCTTCAGATTGGTAGTGACCCGCATCTCTGTAAAGACCCAATCTTTCGATACAGCTGAGAATTCAGACGGTACCCGCTAATAATTCGCAGAAATATAGACACCCTATTCATCACTAAAAGTATCATTATATGCAAAATTGGTTTGATCATCATATACAGCACTCACATGGTTATGTTTAGCGGGTCATATTCGTCATGATGATTATACCAAATTAAAGCTCAGATTAGCAAAACTGATAGGCTGCCCAAACTTTTGATCTTTCGAAAGAGTGATGACTGATAAAAAAAATGCATAGCATCTTGTACATGTAAGAAATATAATAAACTACATATATGGGAGAAATTAAACATAATTCTGATGTCTGCTTCATGTGAACCTATGGCTATGAGGACTGTTGATATGTTGGGGCATGACAAATGCTTCAGAAAGAGGAAGACTGGGATTCATGCCTGGCCTATGTAACAAGACATGTTACTCAACTGTACATATGGACGGTAACGGTTCTTTGAACGCAATTGACAGCTTTCTCTTGCAACAGCCTCTCCCGTGAAACACTAGGTTGGCCGCCCAGAATGATGATTATTCCCAGCTAGAAGCTCTATTTTTGATGGAAATACCCAGCTAGAATGTCATTTCAGTGACACCGAGGACCTTGAACATGATTGCCTCAGGGGAAAAAGTTGCCGACCTGAGTTTCTGAATTTTACTTGCTTCATCTCACATTCATCCCTGAGTGGAGTTTGTATTGGAAGGGACATTGATAACATCAGATGGGGGAGTTTCTGACTGAGGAGTGCTAACGTTGCTTGAAATGAAATCCTCTGGATTAAATCTGCCCATTGCATCCCACTGAACCTCAGCTACAGTTGGAGTTTAAGGAGTTACGATATTTGTTTGATTCGGGATAAATAAAGAAACGAGGACACAATAACAAGCAAAAAAGTGAAGGATACGTGCTGTCTTCCACATATCTGTAATGCTAACCCCAGCATCCGATAGAAGCCAGTAATCAGCATCAGTCTGCAAAACGAAATAGAGAATTCTCAGAATGCACACATCTTGTATGATCCCTTAATCACATTGTGAGGTACCATGCAGTTCCAACCACAGACACTGTAGCTCAGGATACCAAAATGAGATATGGATTAGTGATGACAATCAGACTGTACAAGCAAAATATCAAACAGAGCAGTTCTGAGATGGCTTTTTCCTTTTTTAAGAACACCTTGACCTTAAGGATCTAAAAGGTAAAGGACTGCATTCACTACTATAGAAAAAAGTCTTATCCAAGTCAAACATTCTCAAAGCAGCAGCAGCTAACAAGTTTCTTGTTCTACCAGATCGATGAAATTTCCATCCCCAACATGATAATCATGGGAGGGTCTCAATACAAGATACAGAGATCCTTCGCATTATTGCAATATCATTCATTAACAGGCAGAACATCAAAAGGCAGGAAAAAAAAAAAAAGGAAAAGAAAAAAATCACAAACTACACAACTAATCATTTGTTTCATATTAAAATTTTAGATGTAAAGATATCTCAAATAATGGAGCAGATCCTAAATGGGTGCATGTTATTACGGCCAGGGTAGTTTCCATTAACTAAAACCATGTGTAATAAGAAATTTCTATCAGTATTTTGGCCTAAGAACAGATGGTGACATAGGATCATTGATTGATGGTGTTTCACTTCTCCTTATCTGAATGTTTACTAAGACCATCACTAAAATCCATATATATGATGAACGAACTTACATCAACATCTGAAGGAACAATCTTCATCATCCCACCAACAAAATCCTGTGAGGCATTTGGATCTGAACTCATCCTCTGACTGTCTTGAACACTAGGTGCCATTTCCTTCCCCCTGCTCTCTTCTGTAACCACTTCCACCGTAGAGTTCTCAACAAACGCTGAGTTCGATGTAGGTGGGATCCTTAGGGGTGTCTCAACACCACTCATCTCCTCAAACTTCTCCTCAAATTGACTAAAAGCATTGAGAAAGAAAGAATTCAAAAACCTATGGTAGCATATATATCAAAAACGGGGCATAATTCAACTTTAAATTTCAGGATTCTCTATCATTTTTAGGTGGGATTGTTAGAACTTCGAATGCCAGCTTAAACAAGGATAACCATCCTCAAGTATTATTTGGAAGGGGAACGGTACCTAACAAGATAAACATCTATCGGACCCATGGTACTTCTTAGGACAATTCTGTATCTCCTATGGGGGTATTCACCAGCCTGCATGCAGAGGGAGCAAAATTTATGAGCTATTCAAATGGATAAAGAAAGTATGACCAATGTAACTTAAACTTCTTTATAGTTCTTGCCTAATCTCACCTCATCAGGATCTGGAACTTCCAGGGTGGTACCATGAGGGGCTTTAATTGCTATCAAGGTTTCATTCTGCACATAAAGGGAGATATCAACTGTCACTTTTTGTTCCCATAAGCAGCTAACAGCTAGTACTAATGTTCAAATTATTGACAGTCCAGATAACACTAAAATACTTCTACAAGCAGTTAACAAACCTGAAAGCAGGGCAGGCCTTTGATGTCATCTTCAGTCACATAAAGCCACCTAAACACATAGATAACAATGAAAAATGACTGTGAGAGATGGAAAAATGGCATGCTTCCCGTATGCACCTGAACATAAGTCAGTGCTTACTTTTGATTGTTTTCATCCTCTGTAAGCTCTCTTAGTCTTTCTCGCATTTCACTTTAAAAAAAAAGAAATAAAAGCATCTAAGAAATTGGTAAAAACTAGTCACAACCATAATGTAGCAGTCTGACCAGCAACCAACCTTATACGCTCATCTAGGCTGCGCTCCTGCAAGCTCAGATTTTCTACTTCTGCCTGGTGAAAAGGCCACACAAAAAAAAAAAAAGAAAAAGAAAAAGGAGTTCATATAAGTTATACATTTTGATATTATCAAATTTGCTAATGGTTCAATGGATTAAACATGTGCAGGCCATAGATAATGGTTTTTGTTGTTAGCATGAAAATGCATCTGTGAATGATACCTGTAAATTTGAAACATTATCATCAAGCTCTCCTGGCCTCAAGTCATCTACTCCCCTGTCAAATAGTTTCTTATCAAATTAAGGTACCGTGTTTTATCAGGTATTTTAGCAGTTTACAAGAGAAGTAAAAAGGAAAATAAACATCATGATGCAAAAATAGAAAGGGTTAATTACTTCCAACGGATTCTGTTCTTAAGTTTCTTCTCTATCAGTCCAATCCCTTCAAGGACATTTGTTATGTCATATATCCTTCTCTTTTGGACCTATATAGTCAGAAACATTTCGCTGAGTCTAGATAAGAAGGAGAGCAAAATAAATGAGAGGTCATCAGCTCACCTCCAATGTTTCTGCAGCTTTATTCAAATCAAGGATGCCATCCTGCGCATGCTTGAGTAAATTGATAAACTTTTTTGTTAGGAGTCCTAGAAAAGACATCAGGTAATAATTGTCAGTGGCACAAGCAAGTAAAACCTCATAAATTTTTCTTTGGTTTTAAAACTGCTGAATTTTTGAAAGTTTATAATTTATAGAGACCTTGAGTGTCAAGCTTTTCATAATTTGGAAAAATAAAAAATAAAAAGAACTTCAGATTAACCACCACTTCAATCACCTAGAGAACTGTCATAACGGCAGGTACCCATTGGAGTGAGAGGATTGCTAGATGGGGAACCTGCAAGAACCCATAATGATACTTGATTAAAGCTGAACTAAATTACATGCAAACAGAAGTTACCTAAAGCAAAACTTATGACCATAAACCTTAATAGATTTAGTTAAAGAGTAATGTAATAACTAATGCAATCCATCAAGACATACATGTAAGGGAACTTGTAAGGGAATCAGCAAATTGTTATTCAAGGGATCAGTGCAAACATATAGCAACCACAGGATTGGAAAGAGAATCGCTCACAAGCATTTGACATTGGGGTCTGAGGTCCAGATTTACTGTTCTTCCCAACCTTGGACCTGCCATAGGTCCTACCTCCTTTTCCCGATACAGGTGTGAGGAGAGGACTGGTAACTGCCTCAGCATATCCAGGGCTGGTTGTCCACTCACTTGATTCAGCAGCTTCATTGTCTTCTTGGTCAGGCTTTCTCTTCAACTACATATGGAATGCCATTTTCAGTGAAATACGATTACCAACATTATAATACTACTCAAAGAACAGACTAAAGAACTGCGCTAATAAAGAAGACAAGTTTGAAATATCTAAACATATGCTAAGGATCCACCACAGTTTAATGATGTCATGTCAAATGAAACTAGGAAATATAAACTTTTAAGATAATATAATGATCGAAAAGGAAATAAATGTTCTAGAGTATTGAATTGGCATTGAAATACATGCTTGCAACATACCTGTACACATTGGGACTCAGGTCCCCTAGCTCTCAAAAGTTATCTTGAAAACCCTATAAATAGAACCAAAAAAAAAAATCTTCTTTGGTGGAGTTGGCACTCTCATTTGCTATACAAAATAACTCAAATTTCCATGTTGCACAAGGCCAAGCCATCTTTTTTCAATCCTTTAAATACCAAATATATTAGAATTTTAAACTTGAGGCAACTTTAAAGTGTTTTTAGGTGGTGACTTCCAAGTTGGCCAATCAAATCCCATGATATTAATGAACATTAAAAGCATACAACCAATTCTTTAAAATTCCAATATCAAACTGAACAAGTACTTCCTTTTGTAAAGATGGCATAATTTTCGGCTTCCTGCACAAATTACACTAAGCATAGAACTGCATGGTTCAAACATTCTTATAATCTTCCTAGAAGTGAGATTCACAAGAGCATAGTTACAAATCTCTCTTTTCTTCATCACATAATGAGATGACAAGAAAGGATCGAATCCAAAGGAAAGAAAGATCTTAAAAATATTATAAATGTTGAAAAGATGGTTATATATTATGATGAAATGGTGGCAGACTCATGTCATTGTCAGCAAATTACCATACCATCGATTATATTATCACTCTATGCAATATGATCATTCATAAAAGTCAAGAACCCCGGAGTTGATATGTTGAAAGGGTCCATATCAACCAAGTCTTCTTTTCATCTTGTCAAGCAAAAGAACTTTACCAAAACAGGCAATGCCTTGCATCTACAAGACAAGATTAACTGTTGGGTTTAAAGGATAGTGAGCACCTAGTTACACTAAAGAGACTTCGAAAATTAAAGGAACAACACAATCCCGCACAAAGCACAGATTCCATAGATGACAAGCATAAAATGGATGAAAATGGTGTGAAGCATAAAAGCAGTATCAACAAAGCAACTTTCTTTGAAAAGAAAAGAAATAGCAGACTATGATCAAAATTCAAAAGATAATAAGGTTGTCGAGGCTGATCTTTATTGAATAGAAAAGAAGGACGAATGTAAAAGGCCTCGAAAGATGCATAAAAACCCAATGGAGAAAAATAACTAGTAAGGTTAATTATGCCACACATATTATGATTATCCTTTGGTGGGTCTAACATCTGTAGGTCAGCTAAAGTAAAGGTGTCAAAACAATAAACAATTTACAAGTATCAAAATTATGGAGAACTCAGTTCTAATGAAAGATGGTGAGTTCCAGGAAATATAGAATATCTGCAAGACTATTGACAACATAATTCTAGAAATGAACATATAAGGGCAACACTCTAGACAATATAATCCAGAAAGCTTGAAGAAGAATGATGGTATGAAGAAATTCTGGTGAAGTGTGCAGAGTAAGGACCTAGTTAACAAGCTTACTTAATATGATCTTAAAATAAGAAAAATAAGGAATTATTATAAGCATTGTCATAGTAATTTTATAGGAATAAAAATAAAATAAAGTACTGCACCAGTTTATGTCACATTAAATTCATGAACTGTGCCGAAGAATTATGCAACAGGGTGGTGGTACTTAGGCCAGTAAGTTAGAGTATTTTCAAAGACCCATATCAACAAAATTTTGGGTGGCAAAGATGCTTTTCAATATAGAATCTAGCAGAGAATATATATGTGAATTTTGATAAGGGATGTAACTCAGACCACAATTTTTCACATTTTTGATGGAAAGATTGAAAACCTCAGCAATTTTTTTTTATCATTATTTCCAACATGATAGTTTATGAAAGAGGTTTCTAAAGATCTATAAAAATCCACCAGACAGAGTGGGTGTTTAAAAACTGATAGAATATATTCTTTTTCAATGCATCAAAAATGAATTCTATAATTTCAGTTGATCCTATACAAGTCATGATTTATAAAAGTGATAAGGGTTAGTGGCTAATCTTTCTCTCAAGATTTAAAATAATAATAATAATAATAATAATAAGATATAAAGCCCATGATTTGAACTTCATGGCTCACATCCAAATCAGACAAGTCATAAGAATTCCAATTTCAGAAACAGGTGCAGACCAGATCATTTTCCATCTGATGACTCAAATATAGAGCTTGGCTTAAAATCAATACATCAGTGGTTGGAAGCACTTGCAGTAGGCTACACCAAGTCACGTATGATGGCTCCCAAATCATACACATAAAGCATGACCTACTAAATGCTTGAAAGAGAACATAGGGGCAGACTTATTGATGCACAGGTTTTTAAGATATCAACTTCAGCATTCAAACCATTAAAACATCAAACAACCAAAAATGGTGAATACACAAAGAATATACATGCAGATGTTCAACACAAAATGAGTTCCACGGATGTGCCAACACATCAATTTTGAAAACAACCAATGATTTCAGCTGCCTAATCTCTCTTTTCTCATCTCTTCCATCCCCCTTCTTTTCCACTTCTAGCATCTCATCCACTATTTCTTTTGCCTCTTTCTTTTATTTTGACAAATGGACCTGGCATAGCAAATACCTCCCTCCATCTTGGAAAATGACAATTTCCCCTTCATCCCTTATTATCAATCCTGGTCTCCCTCTCTCTTACATTTGCTAATTTTTGGTCCTAATCTTTTCTTATCTTTCCCATTCCCCACATGCTAATCCAGTCTTTCTTCAATATCCTTTTGACCTTTATATTTTACTGTCAGAATTGTCAGCAAACAACACCATTACTCCATATATAGCCGTTAAATCCACCCTTTATGCTCCTTGCTTGAACCATCTACAAACCTCTGCATGCAATCAGTGGCGAAGAGAGTCAAATACATCCACAGCATAAGGTAACAAAATACCACAATATGCAAACACTAAGCAATGCACTTTGGTGCTAACATGTTCCACAATGTCAAACATGATTCAGCAAATGACTTCAGATGCTCAGCACAGTGTGCATTGCCATCCAAAAATAGTGAATAAAGAGCCAGAGGGGCAAGTTGAGAGAGCGGGCAGGATAAATTTGTTACTGGGAACAATTTCTCAGAAAAAGGTACTGAAGCAAAGGGAAGAGGTGGTGAAGATGAAAAGAGAGAGAAGTAGATGTTTGTCATGATTGGACATCACATTCACAATGAAATCTTCAGTATTAATATAAACAGATACATTTGGTGAATTTATCTCACCAGATGTGACCTCATGCTAGAATATTTATCAATGCATGAGAAGTACACAAATGACCAAAAGGAAATCCATAAACAAATTTTGGCGAATTGCTGATTGACAGTTGGTAGATAACTACTCATCACTAGTTAGAATTGACAAGGACATGATTTGAATTCTTCACAAGTACTCATAGATGATCAAAACAAGAAAGGATTAAATGTAGCAAGAATTTAAGCAAAATATCAAAAAAATCAAAATGAGTACCTCTTATATAGGCCCTACAACCAGCGAGTTTTGCTTCATCTTATCAAAAATCAAGACACTCATTTTTAACAAGAGTCATGTGCTCAGTGAACGCTCCTTTTCTCAAAATTCTCATCCAACATTTAACTGTCCTTGAGCCTCTTTGAAATTATCTAAGCTCCTCTTCTCAAAATGGATCAAAACATATAGCATCCAACATGAACAACTTGTATTGCTGAGGCAACTATCCAAAAGATCCTCACTTTGCTACCTATTGAAGCAATTTTCTAAACACAAAATGACCCTACATCTCTCTCTCTCTCTCCCAAATAGAGAAAGAAATCAGCGCGTTCTGCATTTAACAAGGAACTAAATGCCAAATAGAATCCAAGAGACATAAATTAAAGCTTTGAAGCTGCTTGAGTTTACAAAATCTAAAAACGTACTGATACAGTGCCCACAAGATGCAAGAAAGTTGCAGGTAAGTCCAGGTTTTTCCTTGCACATGCTCCTCACAAGACAGCAGAAAGATGTGAGAAATTTTGTTCGATTCATAAAGTCGCTAATCGTTCTTGCAGGTAGATCCCTACCAGAAGCCCATGGTAACAATTATCACTCGTCATGCTTCAAGCATCCATTCTAAGATAATTCATAAAATCTCCAATTCTTTCAAAAGAGGCAAATATCATGAATGCTAACTAGATAACAACATAAATAGACAAATGTGGAAGTGAATTTTTGGATCAAGGGGCATGTCAACTTTCTATAGAAAGATCTGCCAATTTCAATGATGTTAACTTTAAAGCTTTACGACAGCATCTCAAAACTAAAATGGCAGAAACTAATTGCACAAGCTATCATTCATGCTCTCACAAAATCGCAATTTACCTCTGAACAAAATCAACTACTTACTGCTTCGATGCAACAATTGCAAAGAGTAACACCCATAGCTTCAGTATTGAATATTCCGAAATAAATCTGATGTCTTTAAAATAAAAGAAGCATTTCAACTACACCTGCAGCAGCAACATAAAACGATATGGATCTATAAAAGCAAAAAACTTCAATACAACATAATATAATGCTCCCATACCAATTCTACCACTCTAAAATTTCCTAAAAGGAGAGAAATATGTCAAGAAAACAAACAATTTTAGCATGCGATGAAACCAAAAGGGGGAAAATAGCAATCAAGAGCACCAAAAGCACAATCAGAACACCAATACAGTGATTGTGTTCCATCTCGAACATAGAAAAAACCGACAAGCCTCCACACGGAACGCACAGGTGTCTTAACAGCTAGGGTATCGGCGACATCGTCAGCGATCCGGCGGCAATCGGCGGCGGAGAACCGGTGGTACTCATCGGGTGCAACGAACGGCGGCCTCACCGAGGGGAACGGCAGGTGGCGCTTCAGCGGCTGGAAGATCTGTCCCGCCTGCTGCTGCGCCGACCGGTTCCCCGCCGCTCGGCCACCAGTCATCAAGCCCGCCCTGGAGGACGAAATCGGTGACGAAACGCAGCAAAACGGACGTCGATCTCGCAGTACAACACCGAAAGATCGGTGGCCGAGGCAAAATCCTAGGCCAAAACCCTCGATTCAAGGGGAGGTCAGAAGGGCGCGGCGGATCGAGGGGATCCGACGGGGCTGGGGGCTCGCCAGCGGGGATCGGCAGCAGGAGAGGCGGCGGGGGCTAGGGTTTGGGGGGATTTGGGATCTGGGATTTTGGGGGTTGGGAGGGGGTGCGGAGGCGGAGAGCAAGGGTTAAAAAAGCGGAGAGCAGAAAACGAGGGAAGAGAGGGAAATTATAGTTCGGACTTCAGGATAGATATGGAGGGAAGGCGTGAGTGGAATTAAAATTATAAAATAAAACAAAAAGAAAATGAGAAATAGGTGAGAAGCCGTTCGTTGTGGTTCTTACATAGGAAAAGGAGCTTGTATTTAGGTTATCGGACCAACCTCTGTAGTGTAAAGTAATGACCTCTTAACGGTTTGAGAAGAATATTTAACGGTCATCCAACGATCTAAATGGAACGTGTAAGGTGCCATTTTATTTTACAAGAAAGTAACTAACAAAAAATAAATAATAATCTCATACTATCATAATAAATTTTATATAATTATACTATTAAATTTAAAATTTTAAAATAATTATTTTTTTATAAATTAAATTTATAAAAATAAAAATTTATTTATTATAAAAATAATAATTTTTATAAAAATCTAAACATGTTAATAATTTAATTATATCAATACTTCAAATAAATACATCCAGTTATCTTCTACTATAACAAAAAATAATAATAATTAATATTTTTTACACAAAATAATAATATAATATTAATTTTTATTAATAAAATATAATATAAAAAATAAATATTATAACAGCCGTTACTATATGGTTTATGGACAAGGCACAGGTCGAAGAATTTCACCGTGGACGACGGCTCAAATAAACGGTTTGGCCAGGGTACTTGTGTCCGTCCCATACGGAACGAGTTTGGTTAAAAAGCATTTATCCGTATATAAGACTCACAGAGAAAAAGATTTTTATTTTTTAGTGCATTCTTTTTTTTATTTATAAAGCAGTCCGGCCAATGAGGATGGAGCGGTGACCTAATACTGACAGCTCGCGCTCGTTCGAATCGGCGATGCGCGCGCTTTTGGGTCGTAGTCTCCTCGCGATTTTTTTAGGGAGAGCCCCTGGCGGGCGAGGAGCGAGAGCCGTAGGATTTGGCGGGCGCGCTGAGAGTGGGACGAGCGCGTTCCCAAAACGGGTTCGGGTTGTATCCTTCGCCCGAAAGAATGATTGATCATTTGACCATTGGATCGCTACTCGCACTCAGCAGCATTGCTTCTCCATTCATCCGGCTGCACAGCTCTCGGAGCGATTATGCGATCCAACGGTTGATTCGCGCGAAGGAAGGTGGATCATTGCTTCATGCAAAACATACAATCCCCGACCTCCCAAGCAAGGTTGCGGCAACGCCTCCACGTCCCTTTGGGTGCGAGGACGTGTCCCCAATCCGGGACACGTGACCGGTAACCCCCTGTAAAGTGATTCTGGTTTGGCTGTTTCCTCTCCAACAGCCACCACGAGTCACCTCTTCCGTGGATGGACGGTACTGGGAACCACTTGGATGCACGATGAAGTGGGACCCACCTACCCACGGGAATATTTGCTTTCGGATGATGGCGGCCTCCAAGGTTCGGACTTTGGGGCATAGGTCTCTTGGGACATCAAAGCGTGAGATTTTGAAATATTTAATTATCATATCATAAATATAATCCTCAAAAAATAGCATCGCCATATCTTTCGCAAGTAAAAACACTTCTATTGATGTCAGTTGATTGAAATTGAAAACTATCATTTCGTTTTTCTGGTCCATCTACAATGTGAGTGGACTTGACACGGATCAACAAGCCTTTAGGCAATCTGTGCAGCATTCGCTCTAGCCAATTAAAGACATCCATGATCCATTTGCCAAAGAGCACTGCTCTCTTCGCCGCTTCATTACCGGCCATCCTAGATTGGTGTAAACGTGGGGGATAGGTCAATTCCCTGCTAGCTAGTCATTCATGGCTATCAGAGTTTGATGCAATACATGGAAGATAGGTGAGCATTAGTTGGGTTCCACCCGTTCCTGTATTGCCATGTTAGGTGCACATTCAGTGCCATGTCAAGCACAAAAAAAAAAAAAAAAAACACTTCATTTTTTTGCTAAAGTGCATGATTTTGATCCATTCTTGGCCCAGCCTGCAAGCGGGTCCTCACTACATCAGATCTACATAACTACTTAATCATCTATGGGCCTTATCGTTCTCATCCTCAAGCATGGAAAAAATTATATTCTGCATTGTGTGCATCAACGTAGTTGTGCACCATGTCAATCACTTCATCTTTCTCTCATGGTCAATCATAGAGAGGAGCATGATAAATGAAACGAGATGATGGTAGGGTATAATTTTTCTAAGAGCAAACCCCCTCAGCTGATGGTATCCTTAAAAAAAAAAAGGTTGAAAAAAATTCCAACATTATGCAAAGCAAAGAAATCAAGCGTCGTTTAATAATTATGTTACTGCAGTAATTTTCCATATTGGTTTTGCAGGTAGTAATTGAGAGGTGGGTTATTCCAAATGGTAAAGGTGGCGTACGTGGATGGCTGCTTCACATGAAATTGGTCCAACACCCAGATACCCTCTGAAATCACAGGCTTATCTTTGATGGCCATGCACCTTTGCTGGCTATCACCTGTCATTCATGGCGAACAAAAGCGGAGCACCTGAAACAACTTTGCCGCATCACTCCCAGTCATTACTGTTGCAGTGAAAAGAGATCCATGAAAACCCACACAAATATTTCCAGCCACAGGTTAACCATCCAGCCTCCGAGAGGGCACCCAATTATACTGTTGAAGAGCTTGCAATCAGTTTGCAGGATCTGAGGACCACCCGAGCATCAGAGTGCATCATAGCTTGCAATCAGATCGATAAATCTTTGGACCACGGACCACCCCAAGGGACCGCCAACCTAACATCTTTTGGCTTCTGCTCGTGTGCGAGGGTGATGAGGGTACTACTCTCGTCCCCATCTCTGTACTGGTTAGCAGATGGGGCTTCCCGACTCCTGTGCTGAATCAAGTCCAAAGGTTTCTCACGTTCAGATTCCAACAGAGTCAGGCAAAGGCCACTGTTCGGCACGGACTATTTACAGCATGCTGCACCAAAATATACGGCCACGCAGAATCATCACAAGCTCAATCCATATTGAAAGATTGGTACAAATTAACAAGAATTATAATTCTACTTTGGCTTCACAACACCTTGGAGGTGTCACGAGATTCAACTTTTCCTGCCAACTTTGGTCTCAGTCCGCATGCATTTGTGACTCATGCGACTTCCTCATTCTGTTAAAAGTCTTATACGTCTGCACCATTCTCTCATTTTAAAGCCCCTTACTTCCTAACCTCCTGCAGGTCTTCATGCATCACCATTTGCTTATCAGTAGCGTAACCAAAAGAGATGCATGTTTTACATTAATTGTACCAATAAAGAGAACGAGAAAAAGAAAGAATAATGTCATTTGGTTTTGAATTCCTGGATCATTGCATATTCTCTTACTTCAACTCATTAGCTTTTGCGCATCCAAATGGACCGGCCACATTTTTCTTGCACGCATTCCCCAGTCTATGTTCCAGTTCCTCTGCTTTAATTGAGATAGAAGGGCGTCGCCCACCTTTATTTACTAACAAGAAACTGATTTGATATAAGGAAAATTGGATAGTTATTAGACGAAAGAGATGGTTGAACCAGCATTAAGGTGTAGTTCGTGCGAGTCAGCACATATCGTGCCAATGCCAACATAGCGATTGGCATGGCTTTGTGCCAATTATTAACATGGCATGACACATCATCCACTACGAGTCTTGGCACGACACCGGCACGCAGCATCGGCTGAACAAAGAATAGTCGAATATATGGTACTTAATTAACCATAATTAAAGCCAAAAGAACTGAAACCTTAAAATGAAGTCCTTTGCTGTTCATTCAAGTTTGCATGAGAAAAAATTGATCCCAGAAGTGGCTTCTAATATCAATTGTACTTTTAATTAACATATAACATATCTTTTCTTTTTGAATGATGGTTTACAATTCTGAGAGGAATGGTCATGTCATTTATACTTCTGTAAGTCCAGATCTTCACCTAGATAACTGCAATAAGAGATATGCTTTTACTCATCCTGAAAGAGAATTAAAAACTCAATTTTTTGTTGCATTCTCCATATCTACCATGGCATGCATGACTTAATAAAATAGCATCCAACTTTAGCAACTTCCTGTGTGTTCCTATCACTACTTTACAGAATAACAATATCATGACTGCCTGATTTCATCTTATTTTACTTGGTGTTAACATCGCCCAGAGTAGTCAATTCATTTATTCCTTTGTTTCCTTTGTTTTTGTTCATACAACACCATCTAAACTCAATCCCTTTCATCAATTAATTATGGCTAAACTTAGATCTCTCTTCCAACTTAATTGCAATACAAACATCAAGTTTGGCTTATATCATTGGAGGTCAGCTTCAAAAGTTCTCCATCATCATATGTCATTGAGGATTGCCTCTTTTGATGCTACTATTTTTTATCCTTACTGACAATATCATCATCATCATATATCATTTGCATCCCACATTTTCAAACCCCTTTCTAATGCTTTTCTTGCGTTACCGCATCGTCCAATCATATTCTTGTCTAAATAATGAACATTAGTTCAAGGTCAACCGCAAGCCAATGCTCATGTCCTATGTGTTGGATGGAATTCCCCAAAATTATAATCTTAAAAAACAAAATAAAATTAGGCTTTCTAGAAGAAATTGTTAGGTATATTTATCATTATGTTGCTCTACTAGTTCAAATATGTTTGACATTTTCTTGCTAGACTCGATGCACTATCCTTATTAGTTACATTGTTAGGTTATATATTGATGTACATTGATATAATTGATCATCACACAAGATATGAATAATAAACATATATTTTCTTATATTTTATATCTTTAATTATTTTTTAATTGCTCACAACAATATTTTTCACAAGCAAAAATTATTATCAATTTCTGCACCAAGTGAAGGATGTCGCACATCCGAAAACATGCATACAAAAATCAGAACACACAGTGGAAAAAATTCTAATCTAAATCAAATGTTTTAATCTATCTAACATGCATCAAGTAGATCTAATTTATAGGCTAAGAGGATCGATCACATGCATTTTAAGATGCTGAAATTTAAATCAGATTTAAATAAAATTTTTCACCTATGCATGGATAGCTATTCACCATAATTGGCGATCATGGTAATCTGATGAGATTCTTAAAGAACTGCACATATATCCAGCCTCTACGTGTATCCATTCGGATAGATTTGGATTGCTCCTCCTTCAGATCCATCTTCTCCAAGTTGAATCTTCTAAGAGTGCTTGATATGCTTCCGAATCTAATCTAGATCAGCAGATCATCTTTATTTTCTTCTTTCCGGATGTAAATTAGAATCAAATCCCCTCAGATCTGATCGGATATCCTGGATCTTCTAGATCTTCTCGAATTGATCAACGCCTTGAGCACGTAGAACAGAGATCGCCTAACTCCTTAGGCATGATGGAGAAAGATAGAGGGCGTGTGAGAAAAGAGCATGGAGTCTCGGGTGGCATAGAGTTTCTGCATAAAATTTTTCATATTAGAGAAATTGGATTTCTCTCTTAAGATTTAAATAAACCTAGAGTCTTTCTGCTTTAAGTCGTTGACTTTTCCATGCCTTAAAGCACAAGGACTCCTCCTTCTAGTGCCTAATCCCAGATTTGTCATGCAAAAAAACACTAATGAAAAATAGGGGGCACCAACTATTGGCGCCTCATGGTGTCTATCCAATTGGGGTATCCATCCATCCGGATCTTATCTAGATGGGGTGTGGCCCCTTGCTTCTCTCATCCAACTACGAGAGGGCACACCCCCTGGTGCTTATCCAAAAGAGGGGGCGTGCGCCCCCTCTTTCTCCCTCATTTCCATGCATAAGCAGAGAGGGGGCGTTGGTGCCCCACTTCTCATCCTTATCCAGTCTGGGAGTGGAAAAAAAAGAAAGGACTCTTGTTTTGACTTGGTCTAAATCTTATTTAACAGATTGATCAAGTCAAGGAGGATTGGATTTAACCATGTGCTAGCATGGTATACTTAAAACCAACAGGATTTCTCAAATCCTAACTCAATTAAAACTTCATAAGCCCAATTGATTAATTCAAGATTTAATCCCTTTATTGTGTAGCCCCATAGGTCCAATTCTATCTAGTAGTGGGATACATTATGATCTCGATCAACAATGTCATTGAAACTCCTTTCAGTGGACTAGAACTTTTTCTAATTCAACTAATTAAGAATTATATTGATTATCAAAATAATTCTTATTACTTTCACAATCCACCAGTGATACCTAACAGTATGTAGTAGCAATCCAGCAAAATTAAAAATGAACCTCTAGGTATAGTTACCATGTAGTTTGATTCTTTTGTCGTGAGTTCCGACAAGACGTAGGTCAAGGATAACTAGTCAAACTCGTTCATATATCGTATGCAAGATTCAATTGACTTGAGTCCATGTGAAATTTTATGAAAATTTCTTTCCATCATTCACCCACCATAGCTATGAATTTTAGGATTCAGTCTCATGAACTGTATAGAACCACTTTCTATCTACTAGGATCGACAGATCCTATCTTGGTGCGCACACTATTTCTATAATAGACTTACTATAGACAGCATACATCGTAAGGTTTCAAATAGCTAGATAATCAAGTGATTATGGAGTTAAACTGCAGCAACCTCACTGTAAATAGTCGAGGCACCACAGGTCAAAGAACTATCTACATAAATGCAATATCGAGTAAGTTACTAATGAGTGGATAGCCATCCTAGTGACTTCTCATGCTAGTTACACTTAATACCTTTGATCTCTATTAAATACATGCCCTTTTTGCTCCAGTATCATGTACTGTCGACTTGAGACTTGTCTACCTCCAAAGAGAAGTGATCCATGCATCGATCTATTCAGATCAGTTATTGTTCTCGTGATGATTCATTGATCGAGAGTATTTAGAAATTAACTACTAATGACACGTGCCTCAAATTCTCAACTTTTGAGAATATGTGTCATCATTCGTTAATTTCTTAAACGATTCATAGACACAATTTAAATATAACATGAATGAAAAATAATCTAAATTTTATTTATCTCAAAATTTTAATTACAAAATTATGCCTCTAGAATGTATATATGTGTCAATCAATTTGACTTCTAGAGCGTACATCTAACACCAAGTTATTATTCTTGGTACATTATAATTTCTATCGGATACCTAAGTTAATCATATTGCTAATATTTTCACTATGGTTTACAAATTTAGATTGGATATACTTTATTATCTTAAATTTGAGAGAGGATGTGAAGTATATTTACCACCATGTTACTGTATTGGTCCAAGTATGATTGGTATTTTCTTACTGGGCTTGATGTACTTTTCTTATTAGACACATTGTTAAGCTACGTATATGTAGATATTGTTCTATTTCATAACACAATATACGAATAGTATATATATACTTTTCATATATTCTCTCTTTTATATAAATAATAAAATATTTGGAGAGAGAGAGAGAGATTGATGGAGAGAAGGCAGGAGAAGATTGCTTCTTCTTCTTCTTTGTGTGGTTTTAAGAAGCTAGATCCAAGGAAGCGATGGGAATGAGGAAACTCATACACTCTAGAATAGTAGCCATTCCAAGGCCAATTTTGAAAAGAATAGAGAAATGTAAAGGGTTGGATCATAGAAGAAGCACATCTTGCCATCAGGATTTAGGTACCCATTCGGCATGTTTGTGTTTAAATTAGTCAGAGGTTCAAATGCATCGTAAGTACAACGAGTTAGTTTCTTTTTCTCTACCCCATGCACATTAAGCCCTATCCCATTCCATCCTCTCGTGATTCCTTAGCATATGTTTTCCGGGATGACAAATTTTCGAACTTCTCCTTAATTTCTCTAAAATCCCAAGCTAGATGAGCCATCTTGGTCAAGAATCATGTGGAGTTAAAGTTTGTAGCTCTATAGTAATGGAGTAACCACATTGTAGCATGACGGGAGCTAGTCGAGCGCATCAACTTGGACTTACAATAAGATTTTTTTTTGACATGGCAGCTCAACCAAACTTGCCAAAATGATTCCAATGAGTCTCTGTTTTCATAGTTTTTCACTAAGATTTAGTACATATATATACGTAATCAAAACCAAATCATTGCTGCCAAAATTCGATCTGGATAGGATCATCTGAAGGGCGATATTTGATCCACGATGGTGAAATATGATTTATCTTGGAGTCGCGAATCCTGTTCTGATTGGCCTGATTTTTTATAGCCTTTATCTCTTTTCACTTTGGCCTTCTCGATCTTTCGATGACTTTCTCGGTCTTCTGACAATCTTCTCAACTTTCTCAATCTTTTGATAACCTTGACGACTTTATTGGCCTTTTAATAACCTCCTCGACTTTCTTAGCTTTTTAATGAAGTTGACTGATTTGGCTTTCTAATGAGGTCAACTTACTCGATCTTCTAATGAGATCGGATTTACTCGATCTTTTGATGAAATTAAACTTACTTAGCCTACTAATGAGGTCGACTTACTCGGCCTTCTTTTGATCTTCTCAAATTTTTCGATCTTTGATGACTTTTTTGATCTTCTGATGACCTTCTCGGACTTTTTTATCTTTTGATGACCTATTGACATGTAAGAAGGAAAGAAGATAATATGATGGATGAGAGCTTATGAGCCTCTCACCATGTGGGAGTCTCTTCCTCTCTAAATCTCTTCTTTTTGGGGTCTCTTGGTCCTATTTATATAGGTGTGGAGCAAGGATCCATTATAGTTGGAGGCAGAAATCAAGGGATGAGATATTATTTTCTCATTATAAGCTATATCTTTTTTCTTTATTTGGATTTAAATCTATTATAATCATCTTTTCATTTTTGGATTCCTCTTAATAGCAAAGATATAACTGCTCTATAAAATTGCTTGCCATGGGTCCATTAGTGATAGGAAGCCTGATTTACATACCATATTATATGTCCTCCACTTTTGAGTCCGAAGTGGTTTCATTACTTTGGACGAAGAAAATAGTCAAAAAGTAGTCGAAATATCCAAAATATTTATTGTAGATAAGAAATCAAAGTATTCATGAAATATTTGAAGTAAATCAAAAGTCAAAATATCCAAAGTAGATCGAAAGTCGAAATAAATCTTAAGCAAAATATCTGAAGAAGATCATAAATCGATTGCAATCCGACTTCTGAGCTCATATTTTGGAGGCCCAAGTTGAGGCTTTCTTTAGGTCGATTTTCATTTGGACAAATCAAATCATTCTAAGCCAAAGCTCATACCTTTCATTAGATCGATGTTTAGTCGATCAAGTCAAATCATCTCAAGCTGAAGCTTGTACGTTTGATTAGATCGGTATTCAGCCAACCAAGTCAAATCATCCCGAGTTGAAGCTCATACCTTTTATTAGGTCGATGTTTAGCCAACCAAGTCGAATCATCTTAAATCGGAGCTCATCGATTATCCTCATAGTTGAGATTTGGAGGTCCTAGCCAGAGTCGGCATGACCTCAATTGATTTTCCTTAATTGTTTAGATGGATCTAGATTCTTAATTGATTTTTTTCTCTCCTCACTTTTAGTGTCTGGCTCATCCGATCTTCTGCTCAACTCATTTTTTATATGAGGAGTGTTTCATATAGATCATTCTCAATTGGCCAAGATCAGCATTAGCAAGGTTGCTATGAGTTTGTTGCAGCTCGCTGGGATCCAAGATGGATTTTTTTGTTGCTTTTTTAAAGGAAAGCATACCCCTACCTGGTGTGCCAATATGTTGCTATCAAAATCTGATCTGGATAGGATCATCTAGAGAGCGATGTTAGATCTACAATGATGAAATACGATTTGTCTTGGAGTCGCGAATCCTATTCTGGTTGCCCTGATTTTTTATGGCCTTTATCACTTTTTACTTCAGCCTTCCGATGACTTTCTTGGTCTTCTAATGATCTTCTTGGCTTTCTCAGTTTTTCGATGACTTTCTCGATGTTGTTAGCTTTTTTATGACCTCTTCGACTTTCTTGGCCTTTTAATGAGGTTGATTTGCTTGGCTTTCTGATGAGATCGAGTTACTCGCACTACTATAGAATCGGACTATGGCAGCGATTTGTAACCACTATCGTAGCCCAAAAAATCGTTGCTATAGACTATGGCAGTGGTTAGCTAACCGTTGCCACTGCAGCCATCGCCGTAGGTCTATGGCAGCGGTTGTTACAGCGGTTATTGAAATCGTTGCTATATAGATCCTATTGCAGCAGTTTTTAAACCGTTGCCATAGGCTTGTCTATGGCAAAGGTTATAAAATTACTTTTATAGACAGTCTATGGTAGCAGTTATAGAACCACTACCATAGTCTTGTCTATGGAAGTGATTACGTAACTGCTATCATAGGTCTAATGCAGTGGTTGATACATTACCTACGACAACGATTGGCACGTTTACGGTAGCGATTGTAAAATTGCTGCCATAGCTGCTGAATAATTAAAAAATATATTATATATATATATTTTATCTAATAAATATAGAGATATATAACATAAAAAATATTATAAATATAAAAATATTTCTAAAATATTAAAATTTTATTATCGAATAAAATTTATTATAATATTTTTTAAAAAAATATACATCAAAAGTCTCCTAAATCTACATCATCGTCATTCGCGGGAGATGGAGCACGAGCTAGAGGTAGAGTTGGAGCTAGAGTCAGAGCTAGAGCTGGAGGAGCTGGAGTTGGAATGCATGCCAACATATCCTTAAAGTTCATGAAGGTAGCTCCAAAATGCACACTGAGCGTCGACACTATGTCTCTCACAATGCCCTCCAAATGAGATGTGCGCTCCTCAGCCCGATCTGCCCACATCGCAGTATGATCTGCCCGTGCCAATGCTGCCTCAAGCTCCTTCCGATTGACGACACCGAAAGCCTGTGAAAAGATGCTCGCCTCATACCAATAGTTGGTCGGCATATGTCTAGATCTGCATTGGATACTTTCAGAGTGCTCAAGCCCCAAGACCTAAGATAAATGGTCATGGGGGTCAGAGGTATCCGGGTCCTCGCTCGCGAGTGCATCTAACTGATCATGTAATTGTAAGTACAAATAAAATTTTATAACAGATGCTATAATACTAATCATATATAATAATATATTTAATACTTACAAAAATTCTTTCGATCGTAGCATTCATCGACCTGTCCTTCTTGTCCGTACGATTAGATCGAAAGATCTCGCTATGGCTGGGCATCACTCCATCTCTCATCAGCTATAACAATGGATCAATTTATCAAAAATATAAAAAAAATATCAATTTAATTTATCTAGTAAGATTTAAAATTCATTACCTCTCTATGCATAGAACTGGCCAAAGATTCACGGTCGAGAGTGTGCGTATACTCCTAGGCTGCTCGATTCTTCTGATTCTGATGGAAGATAGCCTAATAAGTATTCAAATAAATAATAAATATTTAAAAAATATTTAAATATAATTTTAAGCATATTAAAAAATTTAAAAGTTAGTAATTTTACCTCGAATTCCTGGCTCCTCTAATGTGTAACCATCCTCTCCTATTGACTCGGAGGACAGTCCTGTATCCATAGAACAAGCTCCTCTAAAGTGTCTCATCGGTGCTCGAGCCATCCTTTGTAAAGCTTAACCTTGTAGCCCCGATACAACTCTTCGATCTTCTTCAGTCGGACATCTCGAGCCTTCTCGTGATCAGAAAAGTCGTACCTTCTCTACACAAAGTTATCAAAAGTCAGTTACAAAATTATTCTAATCAAACATAGTGTAAACATGTAAAATGCATAAATATAATTAAGATGCACTTACCCATATCTCCTCTCACACTCGATCCCTGATGGTATCATCCATCAATCATCAGTCTCTAAGCTCTACAAGAATAATGTCTGACCACCTCACAAGCACTCCAAAAAAAGAATGCATCTCTCATGCGATCTCCTATACTGGCCTTCCCTCCGCATCATATTATATCATCATCTGATGCTGGCGGTTCCACACATGTGCCATACGTGTGGGACCATAAAATATCCTACTGGATAATGCACCTACAATAAAAATACATTATGCAAATATATAAATATATAAATACTATATAAAAAAATAAATAAATAATATAATAAAAATGTACACTCAGATGTTAGTAGAGTAGCATGTGTCGGAGATGTGGGTGATGGTGGAGGCTCAAATGCCAGTAGGGTAGATGCCAATGGTGGAGGTCCCTGAGCAATCGATGCAGAGATGGATGGAGTATGCTCCGACTGCTCCTCAAATGCTGAATTTCACATAATCCGTCGAGAGGCAGGGGTGAAAGCTAGATGGCATTTCAGTGCCATCATGACCTGCAACGTTAATGAGCATTAATCAATATAACATATTGAACAATAATCAAATATATTGCCTAGGTACCATCTATACAATTATATATAAATATATGGATGGCAAAGATTATGTACACTAATCAATTGATGGGTCTATCGCTATGCAATGCAATAAATAAAAGTAATAAGACAGGAGTTCTCTTAGCAGCTGAGGATTTTCTTAGCAGTCGGTACGGCCCACGGCATGGCCTACTGGCACGATATGATCCAAGGCATGAACACCAATATGGCACGATCCAAGACACGGCACGGCCCAAGGCACGACATAGCACGGCACGGCAAGGTTACATTTTTATTCAATATTAGGTTAAATTTAAACTTTAAGGCCAAGGAATAGACTTTTAAGAGCATTTAGGTTAGGCTTATGGAATATTTATATGCATTGAATCTAGCTTTTATTTTACTGATTATTAATAAATTAGTTGAGGATTGGTGTTCAATTTGGATGATTTTAACTCATGTCTAGATTTTATGTTTCATTTGAGTCTTGATTGATTTTTCTGATCCATCTATCAAGTTGCACATTTTAATCTTCAGCATATATGGTAACGTTCAATATATGATATTTATGGTATCTACTGGCACGGCATGGCCCAAGACACGGCCTACTAACACGGCACGGCATGGTACGACATGGCACAGTCTACCGACATGGCACGGTCTAAGGCATGGCACAACACGATATGGCCTAAGGCACGGTATGGTCTACTGGCATGGCACGGCCCACGGCATGGTCTACTGGCATGGCTTAGATGCGGAGCTCCGCATAGTCATTCGAGAGGCGGGGGTTGCAACCTTTGGACAACAAATTTAACATATTGAACAATAATATTAACAACACATCAATAAATAAACTCTAATAATTTATACCAGAATGTTGAAGTCATCACTTAGTGGCATCTACAATATAAACATCACCATCGCTCCTAACAAATGTGTCTGGGATCTCAACAATATCAGATAAGTTTTATCCTAGAGGAGTACTTTGCATGCATGGTCCAACATCGTCATTAACTTCGATATCATCAAAAATATGCCTAGGCACCATCTTCATAACAATACTCCATTGAGGCTCCCAGGGATTACCCCATTCAATCGGATTCCTCCAGGAGCCGAACTCCTTCCGGACTTCACCTTCAATCGGATTCCTAAAGGAGCCGAACTCCTTCCGGACTTCTCCTTCAGTTGCATTCCTATAGGAGCCGAACTTCTTCCGAACTTCTTCTTCAATCGGATTCCTCTAGGAGCTGAACTTCTTTCGGACTTCTCCTTCAGTCGGATTCTTACAGGAGCTGAACTTCTTCCGGACCTCTCCTTCAATTAGATTCTTTTAGGAGCCGAACTTCTTTCGGATCTCTCCCTCAGTCAGATTCCTTCAGGAGCCGGACCCCCTTCGGACCTCTCCTTCAAATGGATTCCTTCAGGAGCCGAACTCCTTTCGAACATCTTCTTCAGTCGAATTCCTCCAGGAGCCAAACTCCTTTTAGACTTCTCCCTCAGTCAGATTCCTCTAGGAGCCAAATTTTTCCTGGACTTCTACTTCAGTTGGATTCCTCCAGGAGCCAAACTCCTTCTGAACTTTTTTCTCAGTCAGATTCTTCTAGGAGCCGAACTTCTTCCAGACTTCTACTTCAATCGAATTCCTCCAAGAGTTGAACTTCCCTCCAGACTTCTCCTTCAGATGGATTCCTCTAGAAGCCGAACTCCTTCCAGACCTCTCCTTCAGTCAGATTCCTTCAGGAGCCAAACTCCTTCCAAACTTTTTCTTTAGTCAAATTTCTCTAAGAGCCGAACTTCTTTCGGACTCTCCTTTAAATAGATTCCTTCAGAAGCCAAACTCCTTCTGAACCTCTTCTTCAGTCAGATTCCTCTAGGAGCCAAACTTTTTTCGGACCTCTTCTTTAGTTGGATTCCTTCAGGAGCCAAACTCCTTTCGAACTTCTTCCTCAGTCGGATTCCTCCAAGAGCCGAACTCTCTTCGAATTTCTACTTCAGTCGAATTTCTTCAGGAGCCAAACTCCTTCCAGACTTCTCCCTCAGTTGGATTCCTTCAGGAGCCGAACTCCTTCTGGACTTCTTCCTCAATCGGGTTCCTTCAGGAGCCGAACTTCTTTCAGACTTCTACTTCAATTGAATTTCTTCAAGAGCCGAACTCCTTTCAGACTTTTTTCTTAGTCGAATTCCTCTAGGAGCCAAACTTCTCCCAGACTTCTACTTCAATCATATTCCTTCAGGAGCCAAATTTTCTCCGAACTTCTTCTTCAGATGGATTCCTCCATGATCCAAACTCCTTCTGGACTTTTCCTTCAATCGAATTCTTCCAGGAGCCCAACTCCTTTTGGACTTCTCCTTCAATCAGATTCTTCCAAAAGCCAAACTTCTTCGAGACTTTTCCTTCAGTCGGATTCCTCCAAAGGTCGAACTTCCTCCAAACTTCTTCTTCAGTTGGATTCCTCCAAAGATCCAACTTCTTTCGAACTTCTCCATCAGTTGAACTTCTTCAGCCAAACTTCTCCATCAGTCAAACTTCTTTTAGACTTCTCCATCAGTCGAACTTCATCCGAATTCCTCCAGTAGATTACTTTTAGATTTCAAGTAGCATTCTTTCTGGATGATCTTCTCTAGTCGTGTTCCCTTTAGGAGTCTGAACTTCTTTAGAATTGACATACATCAAAGCTCTTCACCCCTTCATATGGCTCTGAATGGCTCAGTACCGGATGGCTATGACTGTCACTATCAGTCTGCTGCAGGCGGCACCCCTCTCACGTGGTCTTGAGCGACCAGCTATCGGATGACTATGGCTGTCACTATCAGTCTGCTGTAGTTGGCGTCCCTCTCATGCGGTCCTAAATCGCCAACTATCGGACGGCTATGGCTGTCACTATCATTCTACTGTAGACGGCACTCCTCTCATGCGGTCTCGAGCGGTCAGCTACCGGACGGCTATGACTGTCACTATCAGTCTGCTCCGGATTTCATTTATTAAAGGAACCCTCTATATATGTTTTCTCTAAGTTCTCTTTTTTTTTCCAAAATTCTATTGAACTCTCTTTTGAGTACTTCATTCCTGTTGGCCAGAAGAGCTGACTTGATCGTCGGAGGGTTCTATCGGAGCCACCACCACCGACTTCAGATGAAATTTTATTTTGTAGATCACCGATGGTGACCTCTTCTTCTCCAACTCCAGCTCGGTCCGACGTCGATCAGATTCTGCACCAACACTTACTATTTATATGCTTTGATATATTGCTTGAGTATCTATCAGAGATCTTTATGTTTTCCAATACACGAAGAAATATGGATCATTTGGAGGCATTCATAATATAGCATGTATGAGGAAGTCTCCACTGTTCTCTTTCTATCGACTCTGGATGGAGTGATCTCCTAATACGCTATTCTTCCAAGTCAAATCGAGAATTTAAGTCATCCTTAGTCTTATCTTTGATATTTAAGATTGTTGCCAATAGGAGTTCGCACACATTTTTTTCAATCTATATTACATCTAAGCAGTGGCGTAATAAGTTTGTCTTCCAATATGACAAGTCAAAGAAGATACTCTTTTTTCTTCAATTAAAGTGTGTGTCATCTTTCTTTGATCGATGCTTCTTTTTATCATCAATCGGATCATCTTTTCCAAATTCAACACTGAGATCGTCCAACTCTCTAAGTACAATACTTCTAGACATCCGACTAGGTCATCTTCTTCAATAGTGCCATCGAAGGAGCATGCATTCCTTCTATATGGATGGTTTTGATGGAGAAAACATCGATGCCCCATATAGCTAAAGCTCCTCTGATGTATCAACCTTCTAGATCAGATATTTTTTTTACAAATCAGACATGCTAGCTCACCTTTGATGCTCCAACCCGACTTTAGGGCAAAGGCTAAAAAATTATTTATTGTCCATAAAAATGCTGCGCGCATAGAGAATGACTCATTCAGCAAAGCATCAAAAGTTGGAATACCTTAAATGCTTCATAATAATTTCAGCTAGACAATAAGAGGCTATAAATAAACATCAATATCATTACCTACCTCCATTGGTCCACGGATGAGCACTATCATGAAAGCAAAGAATTTTTTCATACACATCCATGGTACAAGGTTATAAATATGAATAAATACTGGCCATACACTATGGACGGTGTTGGTGCAGAATCTGGTTGATGTCGGATCGAGCTAGAGTTAAAAAAGAAGAGGTCACCGTCGGTGACCTGCAAAATAAAGTTCCGTTTGGAGTCGGTGGTGGTGGCTTTGACAGAATCCTTCAATGATCAAGTCAGCTCTTCTAGCTAACAGAAATAAAATGCTCAGACAAGAATTCAACAGAGTTTTGAAAAGAAGAAGAGAGCTTAGAGAAAATATATTTGGAGGGTTTCTTTTATAGATGGAGTCTGGAGCAGATTAATAATGACAATCGTAACCATCCGATCATGGGCCGCTCGAAGGTACGTAAAATTTATTACGAAGAGAGATGTCGCTCGTAATAGACTGATAATGATAGTCATAATCATTCGATAGTTGGATCGTCTATAGCAAACTGATAATGACAGTCGTAACCGTTCAGTAGTGGGGTCATCTGTAGTAGACTAATAAATGGCAGTCGTAACCATCCGATAGTAAGGCCGTTGTTCGTTGAGATTTAATAATTGAAGTCTGGAGGAAACAAATATTGGTTGGTGAAAAACTTTGACATATATCAATTTCAGAGAAGTTCGAACTTCTAAAGAAAATATGACTAGAGGAGATCATCCGAAAGAAATACTACTTGAAATTTGAAAGTAATCCACTGAAGAAATTCGGATGGAGTTCGACTAATGGAGAAGTCTAGAAGGAGTTTGGCTCTTGAAAGAATCTGACTGAAGGAGAAGTTCAGAAGGAGTTCGACTCCTGGAGGAATCCAACTGAAGAAGAAGTTTGGAAGGAACTCGACTCCTCTAGGAATTCGACTGAAGGAGAAGTCTAGAAGGAGTTTGACTTCTGAAAAAATTTGACTGAAAGAGAAGTCCGAAAGAAGTTTAGCTCCTGAAGGAATCTGATTGAATGAGAAGTTTAGAAGAAGTTTGGCTCCTGTAGGAATGCAACTGAAGGAGAAGTCCGGAAGGAGTTCGGCTCTTATAAAAATCTAACTGAAGGAGAAGTTCGGAAGGAGTTCGACTTCTGAAGAAATCCGATTAAAGGAGAGATCCAAAAGAAGTTTGGCTCCTGAAGAAATCCGACTAAAGAAGATGTTTGGAAGGAGTTCGGTTCCATAGGAATCCGACTGAAGAAGAAGTCCTAAAGAAATTCGACTGTTGGATGAATCCGACCGAAGAAAAAGTTTGAAAGAAATTTGACTGTTGAAGAATTCTTGATCGAAGCTCTTCTATGATTATCAGTTACATTAGACTAAGCATCAGACTGAACTTTAATGGAAGTGGGATTTATCTCCAATAATAGTCCTCCCACTCTCGAGTTTGAAATTTAAAGGAAGAGAGTACAAAAAAGATGACTGCTGAAGTTCTTTTTCAAGCTCTACACTCATTGAGGTTGAAACTCAGGGGAGATCTTATCTTCTTCTGAAGCTGAAGCTCGAGGAAGATCTTATCTTCAGTTGAGATTGAAACTCGGGGAAGATCTTATCTCCTATTGAGGTTGAAGGTCGGGAGAGATCTTATCTCCAATCGAGGTTGAAACTCGGAAAAGATCTTATCTCCTGTTGAGGTTGAAGCTCGAGAAAGATCTTATCTTCGATCGAGGTTGAAGAAGATTCTATCTCCTGTTGAAATTGAAGCTCGGAGGAGATCTTATCTCTAATCGAAGTTGAAACTTGGAGGAGATCTTATCTCCTATTGAGGTTGAATCTTATCTCCAGTCGAGGTTGAAGTAGATCTTATCTTCTGTTGAAGTTGTAGCTTGGGAGAGATCTTATCTTCTTTTGAAGTTGAAACTCGAGGAAGATCTTATCTCTAGTCGAGATTGAAGAAGATCTTATCTCTTGTTGAAGTTGAAGCTCGGGGGAGATCTTATCTCCAACCGAGTTGGAACTTCTCTTCTCATCTCGTCTAAAATGAGTGAGGCCTTCAACTTTATTCATGGTAGGATGAGATTTTCTTTCTATTTCTAATGGATTGTAGGGGTACATAAGGGCCGTTGTCGGGGCCACTCCCCTCATCTCGTCTAAAATGAATGAGATCTTCAACTTTACTCACATTAGGATGAGGTTCTCCTTCTATTCCTAATGGACTGTACGGACACATTAGGGCCATTGTCAAGGCCTCTTTCCTCATCTCATCTAAAATGAACGAGGCCTTCGACTTTACTCACATTAGGATGAGGTTCTCTTCCCGTTCTTAATGGACTGTAAGGGCACATTAGGATCATTATCAAGGCCTCTCCCTCATCTCGTCTAAAATGAAATGAGGCCTTCGACTTTGCTCACGTTAAGATGAGGTTCTCCTTCTATTCCTAATGGACTGTAGGGCACATTAGGGCCGTTGTCAGGGCCTCTCCCCTCATCTCGTCTAAAATGAACGAGGCCTTCGACTTTGTTCACGTTAGGACGAGGTTCTTCTCCTATTCCTAATGGACTGTAGGAGCATATTAGGACCATTGTTAGGGCATCTTCCCTCATCTTATCTAAAATGAACGAGGCCTTCGACTTTGCTCACATTAGGACGATGTTCTCCTTCTATTCTTAATGGACTGTAGGGGCACATTAAGACCATTGTCAGAGCCTCTTTCCTCATTTCGTTTAAAATGAATGAGGCCTTCGACTTTATTCACATCAAGATGAGGTTCTTCTTCCATTTCTAACGGACTGTAGGGGTACATTAGGACCGTTGTCACAACCTCTCCCCTCATCTCGTCTAAAATGAACGAGATCTTTGACTTTGTTCATATTAGGACGAGGTTCTCCTTCTGTTTCTAATGGACTGTAGGGGCACATTAGAGCCATTGTCAGGATCTCTTTTTCTCATCTCGTCTAAAATGAATGAGGCTTTCAACTTTGCTCACGTTAGGACGAGGTTCTCCTCCTATTTCTAACAGGCTATAGGAGCACATTAGGGCCGTTGTCAGGACATCTTCCCTCATCTCGTCGAAAATGAACGAGGTCTTCGACTTTGCTCACATTAAAATGAGATTCTCCTCCTATTCCTAATGGACTGTATGGGCACATTAGGACCGTTGTCAGGGCCTCTCCCCTCATCTCATCTAAAATGAACGAGGCCTTCGACTTTACTCACGTTAGGACGAAATTTTTCTCCTATTCCTAATGGGCTGTAGGGGCACATTAGGACTGTTGTCAGGGCCTCTACCCTCATCTCATCTAAAATGAACGAGGCCTTCGACTTTACTCACGTTAGGATGAGGTTCTCCTCTTGTTCCTAGTATGGCCATTTTTGATTGCTTCTTTTCTATCGTCACATAATTTTTACACCAAGAAATAATAATGTTGAGATGAAGGAGTTTTATTGAAGAAAAATTATTGATAGTATATTCAAAGATTTTTTGAATTTCAAGATTATGGGAGCATTGTTCCTTCGAGCTCCTTCAGACGATAAGCTCTGAAACGAACGATCTCCACTATTTCATATGGGCCTTTCCAATTTAGGGCAAGCTTCCCCTAGCTCTGAGGCTAAGAGATGATGGCTCAGCGAAGCACTAAGTCCCCCAGAGATAGTGTTGATGATGTCGAGAGATGGCCGATCTACTTATTATTCCTCTCTCCTTGGTGGTTCTAGCTGTGATAGTGCGCTCGACCGATCTTCTCTTGCTTCAGGCCAGGGTTTGTGGAGCATTGAGGAGGATGTAGTTGTGAAATCTTCTAAGAGGAGAATTTCATCGTACCCTTCTGTCAGGACTTCTTTAACGATGAGCTCAAGGAGGAGTTCGGGCTTGCTTGCGCTCAGGGGAAGTCCGTGAGTATGGCCGAACTTCATTTGGCCCTCCTTCAGCTACGGGTTTATTAGACTCGTCCGTCCGCCACTCTTCTGTGGCTTCTTTATCCTTCAACTTGAAGGCTTTTTTCACTCAGGCATATCCTTCAGCTCGAGCTAGCAAATCAGCAAAGTCCTTGAGGTACTTCTTCTTTAGGAAGAATCAGTAAATCATTCTTCTGAAAGCCGCCCTTGAGCGCGACCATTACAACAGACTGATTCAGATTCTGGACCTTCAATGCAGCAGCATTAAATTAGATGACATAAGTTTGGATAGATTCTTCCTCCTTCTGCTTGATATTCATCAGAGAATCCAAACTTCGATGGAACATCGGCTGCTAACGAAGTGAACCACAAACTGATGGCTCATCTGGTTAAAAGAGAAAATCGTACCCAACTTCAACATTGAGTACCAATTTTTTGCCGCTCTCTTTAAGGTAGATGGAAAAGCTTGGTATAAGATGACATCTGGTGCACCATGGAGCAGCATCATGATTTAGAAGGCCTCTAGATGATTGATCGGATCAGAGGTTCCATCGTAGCTTTCAAATTGGGAAAGCTTGAAGTTCAACGGAACGAGCTCTTGCATAATTCGAGGAGAGAAAGAGGGATCGGTGCGGACGTCGTCATGGTGAGTTGGGATGATATGGCAAAGTTTCTTAATCCATCGGTCCATCTCTCATAGTTTCTAATCGAGGACATCATCTCAATTGCAAATCTTGAAAGGCTTCCTGCTATAGATGGGAAAGATCTCTTTTGGAGAAGAATCATTATCCGAACAAGGATCCTCTACTTTCTATTTTTTCTTTCCAAGGGCGATGAGTATGCTAGCCCAAAAGCTCCTCCTTGGGATCAGTTTCTAATATCCCGATGGTGGATTTCTTGGCGGAATCGCCATCGAGGGTTGCCGCATGGCCTACACTATTTTAATGAGGCCCTGAATTCGATGCATCAGCAAGTTAAATTGCTCTAGATCTACCATGGCTGCAGATGGAGGAGTTTAAAGTGCTAGCGATGGAGCAGAAATGGATGGATCTGGCTCAGATCTGACGACGAAAGTGATAGATCTTCAGATAGTCGTCTTCTTTAGAGATATTTTTTGAGATTGAGGGAGATGATGGAGATGAACCTTGAAGAAAAAGATCCACATGATCGACTGAGCACTTTTTTAAGAATAAGAATATCTCAGAAACAGATGGCCCTTCCTCTAACGCCAATCTTGTTGGTGCAGAATCTAGTTGACGTCGGATCGAGCTAGAGTTGGAAAAGAAGAGGTCGCCATCAATGATCTACAAAATAAAATTCTGTCCAGAGTCAGTGGTGGTGACTCCGGTAGGACCCTCCGACGATCAAGTCAGCTCTTCTGGCCAACAAAAATGGCATGCTCAGACAAGAATTCAACAGAGTTTTGAAAAGAAGAAGAGAGCCTAGAGAAAATGTATCTGGAGGGTCTCTTTTATGGATAGAGTTTAGAGTAGATTAATAGTAACAATCATAACCGTCCGATCATAGATCGCTCAGGGTCACGTAGAATTTATTATGGAGAGAGGTGTCACTTGTAATAGACTGATAATGACAGTCATAACCATTCGATAGTTGGATTGCCTATAGCAGACTGATAATGACGATCGTAACCATCTAGTAGTGGGATCGTCTGTGGCAGACTGATAAATGACAATCGTAACCATCCGATAGTGAGGTCGCCTGTTCGTTGAGATTTAATAGTTGAAGTTCGGAGAAAACAGATGTTGGTTGGTGAAGAACTTTGACATATATCAATTATAAAGGAGTTTAGACTCCTAAAAGAAATATGGCTAGAGGGGATCATCCAGAAGAAATACTACTTAAAATCTGAAAGTAATCTACTGGAGGAATTTGGATGAAGTTCGACTGATGGAGAAGTCTAGAAGGAGTTTGGCTCCTAGAGATATCTGATTGAAGGAGAAGTCCGAAAGAAGTTCGTCTCCTGAAGGAATTCGATGGAAGAAGAAGTCCGAAAGGAGCTCGACTCCTGTAGGAATCCAACTGAAGGAGAAGTCTGAAAGGAGTTTGGCTCCTGGAGGAATCTGACTGAAGGAGAAGTCCGAAAGGAGTTCGGCTTCCATAAAAATCTGACTAAAGAAGAAGTCCGAAAGGAGTTCGGCTTCTGTAGGAATTCGACTGAAGGAGAGGTCCGAAAGAAGTTTGGCACCTACAGAAATTCGACTGAAGGAGAGGTCCGAAAGGAGTTCGACTCTTGGAGGAATCTGATTGAAGAAGACATTCGAAAGAAATTTGGCTCCTGTAGGAATCCGATTGAAGAAGAGGTCTAGAATGAGTTTGGCTCCTGAAGAAATCCGACTGAAGGAGACGTCTGAAAGGAGTTCAGCTCCTGTAGAAATCCAACTGAAAGAGAAGTCCTGGAGGAATTTGATAACTAGAGAAATCCGACTGAAGAAAAAGTTCGGAAGGAGTTCGACTGCTGGAGAATTTTCAATCGAAGCTCTTCTATGATTATCAGTTATATTAGGCTAAGCATCAAACTGGACTTCGGCGGGAGCAGAGTTTATCCCCAACAAGCGGTATTCATATGCTTGAATGGGTTAAAACCGTCACACGACAAGCCCAACCTAACATTATGTATCTCATGTGCGAAGTTAGAATGTAATTCATTAAACTTTTGTCATGTCTCTCCATCGGCTGGATGCCTCAATGCATCATCTTTTATTCGATCTTTTTCATGCCATCTCATATCCTTTAATGTCCTTGCCAACATAAACAACTTTTGTAGTCTCGGAATCAAAAAAAAATGCCACATCAATTTTTGAGGTACATGAGTTGATGTGCCATCTTTATTTTGTTTCCATCTTGACACACCGCACCTCATGCACTTATTTTGATTGACATCCTCCTTCCAATAGAGCATGCAATCATTGGGATATGCATGTATCTTGGTGTAAGCAAAGTCCAACCGTTCAATAATCTTTAATGCCTCATAATTATTCTTCGAAATTTGTACATCGTCCGAAAGAATATTCTTCAGAAGCTCTAATATGCAGTTCACTCCATTATTACCGAATCTATTGGAGCATTTTGAATGATACAATCGGATTAAGAACTCCAGCTTCGCTATCTTTTTTTATCCGAGATACAATGGAGCATTAGCATCCTCCATCAACTTACGGACCTTCTCTATATCCTCACTGTTTGTCATTCTACCAACCATAGGATCAGATATGGATGTAGATGCACCATCATTATGGCCAACAAATGGAAAAATATCACGAACCATTTGTTCCACTCCCCCATCATATTGATCATGTTCTTGCAGTCTGCCCTCACCATGTTGGTCCCTACAAATTTCATAACTGACTTTAAAGCCATAAATAGTGAGGTGATCATTTACATCTTGACGAGGTAGCCACGGTCCATCCATACACTTTTTACAAGAATATTGGATCAGTCCATGGTCTCCAAATTTTTCTATAGCAAAATTAAGAAATTTTTGAAGTCCTACCTCATATTCTGACGAGAGCTTACTAAACTTCATCCACTTCTTATCCATTTTAAAAATGATGATACTGCAATTAAATCATTTGTGGATCTTAAATTATATACTAATGCATTATAAACAAATATGCAATAAATGCATCCTATCACCAACTAATAGGTAAAGATAGGTCCTATCCCATTCATAAATTGCATTAATTCTATAGGTTCAATATAGTAATCAAACGATATGCAATAGGGATCGAATGAAATTTTGGCAGCATTTTCTCTTAGTTCTCCCGTGTAGGGAGAATAAAAGAAAAATACTATCCAAAATTTTATTCAAAATTTTTAACATATCGTTTGATTACTGCAACTACCTATAGAATTATCTGTAATTTTTAAACCATCTAAATTGGACAATCAATTGATCATTGTATATAATTCTCTCATCCGTATAATTACATATAATTATACGGATGCCGGAGATTATATACACTAATCAATTGATGGGTCTATCGTTATATAATATAATAAATAAAAATAATAAAATATAAACATCCAGAAAATATTATCTAATAAATTCTACAATGAACCCCCTCCCTCCCTCCCTCTGTCTCTCTCTCTCTCGATCTTCCTTGTCGACAACGACGGCGAGGCTGGACCCCCTCCCTCCCTCTCTCTCTCTTTCTTTCTTAGTTTCAGATCCCAAAATCGGGTCCGAATACCCAAGATCCATTAGGGTTCGGGTCTGATACTTCAAGTATGGATCCATCGGGTATTCGAGTTTGGGTCTGGTACCAATAATTAAAATCGGATTCGGATCTGAATATCCAGGTTCTGACCCGAACCCGACCCATTGATAGATTTAGTCCAGTGATTAATAAATAATACTATAAAATTAAAATAAAAAATATACCTACGACTATAAAAAGGAGATCGCATCGAAAGGTCTGAGGATTACCGGTGACAACGCTAGAGGTAATTTGCGAAACAAGAGCAAGATAGTGAGATAGAGAGAGAGAAGAGAAAGAGGAAAGAGAGAGGGAGAGGGGGCTTGGAGGGGCGCCGTGATGGGAAGGCCAAGGGATGGGAGGGCAGGGTGGGAAAGGGGATGGGGAGGGTAGGGCGATGGCGGTCGGGGATGGGGAGGGCGGGTGATGGGCAGTCGGGGTAGGAGGGTGGCGGTCGAGGATGGGATGGGTGGGCGGCGATCGAGGAGGGGCAAGGAGTAGGCGACTAGGCGACGGCCAGGGATGGGGAGGGTGAGGGACGGCCGGCTGGGATGGGAGGGCGGGGGGCGGGCGGCCGCGGTCGAGGATGGGGAGGGCGGGGAGCGATGGTTGGAGAGGGCAAGGGTGGGCGACCGGGTGGCAGTCGGGGATGAGAGGCAGGGGGGCGGCGGTGATGGTCGGGGATGGGAGGGAAAGGGGGCCGAGCGGTCGGGCGGCGGCAGGGGATGGGGAGGATGGGGGCAGCGGCCGGGGAGGGCAAGGGGTGAGCGGTCGGGGATGCGAGGGGCGGGAGGCGGCGGGATGCATGGAGTCTCACCGACGACGGAGAGGAGGGGAGAGAGAGAGCACACACGGGTGGGAAGAAAAATAAAAAATTTTTAACCTAACCTACGACAGCGATTTTCGATCTGCTACCATAGATCTATGACAACGATTACTGAAAATCGCTGTAATAGATTTATGGCAGTGATTTCATAACCGTTGCCATAGATTTATAATAGTGATTTTCAGTAACCACTGCCGTAGGTTGAAAATAATTTTTTAATTTTTTTAAAAATATTATATAATTTTAAAATTTAATATTTATTTTTATCATTTATTATCTAAATAATTATCATTAGAGTATCGTCATAAAAAATCATCTCGATCTAATGGCCCTAGCTTCATCGATAAAAAAAAATTCAATTTCAACGATTACGAACGATGATGCGATAACTGATAGATGGAGACCTCTGATCGGTCTGAAAATTTACAATGATGATCTAGGTGATATTTGTAGTATATTATCAAAATTTTATTTTAATCAGATATCGTTATCATGTTAATTTATTACGGAATAATTTCGACCGTTAAATTAGAAACAAGCGATCAAAGGGCTAAACGGTGTTTGATTATGAGATAATTTTTTAGTTAAATAATCTTTATTATAATTTTAATCATTTTATATGATGATGATAGTAAAATTTAAATCATTTTTATATGAACTATTCATGTTAAACAGATATTACAAAAGCACGAGCACATGCATATAACAACCAATGGAGTTCAAGAATGGTTATCAAGCGATGTATAGTTTTAGATCGTTCTTAGTCTTACAAGTTGAATTTTATAATCATCACCATAAAAAATAATTAAAATAGCAGCCAAGATCATTTATAAAAAAAATAATCTCATAATTGAACACCGTCTGGTCCTTTGATTACTCGTTTATCATTTAACGGTCAAAATTAATCTATACTAAATTAATCAAGATAACGATATCTGATTGAAGTAAAATTTTGATAGCACGCTACAAACATAACTAAGATCATCGTTGTAGATTTTCGTAATCGTCAAAATTAAATTTTTTTGATCGATGAAGCTAGGACCATCAGATCGAGGTGATCTTTTGCGATGATACTCTAATGATAATTATTTAGATAATAAATGATAAAGATGGACATTAAATTTTAAAATTATATAATATTTAAAAAAATATTAAAAAAATATATTACGGTAGTTACAAATAATCGTTGCCATAGATTAATGTATAGTAGTGGTTACAAGAAACCGCTGCTATAGATCCGACCTATGACAGCGATTTGTCCTAATCGCTGTAATATATCAGACTTATGGCAGCGGTTACAAAAAACTGCTGTCATAGATTGGACCTATGGTAGCGGTTAAAAAGAATTGCTGCCATAGATCGGCAGCGGTTTCTTATAACCGCTGTCGTAGACTCTATTGCAGCGGTTTCGAAAACTGCTGTAATAGTATGCGCTGTCGTAAACTCTTTTTATAATAGTATCAGCCTTCTAGTTAGATTGACTTACTCGAGCTTTTGATGAGGTCGGACTTACTCGACCTTCTGATGAGGTCGGACTTACTCAACCTTCTGATGAGATCAAATTTATTCGGCCTTCTGATGAAATTGACTTATTTAGTCTTCTGATAAGGTCGGATTTACTCGATCTTTTGATGAGATCAACTTACTCGGAATTCTGGTGACCTTCTTGGCTTTCTCAACCTTTTGATAATTTTCTTGATTTTCTGATGATCTTTTCATTCTCGTCGATCTTTTGATTACCTTTTCGACCTTCTTGGCCTTTTAATGACTTTCTCGATCTTTTGATGACCTATTGATATGCAAGAAGGAAAGAAGATAGTATGATGGATGAGGGCTTGCAAGCCTCTCACCATAAGTGCTTTAAGTTGCAAGAGTCTATCTCCAAGTCTCTTCTTTTCGGATGCCTTGATCTTATTTATATAAGTATAGAGCAAAGATCCATTATAATTAGAGGTAGAAATTAAGGAATAAGATATTATTTCCTCATTATGAGTTATCATCTTTTTTCTTTATTTGAATTTAAATATGCCATAATCATCTTTTCATTTTTGAATTTCTCTTAATAGCAAAGATGTAACCGTTCTTTATAAAATTACTTGCTACAGGTCCATTAACGATAAGGAGGCTTATTTACATACCATATTACAATCAATTATTTCAAGCAAAAAAAAAAAAAAATCCATGAGGTATTTCTCAAATAAAACCACCATCTGTATGTCTATTCCTCGTATCTTTACCTTTTTTTCATATATTATTATTGAATGAAAGTAAAAATAAATCATGGCATGCTATTATGATAAAAATTAACTATTCCTATACTAGTTTTGCTCATCCCCGGATAAAATGCAATCTAACAAAGAAGCAATAAGGATTTGAAGGGCTTGTATGCAATAATTCATTAGAGAATATTCATTTAATATAAAAATATATAATATAATATAAAAATTTAATTAAAAAATAAAATAATTTTAAATATATTTTATATAAATTTTAGATTATAACTATTATGGAGGGATGGCATCATTAGTTCTAGATGACTTATATGAAATAAATTTTTTTTCTTTGTGAGGCATCTTTTAATATATAAAATCGTGAGGCTCCATATTATAGAATGGTAAAATATATAATATCTTATACGTGTGGGGGCGGATATTAATCCATCCAAGCTATGAATTCTTGACCGCAATAATCTTTCTACATTCTATGAAGGGACGACGTCATTAGACCCATATCGATTGTGAGTGATAGAAGAATCAGTCTTATATGGAATGGGACTGCAACAATAATCATTATCATCTTATTTTAAAATAATTATTGACATTAATGATTTGCATTGAGCGAAGAAATGATGAGAATATTCATTTTGAATGGGAGAATTTGGCATTAGCTTGGTCTTCACAACATTAATCTATTATTACTGTTATTAATTCTGTGCACATAATTTTTTTATTTTAGCAAATAGATAACCGTGCGGAGCTGCACCATGCGATGCATAGCATGCTCCATCCATCATATAATGGATGGTCATACATGAATGTATACTTCCTTGTAGCTGCATATAATCATCTATTATGCGATGATATCTTATGTGATAGAGAATTCATGCTCAATAGATAATGGATAATAGAAATTGCCATCAACCATACATCACCTTAAACCGTGTCAATCACGTGCCACAAGCAATCACCAATCGACCGGTCCGGTCCACTGCCAAACGTAAATGGACCTCCCCTAGCACCACAGGGTAGGGGGTTGTATCTTTCGCCCAACGTGGTACCACAACGCTTCACCGGAACCCGGTCCAGTCCGTCGGTCCAACTCGGAGACCAGGGGCACCGGTTCACCACTAGTTAAAACCCCAGATCCCCTCCCCTGCATTCTCTTATCCACTCCCCAAGCCAAAGGCAGAGCAAGAGGAGTGAACGAGCGAAGGGTAGAGAGAGCTCCGTCGCCATGGCTTGCTCCGTTCCTTCCATCGTCTCCTCGAACACTAGGGTTTTCCCTTCCAAGCCCTTGACTCCCAAAGCGTCTTTGCCTCCTGCGTCGGGGCTTCTCTCCAAAACCCTAGCCGTCCCGAAGAGCTTCCACGGCCTCCGGAGGATCTTCCACCCACCGATGGTCTCCTTTCTTAGATCCTCCCGAAGAAGCTTCGTCGTGAATGCCCTCAGCGGGGTTGTTCTCCTAAACTCCAGGATTTTCTTATCACTTGATGGCATTTCGTTCTTGGTGGCGGATTTCTTGCGTAATCTAGGGTTTTTCTGTTCTTGGTTCCATCATCTTTAGCTGCAATCGATTTGTTCCTGATCTCGTGGTTATTAAGTAAATATCGTGTATCTCGCGATGTTTATAAATAGTTTTTCACTTGTTTTGCATCCCTCGAATGCTTTTGTTTTGGTGCTTGAGTCTTTTAACCTTCTTTATTAAGTGATTTAATTATTGTTGCAGAGTGAGGTGCCGCTGGTTGGAAATCTGGCACCAGATTTTGAGGCTGAAGCAGTCTTTGATCAGGAGTTCATCAAGGTATGCATATCTAATTGATTTTGCTATTCCTCCCTTTGATTGTGTCCTTGAAAATCGGGCTTTGACAGTATATGCTTCTTGTTTCACGATTGCTATAACAGAGGTATTAGTTAGAAGATACAATACGTGCTGCAAATTTCTCTGTATTAGAAAATTCGTCGCGCTCAGCTGTTCCCCTCTACGACAATATTATGATTTTTTTTGCCATTTGTCTTAACAATATCCTGACATCCCAATTCAACAAGTTAAAACATTCGGTGGAGAAGGTAGGTTGCAGGCATGCTTGCAAAATATCGCCATATGTTGATTTAAATGGCCATAATGATAGGATCATCTAGTGCTTATGTAGTAGGGAGATTCCCAGTGCTTTTTTCTTTTTTTTAATAATGTTCGTAGTTAATGATTTAAACTCAGAAATGCTTTCTTCCTAATCATGGGGAAAATATACCTTCTTATTCGTCATTTTTTTTAAAAAAAATCCATAGCTGGTTGTTTGTCATCTATATGCTTATTAGTAAAGTTTATTTACAAAAAAAATGATAACCCACAGAGTTAATATGTCAAGGATCAGTTGAAGGGAAAACGTGTGCAAACTATTATAGTTGACATATATTATGTGTTTGGATATTGGAAAGTACTGGAGAAATGAGAAACTTGAAACTACATTTGTTTGTTTCATTAGTTGGTCCAGGGAGGCTTCTTTGTGCATGTGTTTTGCCAGTTTGTGTATATCATCAAAACTTGTTTTGGTCTTTTCTAAAAATTCCTAGCAAAATAAAGCTTTTGCAGAAGGTGAGTTCAATTTTATATGATGCACATGAAAAGAAATTGGGTGGAGCTAATTTAGAATATGGGCTTATTTCATAGGTGAAAGCATGGTTGCAATATAGTCTAATCATTCTTTTGTTTCCCTATAAAGGGTATGCAAAAATTATTCAAAAAATTTTGAAATGTGTAAACTGTAAGCTCCCAAAAAAACTGTTTTATTCATCACCTGCTCTCTGACTAATGTGTCATAATATTATCTTTTTGTGTTGTGATTTGCATTGGGTAGGCATTGAATTACTTGCGGTTGTTGCTCCAGTTTTGCTTGATCCTATAATAACTTTGAAGATGGTAGAAGGTATTGTCAGTGAATTATGATGCCTTGAAGCTAAGTTTAATATGATAGGCATCTGTGTTTGGATGTGCCCCTGCATTTCTGCAGATGTGAATCTTCATGCAAGCATTTGGCTGGAGTTAGACATGCCTGCACAGGTGCATCATGGCAGGCATATCAGTAGCTAACCTAAGTGTAAGCTCACTTATTGACTTCGGATTGAAGGTTGTTCTGCGCTTAAAGGGCTATCATGGAGTCTGCAGCTATACAAGTTGCTGCTAGAAACTGGCAGTGTCTTTAATAAAATTAAATTGCATGGGGAATTGCCAAAGCTGCTATGTACCATGGATACTGTATCAGCTTTAAGAATTACCTAAAATCTCTGTTGTTGATTTTATCTTCTGTTTTTATCATTAGTGATACTTGTTATGATGCTAAACAATGCCATGATGCTAAACAACACCATGAATACATCATCTACAAAATAGTTCCTCTTCCCTTGCCAAAAAATGATGGATCGAGAAGTTTTGGAACATAAGAGGTTTGAAGATTTTAATTTATACAATCTTTCAAGTAAAGAAATGAACTAATGAAACGGCTTGTTTGAAAATTAAAAGTCATGGTTTAAGATTTTAATTCTACGCTGCATTTTGGTCACATGACCTGAAACATTCTAGCTGAATCCAGCTGAAATAAGTAGTGCAGTGAGGTAAGGCTTGTTTAGGTCAAGCCAATGTGCCACAAAAGGAAAGAAAAGGTCTGAAAAATGGTGATGTCGGACATTGACCCAAAACATTCTAGCAAATCCAGCTGAAATTGGTAGTGCAGTGAGGTGATGCTGGTTTAGGTCGAGGTGATGTGCCAAGAAAGGAAAGAGACGGTCCGAAAAATGGTGATTTCTATTTCAACAGGGTTCAAATTCCAACTTGCGCTAGCTGTACATGAATTTGATTATCAAGCAAAGATGCTCATGACTTGGTTTTACTATTTTTTCCCAAGGATTATCTGATAGCAACTCTCTCTCTCTCTCTCTCTCTCTCTCTCTCTCTCTCTCTCTTTCACACACACACACACACACACACACACACACACACACACACACACACATGCACGCATGCATACACACACACAAATATTATATGGATAATTTATAATTATGAACTTATTTTTACAGGTGAAACTCTCTGATTATATCGGGAAGAAGTACGTGATTTTGTTTTTCTACCCACTGGATTTTACATTTGTTTGCCCCACTGGTAATTTCATGCCTGCTAACTTGTGACTCTGAATCTTGAATCTTGAATCTTGAATCTGCAGTGAATTTAACATTAAATGATTCATCAATGATTTTCTTTTTGTGCTTCCATAGAGATAACTGCTTTCAGTGATCGGTACTCAGAATTTGAGAAGCTGAATACAGAAATTTTGGGTGTTTCAATCGACAGTGTGGTAAGTTGTTCTCATCCATGTTACAGGACCTCAAAACATGTTTGCTTCTGCATCAGAAGTGGCTTTGGATCTCATGTTGGTTTTCTTCTCAAGATGTTCAATCTTCTTCCTTTTTTTTTTTTTCCTTCTGATGGGTGGGAAACAGTTATCACTCTGCAAATTGTGGCCAGAACTGAATCCATATAATCTCAAGCAAACAGAAATTTTATGAACAAGTTAATTTTCTATCTGACAGCCCCGTAGGAACTATCCTTTGGATATCATGATGAGCAAACCTAAACTGGTGACTGTCGTAGTGTCATCTGCTCTAAGCATTTGCATAGATGATCTCCTATTTATTCTCTCAGTATCATTTATGTTCTTGAGGAGGAGGAGGAGGAGGAGGAGGAGGAGGAGGAGGGGGGGGGGTGTGCAGGTGGGGAACTGAAGATAATATCGATTGATATTCTTTGCCCCAACCACTCCTCCCTTGCTAAAGTTCTGTTACCTATTATTATTGTCTGTTGCACCATCATCTTCTATCATCTCCACTTCACAATAGAGCCACCACGTCTACCTTCTTTCTTCCTTTTAGCCACTGCCTGTGCCTTCCAAACTCTGAACTATTTCTCTATCTGCTTCCTATGTGTGATATCACACACAGGAAGCTGGTCGTCCAAGAGAACCTGTGTATAGGAAATGTTTTGGTATTCATTAACATTTATGTGCATGACCTATTTTGGTAACTATTTGCTGTAATATATTTATATATGAATTCCTTCAATATTCTCTATCCTATCGTCTTATCTCGATAAGCTATGTGCTTTTCAATTTACATCGAAACCTTCCGGATCTGATGTTATCTTCATGTTTGTATGATCTTTGACTTTGTGCTGAATTGCATGCTTGTGCTTCTGGCAACTGTTTTTCGGTTCCCATTTTTTGACTATTGTTTAGATCAGTGTCAAAAAAGATATAGGAAATGAAATTGAATGAAGTAAATAAAATTATTTGAATGAACAAAAATTATGTTCAACGGCCATATTATTTCTGACATTTTCTCCTGCATGTTGTTGAATATCATGTTGACTAAGTAGTTCTCATGCCGTATGGGTATTTAATATGAAGTCTTTCGGTATGTTCGTGCTATAATAATTGTTGACCTCTTTCTGCTGGAATGTGGAATTGTTTTCTGATGCCATGACCATTCTCAAATTGTAGTTCTCCCATCTTGCATGGGTTCAAACAGACAGGAAGTCAGGGGGGCTTGGTGATCTGAAGTATCCGTTGATTTCTGATGTTACTAAGTCAATTTCAAAATCTTATGGAGTTCTGATTCCTGATCAGGTATCACTGTACTTGTCTTTAGTAGCTGCTGCTGCTGTTGCTTCTTCTTCTTCTTTAAATTTTTGTTTTTAATAAAGGAACATGGTGCAGATGTCACCACCAGGGTTTGAACCACGGACCTCTCCCAAGTGGAGAGAAATGCCGATTGTCTGATAGTCTAAAACAGGAAAACACGTCTTAGACGATGGTCTTGGCTGCTTTTAAGTTTCACATGCATTTTATATGCAATCATTGTTCTCTTTTAAACAGTCTTCTTGCACCATGGTAAATCAAATTTATGGTGTTGTATGCTTAACTCACCTCATAATGTATAATCTGACAGGGAATTGCATTACGAGGACTGTTCATCATTGACAAGGAAGGAGTGATTCAGCATTCTACCATTAACAACCTTGCCATTGGACGGAGTGTTGATGAAACCATGAGGACGCTTCAGGTAAAACAAGAGAAGAATAGTCAAAGCCCTCATTCTTCTCGAGAGAGATATTTTCTTGATTTGGTCACTCACATCAGTTTGCAGTGCCTAATTCTTTTTTTTTTTTTCCCCTTGCGGACGGGCTGCTTCCTGAAGCTAACAATCATACATTTTTGCTATTTAACCTATAATTTTCTAATAATATAGTTTATTTCAGCAGTAGCTGATTCAAGAACTTCCAAATTAATCTATAATGCAGCATCCTTTTCTGGCTGTTAATTTATATTTCTAATAGCTCTTCTGTTGCTTGGATCTTTAACTCTGTTAAGTTATAGGCTGGAAACCCTACTTGCCTAGATTAATTCAAACTACTCTCTTCCTGTTGCTTGCAGGCATTGCAATATGTCCAAGAGAACCCAGATGAGGTCTGTCCTGCAGGATGGAAGCCTGGGGAGAAGTCCATGAAGCCAGACCCAAAACTCAGCAAGGAATATTTTGCAGCCATATAGGAGCTGTTCCATTTTGCTGCTGCTATATTGTTGTGCCAATCTCTAGGAGATAGAAACTAGTTCGAATGTTCGATTACCCTGCAATGTGTTTGGTCTCTCTGTTTTGCGCAGAGATGTATCTACTTGAATTTTTCATTGGCCCATGTTTTGGAATAAACATGAGGGACTTCTACCCATCCTGATTTTACTTCATGTATAAGATTTCTGTTTGCGTCTTGTCAAAAACATGAATAAGGATTTTAGTTTGTGGGTTGGTATTTAGTGGTGACTTTGAGTTTAATGAAGCAAAAGTTCTATGGATTTGTATTATATTGGTGCAAAATCTAGACGACGTTGGATCGAGTTGGAATTGAGGAAGATGAGATTGCCGTCAATGATCTATAAAATAAAATCTCGTCCGGAGTTGGTGGTGGTGGTTTCGGTAGAATTTTTCGACGATCAAGTCAGCTCTTCTGGTCAACAGAAATGGAGTGCGTAGGAAAGAGTTTCGAAGAATTTTAGAAAAAAGAAGAAAGCTTAGAGAAAATATATCTGAAGGATTTTTTTTTATAGACGGAACTTAATTGATAGTGATGATCATATCGTTCAGTAGTGGATTGCTCGGGATCACGTGAGATTCGATATGGAAAAGAGGGTATGGTCAGACTGATAGTGACAGTCATAACCATTCGGTAGTGGTCTGCTCGGGGTCACATGAGGTTTGCTATGGATAAGGGCGTCATCAGATTGATGGCGATCGTTCATCGAAATTTAATAGCCGTAGTTCGAAGGAAGCAGGTGTTGGTTGGTGAAAAATTTTGATATATATCAATTTCAGATGAGTTTGGATTTCTAAAGAAAATACGTCTGGAGGGGATCATCCGGAAGGAATGCTAGTTGAAATCTGGATGCAATCTCCTGGAGGAATCCGACTAAAGGAAAAGTTTGGAAGCAATTCGGCTTATGGAGGAATTTGACTGAAAGAGAAGTTCGGAAGAAGTTCGGCTCTTGGAGGAGTCTGGAAGGAGTTTGGCTTCTGTAGGAGTCCGACTGAAAGAAAAAATTCAGGAGTTCAGCTTCTGAAGGAACTTGACTAAAGGAGAGATCCGAAAGTAGTTCGGCTCCTGAAGGAGTTCGATTGAAGGAGAAGTCCGTAAGGAGTTCGGCTCTTGGAGGAATCCGACTGAAGGAGGAGTCTGAAAGGAGTTCGGCTCCTGTAGACATCCGACTGAGGAAGAAGTTCGGCTCTCGTAGTCATCCGTATGAAGGAGAGATCTGGAAGGAGTTTGGCTCCTATAGGCATCCGACTGAAGGAGAGATTCGAAAGAAGTTTGGCTCGTGGAGCAGTTCGACTGAGGAAGAAGTCCGTATGGAGTTCGGCTCCTGGAGGGACTTAACTGAAGGAGAAATTCGAAAAGAGTTCAGCTGCTATAGACATCCGACTGAAGAAGAAGTTCGGAAGAAGTTTGGCTCATGTAGGCATTCATTTGAAGGAGAGATTCGGAAGGAGTTTGGCTCTTATAGGCATCCAATTGAAGGAGAAATTCGGGAGGAGTTCGGCTGGGACTCAGCCGCTGAGGAGTTTGGCCGGCTGAAGGAGTTCGGCTAAGGTTTGGCCGCTGGAGGAGTTCGACTGGGGTTCGGCCATTGGAGGAGAATTTTCGGTCAAAGCTCTTCCGTGATTATCAGTTGTGTTAGGGTAAGCATCAGACTGGACTTCGGCGGGAGCGGGATTTATCCCCAACAATAGTCTCTCCACTTTCGAGTTCAAAATTCGAAGGAAGAAAGTACAAAAAAGATGACTGCCGAAGTCCTCTTTCGGACTTTGCACCAGTTCAGGTTGAAGCTCGGGGGAGATCCTATCTCCAGTCGAGGTTGAAGTTGAAGCTTGGGAGAGATCTTATCTCCTGTTTAAGGATTTTATCTTCTGTTGATGTTGAAGTTGAATTTTGGAGGAGATCTTATCTCCAGCCAAGGTTGATATTGAAGTTGAAGCTCAGGGGAGATCTTGTCTCCAACCAAGATTGACGTTGAAGTTAAATTTCGGAGGAGATCTTGTCTCCAGTCGAGGTTGATGTTAAAGTTAAAACTTGGGGGCGATCTTGTCTCCAGTTGAGGTTGAAGAAGATCTCATCTCCTGTTGACGCAGATGTAGAAGCTCGGAGGAGATCTTATCTCCAATCGAGGTTGAAGAAGATCTTATCTCCTATCGACGTAGACGTAGAAGCTCGGAAGAGATCTTATCTACAATCGAGATTGAAGGAGATCTTATCTTCTGCTGAAGTTGAAGCTCGAAAGAGATCTTATCTCCAACCGAAGGTCTTGAAGGAGATCTTATCTCCTATTGATGTAGAAGCTCGAGGGAGATCGTTATCTTTCAGTCGAGGTTGAAGGAGATCTTATCTCCTGTTGATGTAGAACGTTGAAGCTCGGAAGAGATCTTATCTCCAGCTGAGGTTGAAGGAGATCTTATCTCTTGCTGAAGTTGAAGCTCGAGGAAGATCTTATCTTCAGCCGAGGTTGAAGGAGATCTTATCTCCTATTTGACGTAGAAGCTCGGAAGAGATCTTATCTCCAGCCGAGGTTGAAGGAGATCTTATCTTCCGTTGAGGTAGATGCTGAAGCTCGGGGAAGATCTTATCTCCAACCAAGGTTGAAGGAGATCTTATCTTCTGTTGACGTAGACGTTGAAGCTCGAGGAAGATCTTATCTCTAGCCGAGGTTGAAGGAGATCTTATCTTCTGCTGAAGTTGAAGTTCGGAAGAGATTTTTATCTCCAGCCGAGGTTGAAGGAGATCTTATCTCCTATTGACATAGAAGCTCGGAGAAGATTTTATCTCCAGTCGAGGTTGAATGAAGGAGATCTTATCTCCTGTTGTCATAGAAGCTCGGGGGAGATCTTATCTCCAGTCGAGGTTGAAGGAGATCTTATATCCTATTGACGTAGATGTTGAAGCTCGGGAGAGATCTTATCTCCAGTAGAGGTTGAAGGAGATCTTATCTCCTGCTGACATAGAAGCTCGAAGGAGATCTTATCTCCAGCCGAGGTTAAAGAAGATCTTATCTCCTGTTGACGTAGAAGCTCGGGGGAGATCTTATCTCCAGCCGAGTCGGGGCCTCTCTTCTCACGTCGTCTAAAATGAATGAGGCCTTCGACTTTGCTCACGTTAGGACAAAGTTCTCCTTCTATTCCTAATGGGCTGTGGGGGCACATAAGGGCCATTGTCGGAGCCTCTCTTCTTACCTCGTCTAAAATGAACGAGACCTTCGACTTTGCTCACGTTAGGACGAGGTTCTCCTCTTGTTCCTAACGGGCTGTAGGTGCACATAAAGGCCATTGTCGGAGCTTCTCTTTTTACCTCGTCTAAAATGAACAAGGTCTTTGACGTGCTCATGTTAGGACGAGGTTCTCCTCCTGTTCCTAACATGGCATTAGGGGCATAGATGGACCGTTGAATGGGCTTCTTCCCTCCTCTTATCTTAAATAATCGGAGGTCTTTGGTCTGCTCATGTTAGGACGAAGTTCTCTTCTTATTCCTAACATGACAATAGGAGCACAGATGGACCGTTAAATGGGCCTCTTCCCTCCTCCTGTCTTAAAATAATCGAAGGTCTTTGACGTGCTCATGTTAGGACGAGGCCCTCCTCCTATTCCTAACAATGGCAATAGGAGCACAGATAGACCGTTGAATGGGTCTCTCTCCTCCTTCTATCTTAAATAATCGGAGATCTTCGACGTGCTCATGTTAGGACGAGATCCTCCTTTTATTCCTAATATGGCACTAGGAGCACAAATGGGCCATTGAATGGACCTCTCCCCTCCTCATGTCTTAGATAACCAGAGGTCTTCGACGTGCTAATATTAGGAAGAGATTCTCCTCCTGTTTCTAACATGGCAATAGGGACACAGATGGACCGTTGAATGGGCCTCTCCTCTCCTCATGTCTTAAATAATCGAAGGTCTTTAACGTGCTCATGTTTGGATGAGGTTCTCCTTCTGTTTCTAACATGGCACTAAGGGCACAGATGGACCGTTGAATGAGCCTCTCTCCTTCTCCTGTCTTAAATAATCGGAGGTCTTCGGCCTGCTCATGTTAGGATGAGGTCCTCCTCCTGTTCCTAACATGATAATAGGGACACAGATAGGTCATTGAATGGGCCTCTCCCTTCCTTTTGTCTTAAATAATCGAAGGTTTTCGACGTGCTCATGTTAGAACGAGGTCCTCCTCCTGTTCTTAATATGGCACTAGGGGCACAGATGGACCGTTGAATGGACATCTTTTCTTCTTCTATCTTAAATAACCGAAAGTCTTCGACATGCTCATGTTAGGACGAGGTCCTCCTCCTGTTCCTAACATGGCACTAGGGGCACAGATGGGCCATTGAATGGGGAGCGGCCTCTTCCCTCCTATTTTAAATAATCGGAGGTCTTCGACATGCTCATGTTAGGATGAGATCCTCCTCTTGTTCCTAACATGATAATAGAAGCACAGATGGACCATTGAATAGGCTTCTCCCCTCCTTCTGTCTTAAATAACCAGAGGTCTTCGACGTGCTCATGTTAGGACGAGGTCTCTCCTATTTCTAACATGGCATTAGGGGCACAAATGGACCGTTGAATGGGCCTCTCTCCTTCTCCTATCTTAAATAAGCGAAGGTCTTCGACATGCTCATGTTAGGACGAGATCCTCCTTCTATTCCTAACATGACACTAGGGGCATAGATGGGCCATTGAATGGGCCTCTCTCCTCCTTCTGTCTTAAATAATCGAAGGTTTTCGACGTATTCATGTTAGGACGAGGTTCTCTTTCTGTTTCTAATATGACAATAGGGGCACAGATGGATCGTTGAATGGGCCTCTCCTCTCCTCCTATCTTAAATAATCGGAGATTTTTGACATGCTCATGTTAGGACGAGATTCTTCTTCTGTTCCTAACATGGCACTAGGAGCACAGATAGACCGTTGAATGGGCCTCTCCCCTCCTTCCGTCTTTAAATAATCGGAGGTCTTTGACGTGCTCATGTTAGGACGAGATCCTCCTTCTGTTTCTAACATGGCAATAGGGACATAGATGGGCCGTTGAATGGGCCTCTCCCCTCATTCTATCTTAAATAATCGAAGGTCTTCGATGTGCTCATGTTAGGACGAGGTCCTCCTCCTGTTTCTAACATGGCACTAGGGGCATAGATGGGCCATTGAATGGGCCTCTTTCCTCCTATCTTAAATAATCGAAGGTCTTCGATGTGCTCATCTTAGGATGAGGTCCTCCTCTTGTTCCTAATATGGCACTAGGATCATAGATGGACCGTTGAATGAGCCTCTTCCCTCCTCTTGTCTTAAATAATCGGAGGTCTTCGACATGCTCATGTTAGGACGAGATCCTCCTCCCGTTGCTAATATGGTCACTATTGATTGCTTCTTCCCTGTCATCACATAATTTTTGCACCAAAAAACTATAATATTGAAATAGAAAGGTTTTATTGAAGAAAAATTATCGGTAGTACATCCTCAAAAATTGCAAGATCGTGGAAATGTTGTTCCACCGAGCTTCTTCAGATGATAAGTTCTGGGCCTGACGAACGCTCTTCATATGGGCCTTCCCAATTCGGGGGCAAGCTCGGCTCTGAGGCTGAGAGATGGCAGCTTACCGAAGTACTAAGCCCCTCCAAAGATAGCGTTGATGATGCCGGAAGGTAGCCGATCTTCTTATTGTTCCTCCCTTATTAGTGGTTCTAGCTGCGATAGCGCCCTTGGCTGATCTTCTCTTACTTCAGGCCGGCATCTGTGGAGCATTGAGAGGGATGTAGTTGTGAAACCTTCTGGGGAGACTTCTTTGCGTCTTTCCATCAAAGCTTCTTTGATGATGAGCTCGGAGAGGAGTTCGGACTCGACTCGCTCGCGCTCGGGGGGAGTCCGGGAGCGCGGCTGAACTTCATTTGGCCTTCTACCAATGATGCTGAAGAACTTCATTCGGCCCTTCCTGATATTCAATAAGAAATTCGAACCTCGGCTCGGATGTCGGCTGTTGATGAAGTGAGCCACAAACTGATGGCTCATTAGATCAAAGGAGAAGATCGTACCCGACTTCAACATCGAGTATGAGTTTCTTGCTGCTCCCTTCAAGATAGAAGAAAAAGCTCGGCATAAGATGACGTATGGTGCACCATGCAGCAGCATCATAGTTCAGAAGGCCTCCAGGTGGTCGATCGGATCAAAGGTTCTGTCATAGCTTTCAAATCGGAAGAAGCTCGAAGTTCGGCGGAACGAGCTCTTGTATAATTCGGAAAGAAAAAGGGGGATCGGTGCGGGCGTCGTCATGGTGAGCTGGGGTGACATGGCCGAGCTCCTTAATCCACCAATCCATCCTCCATAGTTTTTGATCAAGGACGTCATCTCGATCGCAGACCTTAAAAGGCTTCTAGTTATAGATGGAAAATGTTTCTTCTGGAGAAGAATCACGATCTGAATAAGGATCCTCTGCTCTCTGTTTTCCCTTTCCAAGGGCGACAGGTATGTTAGCCCAAATGCTCTTTCTTGGGACCGATTTCTGATATCCTGATGGTGGATTTTCTGATGGAATCATCATCGGAGGCTGCCGCATGGCCTGCACCATCTCGGTGAGGCTTTGAACCCGCTGCATCAGTAGGTTGAACTGCTCTGGATCTACCATGGCCGTTGGTGGAGAAGGAGGTTGAAGTGCCGATGCTGGAGTCGGAACAGATGAATCTGGCTTGGATCTAACGACAGAAGCGATAGATCTTCTGGTAGTCGCCTTCTTTGAAGGCATTTCTTGGGATTGAGGAAGAGAATGGAAATGAACCTTAGAGAAGAAGCTCCACAGGGTCGATTGAGCATTTCTTTAAGAATAAGGGTATCTCAAAAATAGAGTTTCTTCCTCCAGCGCCAATCCTATTGGTGTAGAATTTGGTCGACGTTGGATCGAGCTGGAGTCGAGGAAGACGAGATCGTCGTCGGTGACCTGCAAAATAAAGTTTCATCTAGAGTCGGTGGTGGTGGCTCCGATAGGACTTTTCGACGATCAAGTCAGCTCTTCTGGCCAATAGAAATAAAATGCTCAGAAAAGAATTCTGCAGAGTTTTGGAAAGAAGAAGAGAGCTTAAAGAAAACGTATCTGGAGGATTCATTTTTATAAACGAAGTTTGATTGATAATGACGGCCATACCGTCTGGTAGTGGGCTACTCGGGGTCGTATGGGGTTTGATACGGGGAAGAGGGTGTCATCAGACTGATAGTGATAGTCATAATCGTCTGATAGTGGATCGCTCGGAGCCGTATGGTATTTACTACGGAGAGAGGAGTGTCGTCAGATTGATAGTGATCGTTCGTCGAGATTTAATAGCCATAGTTCGGAGGAAGCAGGCATTGGTTGGTGAAGAACTTTGACATATATCAATTCTAGAGAAATTTGGACTCCTGAAGGGAATACGTCTGGAGGGGATCATCCGAAAAGAATGCTAGCTGAAATCTACAAGCAATCTCCTGAAAAAATTCGATTGAAGAAGAAGTTCGAAAGAAGTTCGGCTACTGAAGGAATCCGACTAAAAGAAAAGTTCGAAAGAAATTCGGCTCCTAGAAGAATCCGACTGAAGGAGGAGTCCAGATCTTATAGGAGTCTGATTGAAAGAAAAAATTCAGAAAAAATTTGGCTCCTGGAGGAACTTGACTGAAGGAGAGATCTGGAAGGAGTTCGGCTCCTGGATGAGTTTGGCCGAAGAAGAAGTCCGAAAGAAGTTCGGCTCATGAAGAAATTCAGCTGAAGGAGGAGTTCGACTTATGTAGATATCCGACTGAGGAAAAAGTCCAAGAGGAGTTCGGCTCCCGTAGGCATCCGTTTGAAGGAGAGATCAAGAAGGAGTTCGGATCATGTAGGCACCCGATTGAAGGAGAGACTCGGAAGGAGTTCGGCTCCTAGAGGAGTTCGACTAAGGAAGAAGTCCGTATGGAGTTCGGTTCCTGGAGGGACTTGACTGAAGGAAAAATTCGGAAGGAGTTCGGCTCCTGTAGACATCCGACTGAGGAAGTAGTTCGAGAGAAGTTTGGTTCCTGTAGGCATCCATCTGAAGAAGAGATCTGGAAGAAGTTCGGCTCCTGTAGGCATCCGACTGAAGGAGAAATTCGGGAGGAGTTTGGCTGGGGCTCGGCTGCTGAGGAGTTCGGCCGGCTGAAGAAGTTCGGCTAAGGTTTGGCCGCTTGAAAAGTTTGGCTGAGGTCCGACCGTTGAAGGAGAATTTTCGATCGAAACTCTTCCATGATTACCAACTGTATTAGGCTAAGCATCAAGCTGAACTTCGATAGGAGCGAAGTTTATCCCTAACATATCATATTAAATGCAGATGGATGTGGAAGCAACGATGAACAGCACTTGTCATCTATATTGGATGGCAGAGAACATAGCAGCTGGAGACGTTTATTCTTAGGTGCCTAGGTTGGTTGATTTTTTTTTTCTCGTGATGAGGGACCAAACACCATCCCGTGTTTTTATAGGATGGAAGCTTGATCAAAGCAAAGGCAGTTTTGTTGAGACGTGTATTTTCTTGTTACCATCCGGTGTCTTTCCAGAGGCTATCGTCTGATATCGCTTCAATTGTATGCTTGTACCGAAGTTGCCAGCAAACAACGACGCTAACGTTTTACTTAAACCTGATGCCATGAATTATCGGTCCATGCTACTTGTTTCATGGCTCAGCTTCCCTGTGAGGTAGAGTTTAGACATGTTAGCTCAAAAAAGAAACAAAAAAAAAGAAAAAAAAGAAAAAAAAGAAGAAAAAAGAAGAAGAAGAAAAGAAACGAAATTTAGAAATGCTTCGTGATGAATGCGCTTGCGATTGTCTCCAGTGTAACATGTAGGAAAGAGGGAGAGAGAAAATTATGGGGATCTTCAAACGCTTGTTACGTGAAAGAAAAGGAAAATAAAACCTGCCGTTCCGACCTCCCTGTTTTAGATAGCAATACTAAAATGGAGCGAGGAGAAGTACGTCTCATCAAACATGGCCTTCGTGTCCTGAAATGCTTGGTCATTAGAAATTGGTTATGACATGATGATACATAAACTGATAATAGTGTTTTATAGGCATACCAAAATAGTAGGTGATAATACATAGTCAATGGCTGCTAATGATAAGGTAACGCCAGCTTATAAAACTACGAGCCATGAGGCATATATTAAGGTAAGCTTTCTTATTTTTTTAGAATTAATTATTCACTTTGATTTGCTCCTTTAAAAATTATTTTTAATTTTTTTAATATTTAATTTATTAAAATATACGAAGAAATTTTATTAAACTCATTAATATCTAAAGAGCAATAAAGTATATTGATGGCCTTAACATTAAGTTGAACCATTTTCTTATCATACTTGATCAATGCATTGTGGGTGTGTAAGTCATCAATAATAATTTTTCATAAATTATAGTCATGTGCTTGTATGAATATTTTCATCCTAGCTTTTCAATAGATAAAGTTTGAGTCATTAAAAAGTAGGGATCTATCTATGGAATGGCCTTCATTAAAAAAAAATTTCATTCTGGGTTGCCAAGATCTTTAACACTTGACCGTAAGGTCAATAATTAATAACAGAGCATCCGCTCCGATATCACTTGTTGTCTAGTTATGGCTATTTAAGAGAAAAGCTGAATTGGGTATTCTAAAAATTAAATAACTGATATGCTGATTTGAATGATTTAAACTAAGTGATGTGCATATAATAGACAATATAATCTTGAATGTAAAGAGCAGTGGAAAGATAAAAAATGTAAAGAATAATAACAGTCAGCACAAGCACAAACACATATTTTATAGTGGTTCGGTACTAAACTCAGCACCTATGTCCACTTCTCAAATAACCACTTGAAATTCAACTATAATTTTTAAAAGAATTACCATCCAATTATTATTCGAACTCATAATCAAATTCAGTTGATTTTTCCTGGCTCATCAACCAAAATCGTATAAGATTGTTTTCCGTACTCATAATTAATCTAGTTGGTTTTTTCCAGATCACCAATCAAAATCGTACAACATTATTTTTCGGACTCATAATTAACTCAGTTGGTTTTTTCCGAATCACTAACCAAAATCTCATAAGTAATTATTTTTCTTCGGACTAACAATCAATCCTGATTGGTTTTAGCCTTGGCTTACCAATCAAACTACTAAAAATATCCAACTCAAGGTTTGGACCAACCTAAGTTTCTCATCCCAAGAAACTTAAAATAAAATACAAAAATATAATTAAAACAAACTCTTTAAAGCACAGGACAAGAAAATTTGAGTTACTTTGCTCATTGGCTTGATTTCTTCTTCTTCAATGATTGAGAGATGATGAGGCTTCTTCATTCTTTACTTGATTACTTTCTCACTTTAATTCACTCTTGCTCTTACTTTGCTTGAGGATGATTTGTAGTGGAAGGACAAAGATAACTCTGAAAATAATTTTTCTTCTTTTTTTAGCTTACTATTTTAGCTTTCTTAATGAATACTCAATAAACTCTTCAAAAACTACTTTTTAATACTCCAAAGGTTTTCTTATATATCATTGAGGTTTTCCACCACTATAAGTTATCTAAGAGGTCTTTAGAAAGTGATTTAGTCGTTGGAGACATGAAAATAGTCGTTGGGAGGCACATAGGACGAAAAAATTGCAGAATCAAAAACTAGCCGTTACAGTCATCGAGTTGGCTCAGTTTTTGACTAGGTTGGCTCAGTCCTAACTAGGTTGGCTTAGTTTTCTGCTGGGTTAGCTCAGTATCAGTAGATCAAAAAACTACCTTTTTGTCTTTTGCTGTCTTCTGAGACTGGGTCGGCTAAGTTGCTTGCTGAGTCGACTCACTTGGAAACTGGATCGACTAGGTCCTCTGGATCCTGAATTTAACTTTTTGTGCTGTCTTCTATATTTTCTAAAACTGGATCGACTTAGTTTGCATGCCAAGAGTTGTTTATCAACCTTTCATCTCCAATTTGAATTCTAGGCTAGCTTGTCTTTTAAACTTGATTTAATCCTCATTAAAACCTCTGGAAGGATGTGTCTAGTCTAGCATTTTTTCATTAAGTCTTGAGCGGTGGTCCTTTTATCTAAATCTTAGGAAAACTTGAATCTTGTATCTTGAATGAGCACAAAGAACGATAAATCTATGCATCCTCATTAACGTAGTTAAATTTTATAACTTATACTAAAAACTTTTTATCGTCATCAAAATCAATCTTTAGATCAACAGCATGCCTACTGAGCCAATTAATTTTTTTTCCTTAATTGTCTTTCAATTCAAGGTAACGAAGAAGAGTGACTCGAGGCCTCAACAAGAATGTAGCCCTTGGTGCACGGTTGGACAAAGGCACAATGCCTAAGAAACAAGATCAAGCAAATAATAGTACCGATGAAGCTGAAGGTAGGCTGTCAGGAACTAAAGATCCGGTGCATTCTACTCTAGATAGAGATGAAGCTTCTACTCGAGACAGTCAGACCGAGACGAAACATTCTGAGCAAGCTGCTGTGGAAACAGCACCAGAAATTCCTGTAACACATGCCACTACGTAAGAGAAGAATAAAGCTGAACAAGCATTGCCCGCTCATGCAGCAGAACGCTACAAGAGAAGTGAAGATGCACTGGCTGCAGCAAGAGAAGGATATCTGTCCCGCAAGAGAGCAAGAGAACAATGATGAATGAAGGTTTGTTTGGTTTATTTCCAATAGAAGTTTTTGATGAAGTCGTTCTTCATATCTTGCATGTTTGCTCTGCTCCGGAATTTGGTCTTGAATCTGCTCGCACTTTTCCACCTTTTCTTTTCTTTTCTTTTTTTCTGAAGGGCAGTTATATGGATATGCTTTGCAATTATGAAATGCTATGCTCTTAGCCATTAATTTTGGTGTTTGGTCAGAGATTCTGAAGGGCAGTTATATGAAATGCTATGCTCTTAACCATATGCGGTATAATAACATTGATGTGGAGCACACCATTCTACCGCATAGCAAAAGTAATAATAAAATAGTATTTAATGTTGCTTAGGTTTTTTCATCAAATTTTTGATAATGAAAATATCCTTTCTCTCTATGATGCCTTATATGATTTTCTAGAATATATACGACATCATGAACTATATTTATAATTTTTAGTGACATCCTAAATGATTTTTATAATTTTTTATTTTTTTATATCATATCCTATTGTTATGATGACTTCCTATAAGTATATTATAATTTTTTGAATAATGTATATGACTTTCTGAGATTTTATATGATTTCTTATGATTATATATGACATTTTGAACAATATATATGACTTTATATAAATATATATGACATCCTAAATAATATATATAGCTTTTTGATGCCTTACATGATTTTTTATCAATATATATGACATCCTGAACAATATACATGACTTTCTATGAATATATATAATATTTTAAATAATATATATAATTTTTTAAATAATATATATAATTTTTTGATATTTTATATATCTTGCTATAAATATATATGACATCCTATGAATATATATAATATTTTAAATATTATATATAACTTTCTATGAATATATATATATATATGATATCTTGAACATTATATATAATTTTTTGATGCCTTACATGACTTCTTGTAAATATGTATGACATTCTAAAAAATATATATGACTTTCTATGAATATATATGATATTATGAACATTATATATGATTTTCTGATATCTTATATAATTTTTATTAATATATATCATATTTTAAATAATATATATAATTTTTTATTAATTATTATGACTTTCTGTTGTCTAATTATAATTTTTTGTTATGTTATATAGCAGCAAAAAGTTATAATACTATCATCCGTAAAAATCTACTGTTTCATTATTACTTGAGGTCTAATACGATGGAATGGTATACTTTATATCAATATTATTACCCCGATGCATAAAAAAATATTTTATGTATATATATATATTCTCCTGTTTTTCCGTCAAAATCTAAATCAATCCATAGTAAAGGGCCTTACCTATCGTTGGTCATACCTGGGTTACGCGATGTCTCTTCCTAGATCCAATTGCCATCCACATAGAGCAGCATCCCGGCCTTTTTCAGCCAAAATGAGAATTGGGCTGGTCGTGGACCAAGAGAAGCCCGACGGACCCAAGAAGGTGAGAGAGATGCTAAAATCTTCCCCTCGATTTCCCTCCTCACTCCTTTCCAGGGTTTTCTCGGTCGATTGCTTCTCCTGGCAAAGATCAAGTCTTCGATCGATCTCATTTTATGTAAGGATCCTGCAACCCTAATTTACGTCCCGTCCTGGTAGTGAAAGATGTTCATCTTAGATAGCTGGCAAGAGCCAATAACCTTCTCCGATGGCCCCAGTCTGGGCGTTGGTGGGTACCCGTAACATCATTTAGTTTGCGTAGATCTTAATTTGTTCTCTTTTTTGTGAAATGAATCGAGTACTACATGATTTGATCAAGAATCTTATCGGTAAAAGGGATTCGAATGTACGAGAAAATCTGTAGTGAAATTTGGGTTCGGTAGCGTATGCATGGAACAAGCATCGTAGATAATGTAGATGTGGAGTTCTATAAGCGTTTCAAGACTAGGATGGATAGAGACGAATGCAAAAAAGGAAGCTTGGAATGGCATCAACAGAGGTTAAAAGTGACACAGAACCTAGGAGGTGTTACTCGTAGCACCTACGGTACGGATTATGTATTACTTGTGTGCAGAGGCGATGAAGGGTTTCCGTATTTAGATCGATTGGTCACAAAAGATGATGGGAAGAGCTAGGAAGTTGTGGATGGAAGGGGGAGTTCTAAATAGGCTTTGTTCTCTTAGGTTTGGGCATCACCTAGGTTTGGCCCTGCTTGGAACCGAGTACAGGATATTGACTTGAATTTGACCTCTATACTTTTTGGATCAAATTATCCAGTTTGAGCACTGTTGCTTTTACTTGGAATGTGAATGGTTTCACTGGATCCCATCTCAATATGACAACAGGAAGAGACTATGTTATGGGTCTACCCTGATGCAGTGTAGATGAATCTTGCCAAGAAAACATTTATATATAATATGCACGCACCTTTCCTTTTTTTTTTTCAAGAAGGAAAAGATACAAAAGAAGAACACTTTAAGCTTCAAGATCGAGTTATGTACTTCTCCTTATTTGTAAAATACTTGTTCTTCTTGTTCTTTATAAAAATACACGTACTTCTCGTTCTTTATAACATCCATTTACCTTCTTCAATTTCAAGAGATGTTTGCCAAAGAAGTTTGGAAACATTTTGACATATCAGGGAGGATGCGTGGAAGTTTACATGATACCCAATGATATTAATAGAACTGCATGGATAAAGGCTAGGATGCAGCCTTGATTAGATTGCAAAAGGCTTGAGGATGTATGACCATAGAGCAGGGCCTCCAGTTATAGTTACACAAGGATAGGTTACCAGATGCTTAAGGTTGTATGTTGATGAGCTGTGATGGTGCCAAAAGAAGATAACACAAAATAAAATTGGAGACTGTGGAAACAGAATATGATGATGAAGGCATAAACGTAGCAGAGATGTAGCAGCTATCAAAGGCGAACTGTGACCAGGAGCCTCAAGCTGCAATGTAAATGATCGAAGGACCCTCTGAAAATTTGACCTTGTCAATGGAGGATGAAACAGTAATGAATTTATAATTTTAGGGTAAAGAGTGTCATGAAGATAAGCTTACGATCATGGTTGGCAGATGATGAAATTGTCAGGCTGGCAAAGTCTAACAAAAGTTATGAGGAGTGTTAAGACTAAGGAGCAAGATTCCATGCATCGTCATCCTATTCACTTTGTTGAGCATCCGTATTCTGTGGTCCCTCCATGCTACTTTTATGCTGGTGATTTGTGCTCTTCATTTAAACCGGGCCAAACAGTCCCCACATTTAGTGCCTCGAATATTATTTAGGTACATGCCCTTATATTTTTTCGTGGAAAATACATGTTTTTTCTTCCGGAACTGTATCAGTTACGAGAAGTCAAATTTTTCCATCGACCTGCTTGTCTAGGAGAAACAAATAGCAACATTTATTATTCTTTCGGATCAGTTCGGTGCAAGGTTTACTATCTCAATATCGGATCTTGTAGAGGCACTATTTTAGTACCGTATCGGTAATGTTTAATTTGAAAATCCATTCGGGGTACCGAGACTCGGTATGCACCCTGTATTGGGTCTTGATTTGGTACCGGTATAGAACAATACGAGTAATTCGATCAACTTGTATTGTCAAGGTAATTGTTTTGACAAATAATTTATGTCTTGCTCATGCACACATGTATGGCTGTATTTTACGTAAACTATTTTCATATGTTGCGTTTTTGTTGTTTGCTTGAAGATGATGCTTCTAGTCACATGGCCGCATATGATCAGACAGTCCCAAAGATGCTTATGGAAGGTGGCATTAAAATGAGGGAAACTTTTTGGCAGATAATGCCACATAATGCTTTTAGTGCTTCTTTGCAGCCGGTGCTTTACTTTAAAGACGGACCAAACATAAGGATTTGATTGGGGACATAAAGAGAAGATAGGAAGGTAAAAAATGCCCTTGTTTCTTTTATTTTTTAACCTTTAACATACATTGCATGGTGTGCCCGAACTTTTAAATAGTTGGTAACCGTTACCAATGGAGAAAGGAGGCAGTGGTGAGGATTTTATTGCGTTCCTTTGAACTGTATTTTCTCCCTTCAAGCACTCCTTTTATAGCATGGCAGAGTACTTTTGCCTTGCTAATTATTAGATCTGTCCTTTTGCGTGTCTTTTTGGACCATATTAGACCAAACTTTTGACTGTGGCTAAGACTAGTTTGAAAAGAGAAGCACATGTAGTTTAGAAGCCTCTTCTATGAGCATTTGTGAGAGAAAGCAGCACTTGAAAGTGCTGAATCATCTCTCTTACCAGCCGTATAAGCCACCTGTTTCATGCTGGTGCATTAAGAGAATTAGGATGTGATAGCATGCGATATTACAAAAGCACTACACATCTTTGGCACTTGTATAATGTTTCTTTGCTTGTTGAATTAAAAACAATCTGGTAAACAGATGGAAACATAGATGCATCGATTGAAAGGTATGGAGAGTAAAATGATGCTGTGCGTCGCTATAGTTTTAATGCTGTATAATATTGTTTTCCCTAGATGATTTTATGTGGTAACCTTAAAGATTGGACTTGATTCTTTTCTCTCATCCTTTTGGTATATAAAAGAAGATACGGTAAGAACACTTGTATGTACCATCTCTTTCTGATGGTTAACCGGTCAATTTTCTTTCCCTCTTTCTTTTTCTTTTCTCTTACGCCCTTTCTTTATGGAGTGCAGGCAGATTGGTGGCCGATGCTGATGTTATGGTCTATGATACATAACAAGGTGAAGATGATTGAGGAATGACGGGAGATCTCTTGGAAGGTGTGTGAGGTATTTTGTATGTTTTATTTTTTTTCATCCACCAACGACAGGGTGGAGCTCTGCTTTCCATGCAAATGCACGCTATGAAAGACAGTTCGCCAACATGGTCCCTAACAAGTTAAGCATATATCCTTTAAATTATGTTTGAGTAGCCCTGAAACACTAAATGGACCATCACAAGCAAATTAAAAACCTTAAAAGAACCTTCTCAAAGAAAATATTGTAACGATATTGAGAGTGACTTTGTTATTGGTAGCAGCATCAGTCTTCCTACACACAGCATTTTACTCTCCCTATTAAAATGGCTCAGCTGTGTCAGTTATCATTGTCATTATTTCAGTGAGCAGTGGAAAATTTAGGAAGCAAACATTTTATGCAGAATGCTGTGTTGTTCTGTTAGTTCCTGTCTCTGTGTGGAAGTTAACACGGTGATATTCCATTCACTTGGCTTTTGTTGGAAACAGGTGATGTTGAAAAAGCCTTGTCTTTTTAATATGGAATTAATGGGGGTGTTTGTGTGTGGATAGAGGGAGAAAGAGAGGGGAGGGGAGGGGAGGAGGGGTGTCATATCCATGTGGCGTAGGGTCACTTTATTCCTTGTTCCTTGAGTCCATCAGGAAAGAAGCCGTACACAGTTCCCGATTCTTTGAGGCCAGACCAGATCAGCCCCACCCTTCAAAGAGACCATAAAAAAAAAAAAAACCGAGTCATTTTTAGTGGGTCCTTCAAAAGATGGGAGGTCGCAGGCCCACTTCAGATCACCCCATGCATTGATACAAATCATTGTTGTCGGGAATCCCGTTTCCTAAACAAATAATAAAAGAAAAGAACGCAATTGCCTCCTATTGCATGCAACATTTGCAGCTTCCAAATCAACCAATAGTAGAATTCCATTTATATCTGGTGTCTCTGTGTATGTTTGATGGAGTCATAGTTTATGCTGAAGATGAGATATGCTATGCCCGTATCTAACCTCAAAAACTTTTACTTTTTTTGGGGGAAAGAAGCATCACGTCGTGATAGATTGGGGCCACAAGCACGTGATGTTTCTTTCCAAGATGAGTCAGTCCTCTCATTTGGTTCCACATATTTTTTTCACCTCAGCAAACTTCTGTGGAGAGTGGTTAATTATGTAAAGGTTCTGCATGCACTTGTGGGTGCGAACAGTAAAATTGTTATTATTTGAAGTGGGATAAAGTATGCTGTGAGAGTATTTCCTATTTTTGGTTACTTATAGCGATCGGAGGAAAAAGAAGCATAATGTCGGCAGAACTAGCACAAGCAAGCGGCTGAGGAGGATAATTTTGTTTTCTCGAATTTTCTCTTCATTAAAAAATCATTAAATTTGTGAATGATTGCAAAAGATTTGGTCATCTCTTTTGCATATCTTTCCCTTAGGGCTGTACCTTTGACTGGCATATGGTAGATGTTGGTGTTGTTGTGGAATTGTTCTTGGAGTGCTTCTTAGGACCTGAAGACTCTGCATTTATGTATCATTGTAAAAAATGGTTTGCGAAGAATATATCGACTGTAAAAGGATCATCTTCTTTTAAGGAAGAGATTCAACTGTAATGAGTAATTTAAATAGACTTCCTTTCTCCCCATTACCTTGGCTATCCCTTGTTATGTGTGATATCTACTGTTGTAGGGGAGTTACCGTTTGCGGCTTTATTCCGATGTATTGTAATTATTTTTGTAGATTGATTTAAGAGCTCAGGGGATGCAACTTGCAGACGTTATTCATGAAGATGAATCAAATTGATGTTTGTTCATAAGTTTGCAAGAAGGGCCATATCTGTTTCTATTTCTTGCAATTTGGAGTGCAATTTCTTTGAAACAAAAGGAATTCCTTTCTTATGACGTATTTCTTGCATATGGACCGAGTCATGCATGTATTTGTTGAAATTGAATTAAACAATTTTAAATTGCTTCTTTTGATCGATGTCTATCTTTTATCTCCATATATTCTCCCTTTCGTGCTTAAGATCTACATAAAGCCGACAATAGGTGTTCTATCGCCTGGAATAAACAACTAATAGTTTCTAATGTTGAGGATTAGAATGTTAGTTTCTACATATGCATGCCTTTTCTAGATATGCATTTATATCTTTAATATATGCTTCTATATGGTACTATTTTTTTTTTGGTGAAGTGGATGCATTAAATTAAACTAAATATGAATAGATACATCTACGAGAATTTGAAAATAAGATATTTAAAAACCAAATAGAAAGATGAGATGAAGAAATCTATAATGTTGATTTTGTATGATTAGTTATCTAGTTAGCAGCATCATTAGCTTCTCCATAAACATGTGTGATATCAATAGCAAGCAATGAGCGTATTATTTTTCAATAATTTTGTAATGGTGGATGCAAACTACTGCCGGTAAGAGATGGATTAGAAAGTCATCGGACAACCATCATAGAGTCATTGTCTAAATAAATTTGTGAAATCCCTAATATGTACGTATATCGCATAATTCAGTCCTTCCTATAACCCTATCATTGGAATTATGGTATTTAAAATTCTAACACCATCTGCTGCAACGAATACACCATTAACACTCCTTATTACAAAGCGAGATCCACCAGAATCACTTTCTTTCTGTACACCATCGTCAAAATTGATGTTGAGGAGATATGAAGACGGTGAATCTCAGGAGAAATATGTTAACTGTGAAGTCACAGAAACTATAACAGAAGAGCCACAGATTGCGAATGTTGTCAAAGATCCCTCCATAGTGGCTATTTGAAGGAACTCATGAGATTGAGTATAGAAAAACTAAGCTAGCACTCTATGTCATATCTTGGAATATGCTATCATTCCTTGCCAAATACATATATATTATAGGCAATGCCTTATTATCATTAGTGAAAAATTTTCTTTAAAAGTTTATAGAATTTCATCAGGTGTCTGGGATGAGAAAGTAGATATTCTATATGGTATTCTTCACTCCAAGATATTTAACGAGGAAGACGTAGCCCACTCACCTGGACTTTGTGATTCTGGTGACTCTAGTCTTTTCCCCCTCTTTTGTTAAAATATACGCGATTGATTCGTGGTTTTCTGTCTCATGACGATCCTTGATGTGGAAAGCTTAATTTGTGCTCATTTTCTTGTATGACGGTTTCCTGTTTGGACTTATCCATAAGTTCTAGAAGCAATCCAAACAAAATATTCCCGTTCATGTTTCCTTAACGACATCTTCTTGTCTCTGTCCCCCCCACCTCAAAAATTTTTTTAAAAAAAAAAAAAAAAAAATCGTGTTATGTGACATGCTCTTTCTTTATTTACATTGTCGACATGCTTCATCATGCTAATTAACATCAACTTTTTCTTTTTATCTTTTTTTGTAGATTAATTTCTGAGACCTCCTTGCGCTGATGGTCCTCCTATTCGGATAGGCATGCGGTGTTTTAAAGTATGGCAGGAGGATATATTCTTCGTAAACATCTGTTCGTGAGATTTATCATGATGAAATTTTTGGCATAATTTTTCCAACTTCAATCTCAGATAAAAAGTAAAACAGGAAATTGATGAGACTCTCCTTCAATTGAATTAACTTCTTCAAAATAATCTTGATATTTACCCTGATGATCAACTTAATTTGTCAATATCATTACCTAATGACTTTTTCAGATGTTTTCTTTCTTCTTCCATCCATCTCAGATACATCTCCTTTCCACGTAAAAATTTTCAACTTTTCTCATTTTCTTTTCCTATACATGGATCGGACGGAGAAGCTTTATGATCACATTGGTAATAAATTAATAAGACATGCACCAACGTATTGGTAGGTTAATTAATTGGACCTTCTTTTATTGATAGGACTCATCCAGGGAGAGACCAAAGCTGGGTTACCTTTGGATGCCGCTTGTCAGCACATGCATTCCACTTTCCAATACAAAATCGACTTTGGACCCTCAATTTAACCTCCCCTACAAGAAAAGCACAGTCCACAAATCCAAAAATTTCATTATCCCCCACCGCACAAAGCAAATTACCTAAAAGATCCAATAAAAAGTAAAGTAGATGACTACTTCCAGTCTTCCTTCCATATACATACCTCCCTGCACCAACACTCTGTCCATTTTTTTTTTAAAATAAAAAAAATTGAAATAGGAGGCAGCAAGATGCTGCCGCACCCCCACCTCCACCCTTCCTTTTTTTTATTTTTTATTTTATTTATTTATTTAAATTTTAATGACACACTCTCTGTCACATTCCACATATTCCAACCGGAGGCCCGAGAGATTGACATCCCACCCTACTCCAAGCCAACAAACACCTCCACTCTCTCGAACCCGGCCCTTAAAACTCCCCAACCACCCTTATACTCCTCTTCTCTCCTCTCATCCCTTTCTTCCAAGTCCAATGAACTCCAAGAAAAATCCTCCACAACCACTTGCTTAGATCTTCCTACTGTCACCTACTACCCCCACTAGCTAGCTACCACCAGCACTGCAAGACCGAGAGGATCGAGAATTGTGAAGATGAGAGCAGGAGGTTGCACGGTGCAACAAGCTCTAACCCCCGAGGCAGCGAGCGTCGTGAAGCAAGCCATTAACCTGGCACGTCGGCGGGGACACGCCCAAGTGACCCCTCTCCATGTGGCCAACACCATGCTCTCCTCCTCCACGGGCCTCCTCCGCGCCGCCTGCCTCCAGTCTCATTCCCACCCCCTCCAGTGCAAGGCACTCGAGCTGTGCTTCAACGTGGCCCTAAACCGCCTCCCTGCCTCCTCCTCCTCCACCCCTATGCTCAGTCCCCCCACCAGGTCCACCACCACCACCCATCCCTCTCCAATGCCCTCGTCGCCGCCTTCAAGCGTGCCCAGGCTCACCAGCGTCGTGGTTCCATCGAGAGCCAGCAGCAGCCGCTGCTCGCCGTCAAGATCGAGCTGGAGCAGCTCATCATCTCCATCCTCGACGACCCCAGCGTGAGTCGAGTCATGAGGGAGGCCGGCTTCTCCAGTTCCCAAGTGAAGAGCAACGTGGAGCAGGCTATTTCTTTAGATATATGTGCATCCGCTCCTTCTGATCACTCCAGTCCTAGCAAGCCCAAGGAGGTCACCAGCCCTTTCGCCACCCCTTCCCAAGTCACCAAAACCGGGACTTTAGATCGAGTGAGGAGCGAGGATGTGACGAGTGTTCTGGAGACTTTGGGGAGCAGGAAGAAGAGGAGTCTCGTGATAGTGGGGGAGTGCTTGGCTACCACCGAGGGAGTTGTTAGAGGGGTGATGGATAGAGTGGACAGAGGAGAGGTGCATGAGGTCCTGAGAAATCTGCAGTTCATAACTCTCCCACTCTTCTCGTTCAGGCACATGTCGAGAGAGGAAGTCGATCAGAAGGTTCGGGAGCTGAGGTGCCTCGTGAAGAGTTGTGTTGGGAGAGGGGCTGTGTTGTACTTTGGGGATCTCAAATGGGCCGCGGAGTATCGGGCTGCCTGCGGGGAAAAGGGGAGGAGCTATTATTGTCCTGTGGAGCATGTGATCATGGAGATTGCGACTCTGGTCTGCGGCGGGATCGGAGGGGAGAGTAGCAGTTCTCTGAGGTTTTGGCTTATGGGAATTGCAACGTACCAGACCTACATGAAGTGCAGGATCGGACATCCTTCGCTGGAGGCTCTCTGGTGTCTTCAGCCTCTCACGATTCCTGCTGGCAGTTTGGGCCTAAGTCTCAGTTGTGACGGGTAAATGTCATGCCTTTTTTTTTTTTTTTTTATCATCATAATTAAAAAATGGATCACAATTAATTGCTTCAAGTCGATCACTTACTAGTTATTGGATTTGCATTTATCTCATGCCTAGCCAAGATCTAGTTAGTTCCTTGCAGGGTCGGTTTTATTATGAATCTCCAAAGAAACTTGGAATCGTGATATTTTCTTTCTTCGTGAAAGGAATCATGGTTTTTTATATGCATCAAAAAGGAATTTCATTACATCGAAAACAAAAAAAAAAAAAGGTCACAACTTCATATTCTATCTTTTTATAGCTTTCCTTATCCTCCTTTTTCCTTTTTTATGCTTTAAATTTCTGCATGTCAGATTTGGTTTCTGAGGCAGCAAAAAACATATATACAGCCTTTATATTCTGATTTCAGGTCTTTCCACCGAAAGCTTGGATCAAAATGATCATTTTATTATTATTATTTTTTTGCAGAAAGAGCTTAAAATGTTAATTAGGTTGTATCGGTGACGTATTTAAACTATTTTAGGAGAAAGAAAAAGAAGAGTTTAGTAGTATTGGCATCTATGTTTGCCATGCCAACTCTCCTCACCCTACTTTTTCCTTCTCCCAGTGATCCACAAAACCATTTGAAAAGCAAGAGGAATAGAGATGGGTCTTGTTGGTCATTGTTTGAAGATGGACTGGGGAGTCAGCTCACTTGCTGCGCCGATTGTTCCATCAAGTTTGAAACTGAGGCTCGAAGCCTACCAAACACTTCTAACAGTAGCCATGGCTCCATCATCTCGAGTTTACCTTCATGGCTCCAACAACACAAGACAGAGAATGGAAGGACGGCTAGCACTGACCAGGTAACATTATCATCCGCATTCGATTAGTTAGAATAGCATAATCCAACGGTAAAGTTTATACGTCAATGATATAACTTTCTTTTGGCTTCTCTCTCTTGTAGGGCCGGCTTCAACTTACAGATCTCTGCAAGAAATGGAACTCGATATGCAGTACATCCCACAGAAACCATCATTATCCATCCGAAATGACTCTAAATTTCTCTTCAGCTTCTCCATCTTCTTCATCCATCTCTTCGTATGATCTCCGCTACCCCACGTTGCGCCAGGGACACCAGTCCTGGTCATTGTCGCTTGAGGCCAGACATCCATGGAGGGAGCACCAGATCTGGATATCAGAAACTATTGATGAAGGCTTTGAGTCCAACTCGAGAATCCACTCCCGTGAGCACGTGGGGCAAAGGACTTCACCCTTATCCTTTTCTAACCCTAAGTATAAACCTAATTCAACTTCTTCGAGTGGCACCATGGAGATGGATACTCTCCCAAAGTTCAAGGAGCTCACTGCTGAGAATCTAAAGACCTTGTGCAACGCATTAGAAAAACAAGTCCCATGGCAAAAAGAAATCATCCCAGACATTGCAAGCACCATCCTCCAGTGCAGATCAAGGATGATGAGGAGGAAAGAGAAGTCAAGGTCGGCCTGGCCCAAGGAAGAGACATGCTTATTCTTTCAAGGAGGTGACGCCGAAGGCAAAGAGAAGATAGCTAGAGAGCTAGCGAGCATTGTCTTTGGTTCGCCCACCAGCTTCGTTTCTATTGGACTCAGCACCTTTGCATCAACTCGGTCTGATTCCACTGATGACCTCCGAAATAAAAGGTCAAGGGCAGAAGTGAGCCATAGCTATCTTGAGAGATTCTTTGCGGCGATTCGTGAGAACCCGCACCGCGTTATTCTGATGGAAGATATCGAGCAAGTTGACTATTACTCTCAAGTGGGAATTAAGACAGCTATCGAGAAAGGGAGAATACAGAGCTACAATGGTGAGGAAGTTGGTGTTGATGATGCTATCATCATCTTAAGTTGCGAGAGCTTCGACTCAAGATCAAGGGTTTGCTCCCCTCCAGTTAAGCAGAAGGCAGAGAGTGAGGAAGAGAAGGAAGAATCATGCGAGGAGATAGGCGCATGTCTTTGTTTGGATTTAAATCTTTGTGCCGGAGATGAAGATGTGGAGGATTGTTCCTTTGATGGTGTGGGGTTTCTCCAATTGGTGGATGGCACGTTCTTTTTCAAATTACCAGAGGACTTGTAGTGCATGAGTTTGTTAAATTTCTTGCTTCTCTTTTTCCATGCTGAATCTTGGCATTTTTACTCCTTTTTTGTGAAGGTAAAAGACTGAGTCAGCTTAAGTTAGATGCAAGTAGGAAACACTTGTATATTGGTAGTTATATTTGTGGAATTGGTTTATGGGTTGTTTTCTCACGAGTTTCTAAATGTTAGTTTTTTTTTTTTTCATCATGAAATTACCAAATTAATGCCCAATATATTTTGCTATCTATGTCAATTTGTATCCATGAGACAATGCTGTGAATGGCATTTTTGTCATTTTCAGCATCAATTATTTTCGTTACTCGAAGCATGCATGAACGGCATTTTTAAACCTTTTTCACAATTTTTTGGAGAAAATTAACCTTTTTCACCATTTTAAGCATTACCAGAATCTGGAAGTGTACCCATGTATACGAAATGCCTACTTGCTCTTCATGGGAGATAGACGCTCCGTGCGTGCGTGTGTGAAACGGAAGGCAAGAAGTGAAAATCCTGTGCGTGCTGACACTGCTGAGCCTTATATTGTTTTATCCACCGCCCCCCCCAACCCCCTTTTTTTTTTGTTATTTTTGTGGAAACGTTAGAGTCAGGGAGCCTAACAGCAATTCAGTATTGCTTTATTCTTTGAAAAATATGCAAATGCTTCACTTATTATTGCAAATGAGCCTTGAGTTATATAAATGACCGTTAACATAAGTTACTTAAATCAGAAATGCAAACCTAACTTGTAATAGGCAGTTCATAGCTAATTGCAGTTTTTTTTTTTTTTTTTTGTGTGTGTTTAGGTGAATTTATATTTCTTTACACCAAATTACTATTTTTTAATAATCATGAGATTTACCTGTCTACGACCAACATAAAGTTCGACAGCTTGGAACATATATGGTGCAGTATCTAATCTAAGAAAGAGTTTCATATAAGTAGTCCAAAGAGCTCCGAGGGAAGAGATAGAAAAATGTAAATAAAATATAGGAAAAAGGTTGAAAAGGCCCTATATGGCAACATAAGGTAATAGATGAACCGACCAACAGAACCCTAATCTCGTGTTCCTTACATTTTAAGAAGTTACAAATCCAAGAGCCACATAAAGTAGTGCAACCATTAATCTGCAAAGAAACTCTTTGTCCAAAACAAAGAACTAAACAAACCAACAAACAATAACAAAAAAAAAGGAAGATAGATAGATAGACACATCAAATGAAAACATTAATTTGTATCTTGAATAGAACAGCGTGTCTCCTGGATTTGAGTTAGCCAAGACATGCAACAATACTATTATTTTAAAATTATATAATTCCCAATCTTACGGAGAACTTCGACTAATTGTTACTCTTGGTAGGTACTATATATGCAATATCAAAATCATATTAAGTTTTAGAAGCATATTGCAAAAATTAATTACTTATTTTCCACCATCTGTTCGCAAATCTCTGACATTGTGGGGCGCAAATCCTAAGGTCTTGTTGACATGGTGTAATATATTCTTACGACTATGATGACTTGTTTATTTTTGTTGACAAATGCAATCTTACCACTGAACTTGAGTTTGCACCATCTCTTATCTGGCAAGAAGTTGAGATTCGACTCCAGCAAGATTCACTCTCGAGGTGAGGTGGGAATAAGTATAGAAAGGTGGGGATTAACCACTCTTCAGAAAAAAAAAAAAAAAGTGTCACACATGGAAGCTTGGGACCTATTTGTCAAATCTAGCAAAAAATTTTCATGCTGAACTATATATATATATGATGGCGTCTTCTTGTCAATACAAGCATCCATTTCTTCCTAATTGGACTTTTTGGATACTTGGGACAACTTGATAGCCTTAGGCCATTTGGAGTGTAGGATCCATTAGAGTGATCCTCATTATGGTATTGCTGTAATTCATAGGAGCATTATAGTGAAGAAGGGCATATATTTATTATGTTCCCAGTAGGAGCCACATTGTTTAAGCAATGTTATAAATTTGAACCGTTTTGTTTAAAATATGGTTCATCTTCTAGCAGACACAACCAAGCCTTGTTTGATTGGAGAATGAGAGTTGTCGCCATTACCACAGTCGCTTGATATGATAATCATGACATGAGTCTCACAACCTACATGGTGGAGACCAATTGAATGATGACATGCGGTGTGCAACATTAATATTGAAATTAAAAGAACTATAAGCGATGTGTAAAGATGGATTAAGGTATGATTCATAACTTAGGGGTTGTGCAAAGGAGGAGCCTCTTTAGAAGGCAAAAGCACAATCTTCCCTAAGAAATACCAAAAGGGCACTACTTTTTATGCACGGTGATGCGATTTGAAAAAGAATCGCTTTTCCTGCTTTAGATTTCATAACCAAACATTCTCATGATCTTTGGAAAATAGTAGGAGGTTAAAAGATTAATACAAAATAAAGATAAGCATCTTAGTCTTTATACTTTAAAGTTGGTGCTTTAGTTAGAATCCTAAAAGATAAGCTTCTCCGCACTCGTACACCTTTTTAAAAAAAACCCAACTGTAAGTATGGAATTTGTCGGGTGCGGCTTTTAGAAAAGATTAATGGTATTGAAATTAATGGTTAATTATGTCATATGGGGAGCACAAAGAGGGGGGAAATTACTCACCACTCAAATGCCTATCCATTCTTTTTGAAATTCCAACATTAATATATCCTTCGTGACCTTCTTATCACTTCTTTTCTAATTTTAAAAAGGGTGAAGCCTCCTTCAGACAACTTGCCCCCTCTCTCCCCCACCCCTCTTTTATCAAAGTCCATAATTTTAACCAAAAGAAGTTAGCTGAAAGATGTCATATATTTAGATTTCTTGATTTTGTATAAATATCCATGATCTATCTAAGACCAAATACATACATATCCATACAAATCTTCATATGCTTCTCTCATTTAGGTCTCGACGTCCTTATCAAGTTAAAAATCTAAATCCATTCAAATTCAAGCATAAGCATCATAAATTCAATCATTAATACTATAGTCAGCTGATGGTCAATACAAATAGGCTTGTATTATAATATGTCTTTTAGTTTATATGGATAATATAATGGCATTGCTTTAATACCATTTATTATAATTCAGGATTTCACTTAAGAAAACCTAGCAAAAAGATATTTTTTAGGTTCCTTGATCTTATACTATTTTTTAGGTATTCTTTAGCCAAAAAAAAATAGCCAATGTATAGTTGATAAGTGACCAAATATATGCTTTCATCGGTCCTTTTATCTCTCTGTCTTTTACACAAATTTAAATCTTACTTTTTATAAGATGCCAGGCCTTCCTTTCTCTCATCATGTGGAGCAAGACAATCTCTCTATCTCACACATGCACATACATGAATAAATTGGAGTTAAATCTTGCTTTCCTCTAAGTGGAGATGCCACACCTTCCTCTCTCATCATATGGAACAATGCAGGTTGGTCTTCTTGTATTGCATGGGGGTATTGGCCTAAATAAAGTTCCTCTTTTTCCGGGGAGGAGGGGATGGCATAGTTAAAAAAATTAAGAAAAAATTATAGAGACATCCCCTCAATTTAGAGCATGGCCTACAAACATCCTTTCGACTTTAAGAAGTTCCAAACAGATCCTTTCAGTTTTCAAATTATTATAACTGGTCCTACCATTTACCATCATTAACAAATAATGTCACTCAATTATCACATGGTAGTATAAAATTATATTATGATGAAAATACCTTTCATATTAGTTGTTTGTGGGCTAAAGTCTTAATAGGATTTCAAAGAACTCTTAGTATATGATCCATAGTTAAGGATCACTCACCACGTAGATCTTAAAGCACTCTGAACACTTTTATTTATCTGTCTATACATGTCTCAAATCATTTTTAGTATATGGCACATAGTTAATGATCATCCATTGCATAAACTCAAAGTAGTCAGAACACTTTCTTTCATCCACCTGCATATATCTCAAAGTATCCTTAGTATATGGCTTATAGTTAAGGATCATCCACCATTAGATCTCATAGCGCACTCCGAACCCTTCATATATAAGCTTGCATAAATTTTAAGGCACCTTTAATATATGGCTTATAGTGAAGGATCACCCACCTTATAAATCTCAAAGCATTCCGAACCTCTTCATCCATCAACTTGCACATATCTCAAAGTACCTTTGGTGTATGACCTATAGTTAAGGATCATCTATTATGCAAATCTCAAAATACTACACATACCTTCATGCGTCTGCCTACACAAATTAATCTAAAACCACCATTACTATATAGCCCATAGTTAAGGATCATCCATCCCATAGATTTCAAAACACTCTGAACATCTTCATTCATCTGTCTACACATATCTCAAAGCATACTTAATATATGGCCTATTATAAAGGATCATCCATCTCATAGATCGATCTCAAAGCATTTCAAATCTTTTTCATTCATTCGCTTACGTAGATTTTAAGCCATCCTTAGTATACGATTCATAATTAAGGATTATCCACCGTGCAAATTTCAAAAGATACCAAATTTCTTCATTCGATCATCTGCTTGTACAATTCACAAAGCATCCTTAATATATGATCCATAGTACAAGATCCATTTATATGTACTCAGAGTTCTCAAAGTGCCTTTAGTATGTGGCCCATTATTAAGGATCATCCATTGCATCGATCTCAAAGCGCTTCGAATTTCTTTATTCCTACTCTGAAGAGGACAAGGATATGCTAATGCTATTTTTTGGTCAAAAATCTAGAGAATTGGTTTAAAAATTTGGAGAATTCATTTGAAACTTTTTGAAGTCGAGATGGTATTTTTGGGGAAGGCTTTAAGTTAAGAGGATACTTCTATCTTTTTTTTTTATAGAAGAAATCAAACAAAAAGAATAAACTTATATAGAAATAATAAATGTACCTTTAATCTATATTTAGGCGTAACCTATTCCAATTTATCGAGAAGGATTGGAAAAATAAATGTATTGTTAAATACATGCAAATGATAGTGAATGGTCCCTAACAAGGATTTTGAAGGATGCTTTTGATGCACGTATTTTAAGGTTAAAAAAAGTGTTAATTTGAAAAGTTGAGAAATACAGAGATACGGTTGTATTCCCAAAGAAGACGTAGTACCCTCTTTTCATGAGATTTTTGGGGAACTAAAATACTCTTTGGTACCTTACGATAAGTGCATCTTTGGAACCCGGAAAACACCAAATCCCTCTCTGATTTTGGCGCACGATGGGACAAATCCTGGTTGTGATCTTGGTAGCTCTGCGTCTGAGAATCCTGCATGTGCATGCAACTTGCACTTCCCTACATTTGGTTCATGTATGGTTGTAAAAGCTCTTCGTTGTTCGTGGTTAGTTCTTCTGACACCTGCCTGCAAATGTCCGCTGTATTAAGATGCTCTTTTACTCACGACTGACACGAAACTTTCCTCAGAACTCTACATTTTATAGAATGGAACAAAACACTGACAGAGAGGATCACCGACATTTGAAGTTTATATTAGTTTTGCTATTTGATGAGTTTTTTTTTTTTTTTTTAAAAAAAAGATGAAGATAGTCAGATGCTACCCTCTCAAGAAAAAAAATATTTATAAAAATAAAAAAAAGATATATATATATAAAGAAGAAGAAGAAGAAGATAGAAGAGTTATGTAGTTGATAATAAAAAATCAAGATATTTTCATAGTTATCGATGGTTCTCTATTTTCATCGGGCATAAACACTTTCAACCGTTTGATAAGTTTTTCTTATTTTTTAAAATAATATTTACTCTTGTATTTCTTTTATTATAGTATTTAACTATTAGCAACAACTTGATCATAGCTAATACCAAAATGCCTGATGAAATTTGGATTGCATCTTTCAATAAATATCAAGACTCTCATAAATTATAATAAAATTATTTAATGGACGATCTAAGTTTGCACCTTGTTTGATTTAATGAATTTGATTTCAAAGCGAGGTAAAAGCTATCAATTTTGAAAATAGTAAGAAAGGAGGGAAAAAAAAATGTTGACAAAGTGATGCAATGAAGTGTTGTAATGCATTGCCGAAAAGAAAAAGGCAAATATTTTACTGATGCAATAGCTAATATTTACAATCATTTTTCAAGATAGTTTTGACTATTTTAAATTATACATGATTTTAAAATTAAAAATATATAAATATAAATTAAGTTTTTATATTAGTAGCAACTGAACTATAGCCAAATACATGGATTCTTCTTCGTTGCTCCAAGAAAGTTTTGAATTCAAATCTTGGAAAGTATTTATCTAATTAATTTTTAGGTTAGGTGAGTTACTAACGGCACTCCTCACCTTTCTTTTCTCCAAAAAAAAAAAAAAAAAAAAAAAACCCTACTAGATAGTACTACACATATATAAGCAGAACAAAAAATAAAAATTATTAATATTAAAAAGATTGGCAATATTTGAAATCCAAAACCTAAGTGCTCATAAAGGTAGTAAGCACTGATTGCTCATAAAACCATGCAAAAGTACAATACATGAGACTAAAATGGCAATGTGGTGTAAAAATGAGTCTAAATATATATATTTATACATTGGTTGGTGACGGCAATTTGAGTCTCATAGGTGGAAGCGGAAAGTAGGGAGGGCCTGTGGAGTGTATGCGTGAGTCCAGAATAACTCAACTGAGAAATTTCACCAATAGGACGTAGTTCTTCTGATACAAAGAGGTGGCATGTATAGAAATCTCACGTTAAAAGATTCGGGGGATGTCACTCATCCCTGCAGAACATTCTAGGTTAGTGATGGACAGCATTATCTTTTTGATAGAAGGCAACCAACGCTATTTGAATGGCAATTTTTGTTGTGAAACATACTGGGGATGTATTACGGACAAACATAAGGATATCTCTTGGGCCGTTCCATGATATATATTTTTTAAAACTTTTAGATTGTGTTTATATCAGATTTATATGAATACTCCATTTTATCCAAAAAGAAAAAGGGAAGGGATTACAATATTGGTGTGTGCTCATAACCAACATTCAATATAGTGTAGATTTAGCAGTAGAAGGAACACAAGGGTTATACCATCTTTATGATCTGTAATTCTTATCAGCCGTTTTTAAGTTTTGATTCAACTGCCTAGAAGAAAGGAGGAGCCAAAGTGCTACCTCGTCTCCATCGGAAGGTATCCGTCAAAAACAGAATCTATATGTAAATAAATGAGATACTTGTACCTCTCTTTTTTTTCTCATTATGTAAAATGACTTATCCTCAAAAAAACTAAAAAAGAAATTCTTTTTTCTATAAAAAATAGTCAGTTTTTCAATCAAACATTCACCCGCAGGCCACATCACAACATCCATTTGTGTTTTTCACCTATTTAGGAAGGCTCCATCTTGCCTGTTCGTCCTAATTTCCCCAATGACGCAAATCTTAACTTGGAATTTCCTACCTACTTATAGAGTCCATTTAGCATTGCTTCTATTACTTTTTACTTTCAAATGTAAAAACACAAAGATTGAGACCAAGAATGTGTCCCTTCAATTAGGAGGGGTGTTGATGTCAAGTTTGTATGTTGCCAATCCCTTGTGCCTTTAGCTTGCCATCAATTTTCTTTCATGCTTCAATTCTTACGCCAGCCTTTTGTGTCTTGAAGGGCTTTTCTTGTTTTAAAAATTTATTTTAACTTTTTAATTTTTTTTTGCTAAAATTTTGAGGATTAGGTGAAATCTTGCTTTTCCTGTATTTACTAGTTGCAATCCTCTGTTCCTTTAGACTTATGTAAATATTGCATCTCATTAATAAATTAGCAGGTGGCTGCTTTTCCAACCTTCGAATTCATTAAAAAAAAAAAAAAGACCAAGAATGTGTCTCATATATTTTTAAATATAAAAAATATAAATATGGAAATAGATGAAATAATCGAGATGAAGATAGCACCAAGCTCGGTGTTGACTAATGTGAAGAAATTTTGACATCGAAGATGCTAGGGTTGTTCTTTTGGTTGCATAGGTTTAAGTTCTACATTAGGTGCCACCCCACATTAGATGCTAATTAGTTATTTAGAAAACTTTATGTTAATAAACTTTAGGAGATTTTTACTTTTTTTAAATAATTTTTGATGTTATTATAAAAATAAAATTAGTAGCTAGAGTTATTTGAGTTACAATAAGATTATAGAAATCTCACATTCAAAAGGAGAAGAAAAGCAGTCCCTTGTATAACTTTACCATCGTTTAGTTTATTGAGTAGTGAAATTTTCTTTTGAAAATTATTTTTTTCTTATTTTTCTTTCTATTGTCTCCATCCTCTCATTTGTGGTAGATTCTTAAGATTTGTGAGTATGTGAAAGATGTAGCCTTGGAGTGGCCGCCAAGGTGATGATTTGGCCTTAGAAGAGAGAGAGAGATCGATGGGGAATCCTCCTCCAACAACCGTCCATCTTCATTGGAAGCTATATATATAATTGACACATGTTTTCACTATTGCCACCATTTAGACTCCAACACCCTCTATTACATGTTCTGCGATAGAGTTTCTATCTTGCCAAAATCGGTTCAATCAACATCATTATTGTTCCTCTGTTTTTTTTTTTCGCGAGTCCAAGAGCTCCTGGCATCACGCTCATCCTCTCCATGGCACCACCATCAACCTTAACTGTGGGTGCATCATCATCGTCCGAAATCTTCTTCAACAAAATCTAGGACAAAATCCATGCATCCAAGAGAAGGGTCGGCAATGAAGGATGGTAATGAGGTAACATCGGCGGTGGCATCAAGAGCGCGGGTTGTCCATTGTGCATGGACGGCCGCATGTGGCATGCATCGTACTGTCTGCTATCGTGCGTGACCATCCATCGTATGATGGACGATGAACTGTGCAGTGCATGAGAGAGGATCCGCGCTCTGGCATCATATATGATATAGCTGATCCAATTGGTTGCCTCGATGCCCCAACAGAACTAGGCATCGATCCAGGGGCCAAAGCTTACTGACCTCATCTCCCATCACATGCATTGACAGCAACAAAAGCACCTCTACTAAGCCTCCATTAGCAGCCTCTTGATCTCCTTTCAACCACGCCCTCTTCTACATCCATTGCTGACAGCAGCCCTCGACCCTTCTTACCCCAGTCTAGCATATATCATCGCACTTTCAACACCCTCCTCGAATTTGATCACCTCGACAACCCCTTCCCTGCAATTGCTCGAAGCCTGGAGCAAGAGGATGAAGGGAGTGGGGCCTATGGACGATGTTAGAGAAAATCTAAGAGGAAGGCGAGTTTGCGATGATTTGTTTTGGATGATATTTTTTAAATCTCTAGCCCTTTGATTATTATGTTCTTTGTATATGAGCCATCTAGTTTCTAGTTTTTGCTTACCAAACATTTTTTTAATAAAATAAATTAGTAAAAAATAACAGTGATGATTAAATAGATTTTTGTTATTAAAAAATTAGAGATAAGAGAACCAAAATTCTCATTTCTAAATTTTTAAATAATATGCTTCTTTACTTCTACTGCTAATATTGCAATCACCATCAACATTATAATGCTCATTGTTATTTTTGACATCATTGCTACCCCAGCTGTATTAGCATTTCATTATCTCAGCTATACTACCACTATTACCATCTATAGTATACGGCCGCTATTGTTGTTACCTTTACCACACCATTGTTATCATCCTACCTCAACCACAGCCATCACTTTTAGCCACTACCACTATCACTTTTGTCACAGCACCGATCTCCATCAACCGTCATCCTTACCAACATCGGCACCATCGTCATTACCTCCATCACTAGCAGCAACATCACCTCATGATTATATTTTTAAAATAATTAACTATAATAAATATATTTATCTTTTTAACTAAGAAATTATTTTTTTTATTTTTATAAATTAAAAAAAATAAAAAAATCATCAAATGCAACCTTTTTTTTTAAAAAAAAATTTATTAAAGAGTTCAGCAGTTAGAAGATGGATGTAAAATTAATACAATGTGTCTTGGGTTGGTTGTAAGTTTTAAGAGGAGTTATTTAGCCGGAGAAGAGGAGGATGACAAGATCGCATCGTGTTGGAGTTAGGACCAGCCGGAATATTTGATTACAAATATTTTTCTTTGTTTTAGCGATTAAAAATATTTTAAAATTAAGAACAGGCTAAATTAATTGATATTTAAAATTTTAATTACCCCTTCTTTGTTATAAGTAAGAAAGAAATTATTAGAAAAGGCACCGAAACAAATCCTATCAGCTGTGCAACTCCTTTTATAATATATTTATGTTATTTCAAAGTTCTCTTGGATACATAGTGTACAGCTACAAACTATAAGTAGTTACATCAAAAAAAAAAACCAAGGCAAACTACGATTAGTAAGGACACTTTGCCATTCCATTGTTATATCAAAGAGACTTAAAAAGTGATGGCTGAACCTGTTGACCAATGCATGGAGGACGGTAAAAAGTGAGGGCACCATGCAAACCCGAGAGGTGGGAATGGGGAGGGCACCGGAGAAAAGTAATGGTTGTTTAATGGTGGGAGATGAAAGGGAATTTTCGGTAATCTCGTTATTCTTCGCTCTCCACGTCTCAAAAGCCAAAGAAAGACGTGATGGGACAAGAGCTTTTTCCTCCCAACCCCTCACGCAATTAGATCTTCCAAAAGAAAAAACCTGTTTGTGAATCAAACAAATAGTTATTTATTTAATTTTTTTTAAAAATATATATATATACTAAAAAAAATTAGAATGTTAGAATGATTATACTCTATATTGTTTAGATATAAAAATAATTATTTTTTTTAAAATATACGTCCGATCAAAGTTTATGAGCTATCCTTACAGCTAAGTCCGAAAGAAAAATCATTTTCATTCCTCCACCTCTAAACAAGTTGAGAGAATAAGAATATAAGTTATTTAGAGAATAAGATGAGATATACTTATGATTATAATTTGCTTGAAGATAAGAAGAGAAATACACATATCTTCTTAACCAAGAAGTTAGAGCAATCTCTATCCATCTAAAACTAATTCTCAAGTAGAGCCTTTGCAAGAGACTTGAAAGTTTGGTTTCATCTTTCAGGTTCCGATCCCTTTCTTTTTACCTATATTCTTTTGTTTATATTATGTAATCTCTATATGTGTTTCTTATTATAAAATAAATTAGGAGATAGCTCTCTGTTGCTTCCCTTTTCTTTTGAAAAAAAAAAAAAAAAGGTGTATTTTGTTTTAAAAAATCCAATAGAGATGCCACCATCATGCTTCCAACTCTCATCCATGCTTGACATCTTTTCATGGTCAAGAATGACATCTTTTCAACCGGTCGCTGTTTACATTTTTCTTGGTACTTACATCTTGCTGATGGATGCTATGCACGACATGGAGCAAGTCCAAGCCATTCCCATGGTTCACAACCATCTCAATTTTGCAATTCATGAAATTCCCTAGTCTACTTTATGGATTATGTAATATATTTACTATAAAAACTCGGTTGGTTCACAAGGAGAACTTTTTTTTCCAATTTAGAAAGTTACTCCCTGAAAAGTTATTTCTAGGAATAAAATTTTAGCATGTTTGGTTGCATTGGAATAATATTTAAAGTTCAAGATATGATTTAAGAAGATTAATAAGAATTTTGATTGTAAAATTATAAATAACTTATAGAAGATAACAAACTAAAATTGAAAAAAACTAAAGCATGCGAGGCACTATCATAAGGCATATTTTCATCCCCCATGCAAGAAAATCTAGAAAAACTATCCCAAAATATGACCGAAATCCTCCACCTATGAGCACAATCATAGAAAAGGTTAATAAAGACTCTTTTAGCAAGTAGAAAGATAAATAAAAAAATATATTATAATTGAAGAGAAAAATTTTTTGGAGAAAGAAAAAAAATTAAAAAGCTCTTGGATGGCTTGCTTAGATCTCAAAAAAATCTTTTTATAGTCAACTAATATAACTGTTTGGACTTTTATTGATCCATTAAAGTCTTTAATAAGAAGTCCAACGGTTAAAAAATAAAAATGAGATTAAATACATATGACCGTTGATAATTAGAAGCCCAAAAGTCAGAAATTAAAATATTTAAAATATAAAACTAAAAAAATAAAATTAAAATGCTTGGAGGAGAATTTTAGAAATATTTTGAATTTTTTTGAATTTTCTCCAACAATCTTCCACAAAACTTAATTTTTTTTAAAAAAAATTATAAAATAAAATAACACAAATTTTTGGGTGCTTATACTATATGCAATGGATAAGATGACTTAACCTTACTTAGTATCATGATTTTCATCTGAAAGAAATGGAGTGAACTAGATCTTAAACTATATTCCTTTAATCTAGACTTTAACTACCATACATAGTATAGAGTTTCTTTATCGCAAGTCTATGTATTAGTAGTCCTATACATGTATCTTAATTTTTCACGAGAGTTACTAAAGATAGCCTGCATCTTATATCTGTGGCCATGTATAGATACTCTCGTATAAATGAGCTCCTCCAGAAATGTATGTACTATCACATCTCTAGGAATACCTCTCGAATCTCATTTAGAGATGAAATTCTTTCTAACCACTACATAGAGGCACTAATCACTATAGGAATATAATGGAGTCATTGATTTGTATATTAGATAAACTGTATGTGCTCCTTGACCAATCAATTAGTTTATTATTACCATATTAAATCTCTTTCAAGAAATCTCCTATCATAGAGGTTGAGTTCCTACTATTAGAAGATCCATTATGGAAAAAACTCCATCTCCTTCAATGACTCTAGGATCTTAGTCCTATTTAAATCTTTTATAAAAAAAAAGATCTTTCCCTCATAATTTCTAAGATATATTGCATTGATTATGTCCTATAATTGTTTAGCCATGTCATTAGAATAAAGAAAATAAATAGAAGATATTTTTTTATCATAGAATTCTATTCATCATTTCTTAAAAGATGAGATTTCAATGTATAGATAAAGGTTTATTAAAAATAATATATACATTAAAACTCTAGCATGTCTCTTTTTATATAAAAAATTATTTAAGCCATGAAACAACTTAAAGTGCACTTGTCATAAAAGCCCAACCTCGTGATATGACTCACAAAATATTGAAAATTTTTAAATGTACAATGTATTTTACAAAACATATTTAGCATATGTCTGACTAATATAGCAAGATGATGGATTGCGAATTGTGCTCAATAATATGAACTTATTATATTTTTCAATAATCAAAACACAATGATCAAATCAGAAAACTATCTGATTAGGTTTAGATTTTGTTAGATTCAACAAAATAGAATTTCTACCCGTAGATGACATAATCGATGAAGTATGAATATAAAGCTTTTGGATGACTTGCTTAGGTCCCAATGAGATCTTTTTATAGTAAACCAATATGATCATTTATGATCCTTTGTGATCATTTAGACTTTTATTGACCTATGAAAGCATTTAATAAAAAGTCCAATGATCAAAAAATAAAAATTAGATTAAACACATATGATCATCGATAATTAGGAGCCTAACCATCAGAAATTAATATCATAAAAAAATTAAAATATTTAAAAGATAAAATATAAAAATAAAATTAAAATACTTAGAGAAGAATTTTTAAAAAAATTAATTTTTTTTTTGGATTCCCTCCAAAAGGTTGACCATGTGAAAGTGACTTATTACAGAGTTGTTTACGGTTAGTTTAGCACTCTAGAAAAACTATGTTAGAATGTTAATTATACCTTTAATAAACATAAGACCATACCTTTTTGCTTATAAACTTTATATAAATAATAATATTATATTAATATTAATATTAATATAATATAATATTAGATTATAATAATTTATTATATTAATATAATACTAATATATATTATTATATTAATATTTTAATATAATAAAATTATTAATATAGATATCAATATAATATTATATTAATATATTAATATTAATAAAAATATTATATTATTATAAATATTAAAATATAAAAAATATTGTTGGGGGGTTATCTTCTGTTTAGATGGAAAATAAGTTTCGTTGAGAAAATACTTGAAAAAGAATATTCAGATGTAACATCGGCATAGCAATATTGAAAGGTAATTAATATCATCAATCCTGTTATTAGCATGGCTATATTAGCAACTAAACTTATTCTAGATCGGCCAAATCTTATACACCATTCGATCCTTCTAGCTTCAACAGCAATTCTTTGCTTTAATCTTTAATCCAATCGTAGATAACTTCAAATTAACTTCAATAGCTTTTACACTTCGATCAGCCTAATCTTTGGATGTGTTACAGATTTAACCATTTCAGTATATTTTTCAATCAATCGAAGCTTACCGATCCATCAATATTTCAGTCAAATCCAATTGATCTTACTTAAGCGTCCAACTTGAATGCGGTGATATGTACAACACCTAATTTGGCACCAAAATGAATAAGACGGGCTCAATCATGTGATCTGGTGGATCTCAATTCAAAATGCAATCATGTCATGATCTATTTAACAAACTTTTCTAACAACCTAAACCATCTCCAAAATGAATGAGGCGGGCTCAATCAGGTGATCTTGTGGATCTCGATTCAAAATGCAATCATGTCATGATCCATTTAATAAACTTTCCTAACAACCTACACCGTCTCCATCTATAAAAAAAATAGGAAAACCTCCAAAGGTATGCCATTATCTTTTCTCCACTCCTTATCATCTGTTGCTTGAGACTAATTTGAGCATCGGATCGGATCTATACCAGAGCTATCTCCGACCAGGATTTCTTTTTGCAGGTCATCTCTTTGGAAGTGACGTGTCACCGCTCCAGCTACTCTGACCAATGGATAGATCTCAGCATCAACAAATATTATAATATTAATATAAATTTAATTTTTATATTATATTGCTATTTAGTATTTTATCCTAAATATTCATTAATATTTTACAAAATATTAGTCATGGGTCTTAAAAGGATATCTTTTGGAAAGAAAAAAAGCACCATCAATTTCGATCCCATGAAAAGTTTCAAAACCTACCTCCTTCATGGAATTTCACTTTCCATAAATTATGAAAAGTATCTTTCCATAAAAAGAGATTTTTCTATTCTCTCTCCTTTTAAAACTCCAACCAAACAAGAGACCCCTTCTCTATTTTTCAGAAATTACCTCTTTCTCCCTCCACTTCCTATGAACCAAACAGGTCCAAAGCCTAAAGGTACATATACAATATGTTGCATTCAAAAATAAATCCACCAAGATAGATAATGACCACTATATATAAACGTGAAGCTTCTTTTGAAAAGAAAAGTCATTTAGGACTATATATTTTTCACAAAGTTTGTCATTACGGCATTATTTATTAACAAACAAAATCTTAAAAAGACTTTATTTCATTTATCTTTAATGCTAATTAATAATCAATGTAAGTTCTTTGACAACATCGCTTTTACTAGAATTGCAAGCGCCAAAGGAAGTCCAAGTGGTCGTAGATCTCAAATGTGGACTTAAACCTACCCCATTATCACTTTGGTTTGGCAAGCAATTCATCTTAACTGCATAGGCTATAGCCAAAATTTTGGATGCTAATCTTGTCAATTGAAAATGAATGCGGTCTAGTTTTACCAAACTCTTGTTTATGCAGAGATTTTAGAATCATATCTAGAGCTACAACCCAGGCCTAGCAGCAAATTCTTGTATCAGGTTTGAATGAATTTAAATCATATTGCATTAGGCTTGGATTTAGAGACCCATACTCTACATATCTCATGCATAGTCATATATATATATATATATATATATATATATATATATATATATATAGAGAGAGAGAGAGAGAGAGAGAGAGAGAGAGAGAGAGAGTTGGACTAGGCTACACTTGGCATGGCCAAGTTTGGATCCGGTTGTTGAATAGCTAAATTAATTTCTTATATTACATTAATTTTGATATGCTAGGAGAGATAATAAATATATGGAGTCATTTCTTAAGAGATATGAGAAAGTTATTGATTCTTTGACCCCAGGTAAAAGATGCCATAACTTCATATTTATGAAGAAAATAGTAGAGAAAATTTATTTAGTCATGTATTTGGGGATGTGAACTTATGTACGGGTATTTGAAGGGTCGTAGTGTATATCTATATAAATCCTTGTACTCAGGGGTTTTGGTGAACTAGATGAATGAAAAATATTAATAAGTATTCTCTTTTATCACCTCTTATTTCTACTTCAAATATAGAGTAGAGTGACCTAGTATATTATTGCTTCTGCTGTTACCAACACGAGTCGCCTCTGCCATTGTTGACTATTTCAAGGTAAAGTACACTTGAGTTATATATACTCAGATCAGGTTCATGCAGATTTATTATTACCTGCACTTGTGATGGATCTGTAGAGGATCAAGTAAAACCTATCTAATGGGGTCACGTTGGGCTGGGTATTCAATGCGACGGAGTAAATTGCCATCCCTAAAGTGCACGAAAGAAGAGAGTTAACAAAAACAAATGTTTTCGTGATGATTCCTTCCTTGATGACTAATCCCAATGCCAGTGCTATATTTTGACACATTCTAGCTTTTGTCTTTCATTCAAATGGTTTTTACTTGTAACTAAAATCAGTTCGTTGGAAGCTAAAAGAGTACATAAATGAAAGCATCCGGATTAAACACTAGAATGACCTTGAGGCACACATAAAAAATATATTTCTGTTTAGAAATCTAGTGGAGGAAATCAAAGCTTTGAATGAAAAAAGAATATCAGCCGAAGGCCTCCACTGGACTAGAATATTCTTCATTGCAGGCACAATAAACATGTCACCATGGAGTTCCTTTAGTGCATGATTACCTTTACATTTCCTCAGCAAAACAAAGAAATTTTCTAAGAACACTAATGCGCAAAGAAGCTTTTCTTTTTTTCCTTTCTTTCTTTTTTGCATTATTGGTAAGCCGAAAGCAACCCTTGCGGATGAATCAAGGTTGGAAAAAACTCACCAAAAGGACCTGTAATTTTTTTATTCTCTAGTTAAATCCCAAACTTACATCGACACAATTAAAGGATCTCCACTTTCATGGCAATACTTATATTAGTAATACTGGCGGTCTTTTTCTCAGCCGAAAGATATAGTTCGCACCAAATGATACACAAGTCACTTTTTGTAGTGCTCACACCAGAACCTTTGTGGAATTTAGCGAGATCAGCATCAAATTGAATTTGGTTTGCTAAAAAAATTGCAATGGGGGGCTCCATTAACACGCAGATAAGACTATCACTCGTCAGAATCACATCTTTACAGCCAATTACTCAGAAACCATACACGGTGTTATCATAATAAATCATATGTATAAATTTTAATTTCAGAATGGCCCCTTTGTCCTAGTGTCCAGCTCAGGTTAGATTCTTGTTATGATAAGTTTCCTTTTATTGGAACCACGCAGCTAATTAGCTCATGCAGTCAAACTTGCATTTGGACTTTGCTTTTCCTAATTGAACTAGATTAATTGCTTTTTTCCTAAGTTCTCCAACTCATGAGGTCCACCTTGTTTGATGCTTTCATCAATACCATGCGTAACACATTTCCAAAAATTAGTTTACGACACTTGGTAGATGCCTCACTAGGCATTCATTGATGGGGGCTTGTAGTGCTATAAAGCTAAACTTCATTTGTTTAGTAAAAGCGTTCAGTTGGAGCCATTAATATACAATAAACTAAGGATTAGCCGCTTCTAGATTGTCATCTTTTATGAATTGCTGCACTATATATAAATAAGCATGTGCCACCATTTCTAGCAAAAATTGCATCCCACTTTCTCGGTGTTGGACATGTTCATTTCCAGGTTACCATACGTGGGAGCCTTTCTGAAGTGCACTAGGTTGACGAGGGGCCCTATGTGGAGAGAAAAAGATTTAAATGCCTTGGATCACGTAAACTAATTGGATGTTGCCACTTACTCTTTCAGATTAACATAAGGATGTATTGGTTCGATTTGTATATTTCGTCAGCTGGCGAATAGGCGTTTTATGATCTTAGTGGCCTTCATGGTGACATGAAAGATGTACATGTCGTCGAGATCTTCCCTTGATAAAGATAGACGTCACTAATTAAAGTGATGGTCGTCTATAAAGATGGAGACTAATTAAGGAGAAAAAGATAAAGAGGTAAAGAAGAAAGATCTTGTATGCATGATTACGTGTATTGAATGAGAGACATACTCCATAGACCATCATCCCCTAACTTTGCAAGGGCCAACCAACTTCACCTTGAATATTTCTTTCCTTCAAAGCATCTCCCTCCCTAATTAACTTGATGAACTTTAAAGCGAGGATACCCGGAACTTTTGAGCTTAAATCTTGTATCTTTCTCAACAAGGATCCAGTGTCTTTTGGAGATAATGGGGCTTGTTGTTGGTACTTGTCTTTCTCCCTTTACAAAGTGCTGCCACCCTTTTTAGGACCTCCTCAAGGCAAATATCTGTAACAAGGATAGGCTAGCTGCTCTGTGCATTATCAACTAGTGAGAAATTCCGGATGTTACCTTCCACTGAGGCAACCAATTCGGCATGGGTGCTCGTTGAAGCACTTCCGGCTAATTTGTTGGTGGGTCGGGAGCTAGCTAGCATCACATTCTGGGGTCCAACAGGAGCAATAAAAGCTTTAAATTTCAGTATGGCTATATGCGTTGAGGGCAGGTGTATAAGTATATATTTATATATGCCGCATGCATCACTGAACGTTTGATTGAACGTACGTTCATCTAGAATTCTCTCATTACTTATAGCACTTTATCTGAAAAGCAGATGTAGATAAAACACAAAGTTATGTATGCACCCATGTCATCAGTCCACATTCACCAATGCACACAGGACCGAGCACAAACTGTTCTAGGAGAGATTATACATTCACCAATTCATCAGTCCACATTCACTAATAATTTCTCCTGTTTGTAGACCGCCAAGACAAAAGGAATTTAAATAAAGAAATGCTTGGACGACAAATGTTGTGATACATGCAAACTTCACGACTCTACGTCTAGGGAAGGGGGGAAAAGCCCATCACAGCATATGCATGTGATGAAACCTTCAGATTTGTCACTGGTAACAAGGCAAGGGATGACAAGGAGGATGGTTAATACGCTTTTGGCTAGGCTCTAATCCACCATGAACCTCTAGCGAGTAACTTAAATGCCTTAATTCTCATGGAACCCATATGACAAACATCCTCTACAAATCACCAGAATTCTCATCCTAACCGGCGTAGCAAAGCTTGGAATTTGGTAATGCATATATATATATATATATATATATATATATATATATATATATACATCTTTACACAAACGAGTACACATCGTTCGGAGTGGCAACTGGCAATCGTCCTCAATAAGACTGCTCTCAAAGTGTTCAAGACAAATCAAAGATACGGATGCTCTTTAAAAACCAGATATTTTGCAGCTTTGGGAATTGGAATCACAAACATAAAGTCCCTCTGTTCGCTGCCTAGCAAAAGTAAGTTGCATCTCTCCTTGTGTAACTTGGTCTATAACAAGACAAGCTACCAAGCCTCTAGTCTTTTACGTCAAAGCCCACAACAAAAGAGAGGTCATTGGCATCTACGAAAGACAATACAAGGCATGGAGACAAAGTTTCCACACCACCGAGCTTTTGCAGGCTTTATTTGAGAAAAGGAAGCTCGCATTGGCCTCTTTTACTAGGGGTCTCCATTCGGCGCACCCTTTTCCTTTCTCTCCTCCCCACCCTCCTTTCATGCGATCGAGACTGGTTGCATGGAAGTAAGCGAATTCTCGGATCGGGAAGCCCTACGATCAACACTGATTGCCAGTCTATATCCAGTCCATCTATCCGCGTCTCTACGTCTATTTCATCATTTGAAAGTGATCATTGGGGGATCCAAGGCAGTGGATCTTTCTTCACGTGATGCTTCGGTTCGTTCCGGGAGCGCACCAATCCATGCGCTGCTCTCTTTTCTTTGTATTCTTTCTTCCTTTTTTTTTTTTTTTTTTTAAGCTCGAGTTCAGCAGTAGGAGGTGGCGTAGGGCTGGTCAAAAAGAGTTCATGAGGAGAGGTGGTAGAGACATGCACGGCATGAAGAATGAGAATGATGGTGCTTTTGGTGTATGATGGGTCCTTGTCATACATGAGCGTTTTGAGGAAGGAGGGAGGGCTTTTTGGATCATACAGGGATGATTGCGCTGTGGAGAGGGGGTGGGTGCGTGCGAAAGACATCCCGGGCATTTGCGAGGGGCAGGTGATTAGGGCGTAAGGGAAGGAGGCGATCCCGAGGCAAGCGGCCAATGAAAGGGTACCCTATTGTTTGTGGGGTCGTTTCCTATAGTTTTATCGCTTTGGTTTTGTCCAGGACGGAGGAGGGAACTCTGATAAGAGGACGCGGAACCTCTAATTGCAATGCCCTGACATGGCGAGCTTCACGTAGGGTGATGGTGGCAATTTTTGGTATTATTTTACGAAGCTAAAGCACGTCTTCTGTGACGACCGATTGGAGATGATGGAAGGAATATAATATGACAGAGTCGCAGCTTCTGGTATATATTTGGCGTTTCCCCTGTATCGAAAGCTAGGTCTACAGCAATTAATGAGCGCCCATTTGCCACGCAGTGGATGGCATCGCACCTAAAACCTTCCATTGTATGAGTCTTCGCTGGGCGAGGTGTATTGACCCAACCACACTCATCACATGCTTGCTTCTGCTAATGTTTATTAAAAGTCGGGCAAACAAGTCCCTGAAATCATTTGAAGCCAGACAATCTTGTATACTAGAATTCATAATTATGATGGTTAAGAGGGCTAGTCGCACAAATTTATTGCACAATTTTGCAGCCCACCGCCAACCAGCAGCTATAATTGATATTCTGCTTCAATATGGCAGACTGGACTCAACAATGGTCCAGATTCAAACCATGGGAAGGCCAGCTCTTATTTGAACATTCAAGATCAGCTATCAGGATACTTGGAATCCAGCTTTAACATGAAAAGCCTATTGAAATCTATCGGTACCATGCTTCCCGCAGGATTAAATAGAGAAAACAATACACCTTATACCTTGACACACAAGAACAAGATCGAGATTACCCACAAAGACTATGATTTTATCCATGTTATATCGAACATGAACAAAATCTTGACGGTCACTGCAGTAATTTTTTAAAAAAAATCATTTTCATAAGAAGCGTACGTCATCCATCGATACATGTCATCGAGAGAAATCATAGGAAATGTGCAACCATCAAAAAGAAAAACAATATTATAACCCCCCCCCGCCCTAAAAAAAAAAGGGCTGTAACCTATATGATTGTACTCTCCCAACCAAACTTGTGAACTTGGCCCAACATAAGCTGGACCCGGTCTGGCTGTGAATTGGGTTAAATGAACCTTGATCCAGCCTAGTCTAGAAGCTCCCCATGACTCTTGTTTTGAAGGTCAGAAAATAACAACCAAAGTAAAAAAGTTAACGACCTGAATTAGAAATGCTGGATTCTCTATTGGAGGTTTGCATTGTCCGCCACAAAGGTATACGTGGCACTCGAGGGGCTGTTTGGATGCCGGGTAAATTTATCAGGATGGTTACTTCTAAAAACAATCCTTCCTATCAGAAAAATTTAAGATGATAAAAACCTAGAACAGCCGGAAAACTGGAAACTAAATTTTAAATAGAGCATGAGCATGCACAATTTTTAACTAGGCATCCATCAAGTCTCCATATGTACTTGGCATAATTGTGGGAGTAAAACTCAAGCATGGCCAAGATCAAGGTTTTCATGAAGACCACCCTCTGTTTGGGTCGGTAAAACATGAGATAGATAGCTTTGTAACTGTTGCTCGATTGGTTAGGCTACTCACTTGAAGATGTGAAAGTGAAAAAACATCCCCTCACAGGGTAGTCCATCCCGATGTTTATGAAATCAGCCTCTTGACAAGAACAAAGCAATCCCTGGTTACCGCAGAATTATGTCCAGCTAATTCCTCTGTTATGGAATCTCACCAAGCATTGCTTGAACAAATTCAACGTCCAGTTTCTCAAATGAAAACAAGCGTCCTTTGGCCCGAATCATTCAAACATCCAAGCATGAGATGAAAGCACAAAAATTTCTGTTGCTATCTCAAAAGGTGAAATACTTTCATGCCCGCAACAACTGTTTTAGCATCAGATTGTATACACGGCATAAAAGAAATTTGTCACTGCTAATGTGTGTCTGGAAAGACTCTGCAAAATACTTGCAGTCCACGTGAGCTAGAGAAGCCATCATATAAATTTAGTTTACCAGCTGCAAAAATTATCTGCTTGCCACTCCCCGCTAGCACTTCTGGTGGCGATACGAGCAGGATTTCTGCAGGAACTTTCAGCCCAGTCAATTTGCTTCAAGGAATGAGGTGGCCATTGTTCGAAACAATGAAGCACTTCCAAATACATGGAATCATTATTTTAAGTAATAATTCAAAAAAGTCACTAAATAGAACATAATAAATGTTGAATCAAGACTGAACTAAGAGTTTATGGCCTTGATGAAATTTGCTTCAACAAGTTTGGTACGTGTTGCTGTTTGAAAGAAACACACAATTCCAAAATGCAAGGAATCGTTATTAAGAAACAATTCAAAACCATCACCAAATAATGCAGAATATCAAGGTGCAGAAAAGGCTAATATGTGGGCTCAAAGGCTAATGGGTTGTTCTTGTCATTTTTTGTTTTATTTAGAATTTCTTACTTTTTTTGTGGGTTCCAATACACTTTCTTTACCAAGACCTGTGCCTTGATTAACGTGCTACTAGTTTAGTAGAAATGGCCCTACTTCTGATCATGCTAATTCTGCTTTTTCAGAGTTGAGGTTAAAACCATGCTCCCAAATTTACTTTTGAAACAAAAGTTAATATTCTAGAAGAGAATAGCTTTATAATTAGTTTTGCCGTGAAGAAGTATTCTCTCTCCCTCTCTCATGTGCGTGAGCATGTCATACGTAAAAGAAATGGCTCTCATATTGCACAAAGTGTATGGAGTCCACACCTAGTCATTCACATAATATTGCAATGGGAATTTATGATGTATCGCTAGTCCTTATCATTGGGAATTTTTATGGCCTTTATCAAGTCACAAGATGAATTAGCAGCATAGATGTTAATTGCTCATTGAATCCAATCAAAATTCAGTATCTTGTTGTTCAGTCTGCTGTTCTCCTAGGGGCATTTCTATTATTTAAAAAAAGATGGGAAAGCTAAAATAGCCCCAAAGTCACAAGATCACAGGACAAAGAACATCCTCTAAATTGAGGTAAACGTGTTCGGTATAAATTTCTTTAGTTGACAGCTTCACATATTTCATCCATTATAATTTTCACCGATTTGATTTATCTGTATATTTCACTATGTAGAAAATGGACTATATACTCCTTTGACGTCCTCAAAATAAAACAGGGTGAATCCTTGATTCCTAAAACCGAGTCTAATAGCAAATCTAAGAAAACAAATTCAAGATAGTGTTATCTCAGGACAGCACTAAACCATAAAATAAATTCTAGAGAAAAAAGAGCAACATATTGATCGTATAGAGAAAGCACAAGTCAAGCTGCATCAATAACGAAATATTATTAAGACAGAATGAAAATCTAAATAATATGAGGTAAATCACTCTTGGATCATATCAAGAATACTGTCAAGAAACTTTTTTCTTTTTCTTTTTTTTTTTGTGATTTATATCAAGAAATATAATCAAGAAACAGTCTCATCCAGGATCACATCACATCAACAAAGCACAACTTCATACCATCAATATATCATCAAGAAGAGATTCTTGATTAGATGACAAAGATATTGACAGTAAAAAGAAAGAAAGCACGAAGGCAAACCGTTTTACAGTCAAAACATAATCAAGAAGAGGCAAAACCTAAACAACAAGAGGCGAATCACTCTTAAATCATATCAAGAAAGCATGAAAGAAAACTAGATCACCGTAATAAAGGCTACAAAGAAAAATGAAACCTGAAAAACGATAGGAGCCAAATCGATCGATTTTGGAACATAAGAACAAAGAGGAAGGAGAACTAAGAGAAGAATCCAATAAAATGAACCTAAATTCAAACATGCGAACAGGAAGGAAAAAGAGAAGAAACCCAAACCTCGGAGCACGCGGGGTTAGAGAGACCGGCTTGTTGAATGCGAAGAAGGGCATGAAGCTCTTCGTCCTCCCATGGCGAAAGACGGGAGACTCCTTCGTTCGGCCTGCGATCCGCGAGATGGAAGGGTTTTCCATGGCCACGACAACGGGAGGCTTAGAGGCGAGCGGAACCATGACGGGGCCCAGGGATTGCACAGGGAATCGATTTGTACGTGGCCTTTTTATTTTAGCTTTTTATGTATCGATGGACTTCTCCCTCGTCTACGTTTGGTGGGAGGCTAAACGGGTTTGGAAGCTTCTGCAAAGATTTTTCGATCGCTGATGGCGCCAGATTTATCTATTTAAGGTTTAGCATTAAATTAAAAAATAATATTTTTAATTTTTTTATTTTAAAATATGTGTATTTATAATTTTTAATATTTTGAAATTATATGACATTGATGATACCATAAAATTTTAGAAGAATGTTTAGTTGGCCTCATCCTTCTTGTTTTGATGCTCTTTGCTCTTAAGTATTGAAGGAAAACTTATCCATATCTCCATTTTGAAGTTGATGAAAGTTGAATTGGTGTATTAGAATAAGAAGATCATTAACTGAACTTCAAGCTAACTAACTGACATTCTGCATCTCTTGCTTTCTTTTGACCTTCTCGTATAGTAGGTATATTGGTATGAAAATTGACTCAAAATAATGTATTTTTTATTTTTTTATAAATTTTTTAATTTTGGTGATCTTAAATATATGTTTGCTAAAGTGCTTTGGAGAATCTTAGTCCCTGAAAAGATTAAGGTATTTTTATGCTTAGCTACAAAAAAATAAATTTCACATAGATGAGGTGCTTGCGAAGAAGGATTGGAATATTAGTAACAATTATGCCTTTTGTGACTTAAATATGGAATTAACCAATCATCTATTCTAATGATGCATTTTTGCATGTAGACTACGAATTATCCTTAAGTTGCAATTAGGATTGCTAGAAAAGTCATTTTCATTTCTTGACCTTTGAACAAATTAGAGGAGAAAAACATAAGTTACTTCAATAACAAGGCAGGAGCCATACTTATGGCTACAGTTTGTTGGGAGATTTAGAGGAAGAGAAATGCATGCATCTTCCTAATCAAGAAAGGATCTGTGTACTCTATTCTACAAAACATCTTCTAATACTTTAAAAGCTAGATCATTCTTTGTCCATCTAACTAAGGTCAATAGAGATGCACAGAATCTTTTGAAGAAACTGGAAAGATTGGCCTTGTCCTTTAGAATCTGATTTTTCTCCATATTTCTCAATATCTATGTTATTTTGGGAGCAACATTCTCACTTTATGATTTGCCTTCCTCTTCAGGGTCTGCATTAGCGGACTCCTCTATTTTCATATGTTTTTATTGAGATATATGGTAGAAAATATTAATATTTTATTTATATATTATTTTCTCTATTGTCTTGGTTTTATATAATTTTATCTTATTTATATTTCGTTGATAAATCTGGAGGAGGCTATATCTTCCTCCATTCAGCTAAAAAAAAAAAAAAAAAATGCTAGGAGGCAAGGCTCCATTGGGATTGTGCAATGATCAGGACAGATTAATAGGCAAGAGAATTTGTTCCAAAAAAAAAAAAAAAAAAAAAACGGGGAAGAAAGAGTTGCTGACGGTTCTCCTAAATGGAATTAGATACCCTTCTGGACAAGCCAACCAATCAACAGTTTTCTGTTCCCTTCTCATAACATACGAGCAGTCTTGAAAGGGTGGATAAGAAGCAGTCTTTAAACAAATCCTTGATTATTATTATCATGCAGTACATGCTCGCACATCAGCTTTGGCGCTTGGTGCAAGACAGGTTAAAGGCAATACACGCACGCAGCTCGAATTTTTATCAACCACAGATGCTCCAAGCCTACCCTTCATATTTCTATAATTGATCCAACTTCTCACTTGAAAATAGGAACAGTTTTTGCTAGCATTTTAATGATAATAATGCAACCTTGACTCGAAACTACGATTACCAAAATTAGAACAACGTTGGAATAACAACAGCACACATTTCACCAAAGCATTAAAATCCATATTACCATCTCTTATTAGAACAGTTCACGAATACTTTTCACAGATGTTATATAGAACTCCGAGGATTATGACGCAATAAACCAAAAAGCGAACACACTATTGTAATTAAAGAGATGAAGATGCGATGAAGCTCTTAATTTTCTTTTCCCAAGTGCTGGTCTGGCCTTCTCCAGTGGAGCCAGGAAACCTTCCTAGCGGTGGCATCGGTCCCACTTCTCACAGGGCTTATATCGAAGCTCTTCTAAGCTCAGGAAGCATGGGAGAAACAAGAATATAAAAGCAGCACATGGACACAATAAAGAGCAGCATAAACCGTAATCTACATGTCTAACGTCACAATTTTGCCCCTCCACAGGACTAGAACCACAACATGAACCCCTGCCCAAAGGCCAAAATATCTGCTGTTTTTTACCACAATTAAAAAACGAAAATCTATCGACATGAGACAGTATCCCGAAACCATAGCTATCACAAGGTCTTAGCTCCCCTTTATCTCAAACAAATCTACCATTTCCACCATTCCACGTGTTGCTGTAGTCCCTAACATTTCCACGAACACCTAGCTCTGGACCCCGGCGAGCCCTCCAGTTGACACTGGCATCAGCTCGCGACCAATTGGACGTGCCATTTCTCGACTGATACCCCCGAAAAGCAGCAGTAGAACCGCCCCTGAAACACTCCACATCACAGCCCCGCTGAATGCTTGCATTATTGGCATTCACCAATGGGCTTCCTCCGGTAGCAGAAAGCCCCGCCTGTAAAGTTCCACGGCCCCTCCCAAAGCTTCTTCTAGCTCGATTCAAGTTACTGGTTTCATGGCCTGGACTAACAACAGGTACCTCAGCAACAAAACCTCCTCCCCTGCCGCTGCTGCCCCAACCAGAACCAGCACCTTTCCGTGTTGCTTCAGTAGGCTTCAGCCGAGTCGCAGCTTCGAATTTGGTGGCATATCTTTGCTGGCTGTTACTCGAATTTATACATGAGTTGGCAATGCAAAATTAACTAAATAGTTCTCAATAATAATATGTACGTAGCGTTCTAGAATTTCATCATGAGATAGATCAGTGAGAGGGAGAGGGGAGGGTGGGTTATATGGAAGAAGCAAACATACTTGTATTCATGCCAAAGCTTTCTTTCCACAATGTCTGCTTCTGTTATCGTCTGCAAAAATATGAAGATACTTGCACAAGGTTCATCATATAAACAGCAATATAATGCACCAAGTCACCTTTTTTTATCAGATAGGATAGGAATAGTTTCAGCGCAACCAAAGCATGTCTGTGCGACCAAATGGTATGATACATGTAAGGACAGCTAAACAGGGATGAAAAATAACGACAGAAACAAAACTGTTGTTCTTAGAACATCTCATTTGAAAAGCACGCTGGTGAACGACACCACCAAGAATACAGAGTGTCAAGGATGGTAAGTACGATAAAGGAAAACAAGAATCCTGAATCACAAAGGAGTGGGAACCAAGAATCCAAAGTGTACCTGCTCGGGTATAGTCACGAATTCTAGTAGCCTTGGGATAGGTTCGTGCCAATCAGGATTTACGAAGGCTGCAGATCTGTGCAGAAGAATGAGATGATGAATATGAGACAAACGAGGTATGCTCCAAACCTTTCCTCCTTGATCACAAATATAAGAAAACATGTCCTCTGGTACTCTGCTCGATCAACAAACTCACATTGCATTATCTTTTGCGACGTCTTCCATTCCTTCAATAGGAGACTTGAGGCGACAATGACCAAAATAACCATCATAAGGGCAAAGGAAACCACCGATCCCACAACTACAATACCCAAAAATATATTATTGGCTTTTGTGGAGTATTGTATCAGATTTAACAGCACCAGCCATAAAAAAAATAAGTTGCACCGTGGTGATTGGCTCACACGCAGGCCTAAAAGGAAAAAAGTGCGGCACCCCTAAAAAAAAATTTTTTTTTTTTTTCCTTCCGAGCCCATGTGTGAGCCATTCACCACATGTGATGAGCGTGGAAGCTCACCGCCCGCAGTGAGCAAAGAATTTCCCATGGTTTGTATTATATTCCTAAAAGGACCCTACCGCTTAGGCCTACAACCTAGGATCAAGCCTATTGCAGGAAACTAGATTTTACTCTATCTTTTTGGAGACCAACCAAGATCCTTTACAGTGTATGGTAGAGTGCAATGCAGCCCTTAATGGCCGTCCATTTGGTTTTAAAAGATGCACTGCTAAAAGGACCTTCCTGCTTGGGACCATGAACCAGATTTTCAGCTCTTGTTTCGAAAATAGAGCTGAAACCGGATCAGATATCGGTATACCTATATCCACAGTTATTTTATTTGATGAAAACGGATATTATTCGGATACAAAATTTAATATCCATATTTGTTTTAAATAGATAAAGATACAATTCGGATATTGAAAATATAAATATAACTTACAAAATTAATCTTTATGACTACATAATCACAAATATTACTAAATAGACGATAAATAAAGCTAATAAGATGTTTATATAGTTAAATATTTTTTAAAAAATTAATAAATGCTATATAAAATTATATACAATTATACATAGATTCGGATATTCGGATAAGAATCGAACAGTTATCTACCCATATTCATATCCATATCCATTTTTCTTCGATGGATATGGATACGATTATTAGTAATATCCTTAAATTTCTATCCATATCCTAAATGATTGGAAAACGAAAATAGATCTGGACGAATAATATCCATACCACTTTCACCCCAATTCGAAGACCAATCAAGATCCTCTGCGATGCACGAGCTGCACCATTAAGTGCCTATTTGGCTAAGCTGTGAAAATTAACTTATTTTGAAATCACTTTTTTTTTTCAAATAAAATTTCAAAAAAAAGAGTTATGAGAGAAGCAATTTGTGTTTGGCAAAATCATTTGATAAACACTTTTATCAGTATTTAAAAAACAATGTGTTTGGCAAATTTTGCAAAAAAAAAATACTTTTGACCGTCCAATTACGAAAAAAGACATGCATAGATTTACTTTACATTTAATACTATTTAAATAGATAAATAATTTTAAATATTCATTATGATTAATTTTAATTTATTTTTTTATTTTTTTATTTAATTAAAATAAATAATAAAATAATATATTAAAATTTTAATCATTTACATAACTAATATACATGCATCAAAATACATAATCCACTAAATAATGGAAGGATTAGATAAAAATAAATAGAAATAATTATGATAAATAATGATTTTAAGTAAGAAAATTTTTATCTTAAAAAAAATTAATTTTTTACTTTTGCTTCCAAAGAGAAGCTCCAATTTTCTGCTTCCTTTCCGCAGCAGAAAAAAATGCTTCTACTACCACTCAAAAACATTATTTTTTAGAATAAGCTTGGCCAAAATCCTATTTTTTCAAAATAAGTACTTTAAAAATAATAATAAAATAAAAGCACTTTCTCTTCCCCAAAAAGTTGGCCAAACAGGCCCCAAGTACGATGGAAACCTTGATAGCCAGCCATCATCAAGAGATGGAAAGCCATCAAATAACATGCACCATAAAATGGTACGAGCTATCAAGAGCTGCATGGCACTCTAATGCCCCACCCAAAAAAAACCTTTGGACACTATCTCCTGTTTTGTTGCTTTTGCGTGCTAGTGAGATTTAGAGCTTTCTATTGGGGATTTTACTCTATTTTGTAGTCTTCGCCAAGCCTTCTCCAATTGTCTCATCCCATGAATGTACCCTTGTCTTTCTACATATCCTTGGCACATAAAAAATATTTTATTTCAGGGTTGTACTCCTCAAGTAGAGGGCTTATCTTGCAATAAGCTGAACCATTGTAACGTACATTTTACTTGGACTAAAATTTTGATGTTATAATTATTATTGACGGGTAAATCATTTCTCAATATTAGGTAGAGCCAGAATTTTAAGTGCTGCGGCCGAATGTTGAAACATGTATACCATTTAAGTTGCATGATTAGAACATTAAACGTACTCAAGTGTAGTGTATGCACATGAAAAAAAGAGAGGAATTGTCAAATGCCTATTTTTTCCCTTTCATTTTTATTAGATGGAATCTAAAAGCTCATCTAATTCCCCTGTAAATTTGTCCAGCAATATCATATCCCATAACCCAAATGCTGGCAGACTGCATAATTTATGACTAAAAGAAAATGAGCAATATTAGTCCGAAACATAAATATGAAAAAAGAATACCTGACTGCATCAATAGGATATTTTTGCTCACATCTTTCAGTAGTACATTTTGATGATGTATGAATTGAACTCATTTGGAACCCCAATGCATGGCAATCCTTCACAAAAATCTTGTCATTTCTGAAGGAATTCCGTTCCATTTCATCACCCTGCCCAATATAATCAAAAAGATGATGACTACCAACAGACATGAGTAAAGGACATCTACTAGTGAAAAAAAACTCAAATTTTATACTTCTAGTTCACTTTCAAGCATCCTGGTTTCTGCAAGAAGTAGTTTTTCCTCGATGAAAGGCAACTTACAAACACCCTACAAAAGATTTAACACAAATTTCATGAATTATTTCTCATAAGTTGAGCAAAATAAATAATAAGATATAGAAAGCAAAGTCAGGTATCACCGATCAACCTGCCATGAAAAGCGTTTTCCATCCATGTCCACATCAAAATCTGATCACCAGAAGCAATGTGAAGTTCCATGCATAACCGAACATAAAAAGGTACACTGTAGACAAAAGTCTTACCGGAGGGATAGAACTTAATGATCGTTGAGTCCTTGCTATTCATCAAAGGCCTATACGCCTTTGGCAGAGCATGTGAACTAAACAAGAAAAATCAATTTGTAGTCTTACAAAGAAAACACACAAACACAATTTATAATATTAAAAAAAAAAAAAAAAAAAATCCAAACTAATCGGATTTAACCTTTTTGGTGGCAACACTGCCATGAGTTGATCAAAAGGTTTGAATGGACACCCAAACTCAAATTTAATCTGCGAGCACCTAAGACCCTTGAGATCCGATGCAAAAGGACCGTAGTGGAAAGGATAATACCTGTTCAAGAGTACGTAAATCTCAGGAAAAATCTTGAAATTGGTAGCAATCATAGGAGTCCAGAGAGTCAGAGAGTATCTGCGACAGACAATCATCTCATACCAAGACCATGAGCACAATCTTGAAAAATAATACTGAAGGACCCAGCAAAGGCCTTCCACATACTTTTCGACCTATATAAATGCAAAACGAGCATTAGACAATAAAAAAAGAAACGAGGGAATGGTTATAATAAACCAAACAAGCTAAGAAAATAAGCCATGAAAGGTCAGGTCTATGGCAAGAAAGCATCAAAGTGAAACAACAGGGTCTGGGAAGGTCTAAGTTTGTTAGCATCATATCTGACGAGCATACCTTAAGCTTGATGTCAGTGGTCCAAGATTACGGTATCACTCAAGAGAAACTGGCTTGTCTACCTCTTGGAAGATCTTCCAAAGGGTGTGAATGTAATCGATGACATGCTAATGAGTTCAGAAACATATAAAAGAAATAGTGATGGGATTACAGCTTGAGGTGGCAAAAGATATGTTTTAGACTTCACATAAAGCTTCCTGAACAAAAGACCAAAAAAAAAAAAGAAAAAAAGAATCCAATTTTGTTTTGCTTCGATGTCTCCTCTGTAAGTCTACATCAACAAAGCTAAAAAGCTCGATGTATGCCAATTCTAGCTATAGTAACAGTTAAATTGCCTTTCAAAATCAATATCATATAATCAGTATTGTATAACTTGATTTCAATTATTGGCCCATCAAACTAGTTAATGATTTTACAAGTAAGACGCATGAAATAGAAAACAATACTATTGCTTTTTAAATTTAGGTAGGTAGATAATTAATGCACTGCCACAACTTTTGTAAGTATTCACATAAGTGAAACATACAACGCCTCTCGCGATTTCGATTTCATTTGAAGTCTCTGCTGAAAACTTCTCCCTATAATATCGAGCTTTCCACCCTGGAGAACCGAGTTTTATCTGCTAGAGAATCAAATATGTCATTACACATAATAGAAATATATTTATCTTTTATATTAAAAATATTTACAAAAATTTCTAAAAATGACAGAAAGTACTTAAACTTACATCACAGATGCGTACCTCATCATTTCGTAAAGCACCATTCTTAAACGTGTCTGCTTTATCACGAAGAAAGTCCTTAACTTTCTGCTTCAGCTCCTTTGTGTTTTTGATCACCTAGGAATTTTGAGTAAATCTCAAGTAGCAGCGTCACATTTGTATTAACTTTAGCTATGAAAAAGATTCCCCCGTATGAAAAATAATGTTGCAGCATTAGAAAAAAAAAAAAAAAAAAAAAAAAAAAAATCATTGTGAGCACATAAAACATATAACCTCAAGAAGATACTTTTTCCCCCAGAAAAATACGGGTAGCTCCAAATCTCAGAAAGAATTTACATACATCATTTCCATCATGACCCACAGCAAGCAAATTTTGTGGAGCAGAGAGATTGCACTTCCCTCTGAAGGACTTTGAGATGCTTTCAGAACTTCTGAAACTTGAACAGCTCTTGTTGTGAACTGAAAATTTATAAGCCCCATCTTCTATCTCTGCTACCTCATGAGGAACTCCATATTTCATATCATATTGCTGGTGAAGGAAGCCTCACAATATTAGTAGAGTGAATTGAGTCATCTTTATGGAACTTGAATATGTTAAATAATAACATACTCACTACATCATTTTCATGTTCATCCTTCTCTTCTTCTAGTCTTTGCTGCAACAACCTCTGCAGCTTCCTCTGTGGAAACAAGGGGGTAAAAAGGTAGAAGAATTCTCACGTTCTACAGCACTTCTGGCCAGACTAAACAAAACCAGAATAAGAATGACCAAGTAAAATATGTCCACATTAATCTGAAAAGTGGAGAACTCTTTAAAGGAGACAATATACATCCAGATTGTGATGTAAAATATTAACCTCATTTCTCAGCTAAGCACACATAGAAGACTGTCAAAGAAATTTTGAACCATGCATCGATCCACTCAACTGACAGGTAAAACAGTTGGTCAACTGCAATACACATCGCCCCTACAATTTATGTTTGTGGGAGTAATCAGGTACATAAATTTTAGATTTTTGGAAGGATTTGATCTCTATCCTCCTGTTTTTCCATATAAACAGCAACAGGAGGTCGGCATCATTTCATTAAGCTTGCAAAATGAAGAACTAAATCAAAGGGCCATCCACAGATTAGCATGGCTACCAGCTCAACAGCTAAGCACCATCAAAACAAAACTCCCTTGATTTTGACAAAAATTAAATGTACTAGAGTTTTTTTTTTTTTTTTCTATTGCAAAATTCATAAAGGTTTTTACATAATAAGGGCAGTCAACAGTGCAGGGTCACCCACGTGTGCATTCTTTGAGGCCTGGACAAGGAAATTTTGTTACTTGCAGGTGCCCATAGTCCTACAGTGAGCACCATTGCATGGGACCATACAGAAAAGATAGTGGTTTAACCATGGTTCGCTGTGCCAGTTTTGGTACCTGTACCAGTACCATGCTCCATATAGTATCAGTACAGCATGGTTCGTGGTATCAACACTTGAAGCACAGCTCATATCAAGTATCGGTTCACTAATAACACAGTAAAACACACCTTGTACCAGGTGGTACAATCAAGGAACATTTTAACCAGGGGTTTGACAGAGCCTATCCTACAGAAATTTTATATGATTCTCAGAATTAGTCCTGAGACATCTAAAGAAATTACTGCAAAGATTTCATTAGTGAGCCTCCAAGCATAAGAAAACCCTTGGCCTCATAACTTTGTGAATATAGCAACATCAGAACATCAAGACACGACAAGCATGAACATAAAATGAACAACAGAGATTCTTAATTAGAAGCTCTACCTGCCGCAATCTACTTCTTTTGTCAAATATTTTGTCTTCATATGATCCAACTTCGAGCATAAATCTTTCTACTCTCTTGACCTGGATGTATGCAGCCTTTTTATCATTTATCTGATTGCAAGCAACTAATACAAATTACTTTCCTCCCCCATTTTATTGAATGTAGAACATAAAACAGAGATGAAGTTCACCAAAAGCAAAAGAAAGATATTTCATTACTTTGCTCATATCCACAAGATAGCCCCCCATCTTCTTAAGCATCTTTTTATACACATAAATCATTAAATCAATTGCTCCCTGTACAACAGACAATGGAACATCTCAGCTTTAGATGATGTCAGAAGTAAAGAATGTATTTAAACACCACTTCTCAGACAGGCCATTGCAATAGGATCACGCGGGGACAAGGAGAATCAATCAACATGCAATGATCATTTTAACCTAACAGAGATAGAATGCTCATATACCTCATGAATTTCCAAGGAAGGAAGATGTGGGAGAAAATCATTTCCGGTGAACAAACAAATAAAGATGAAATCATCAATAATTCTCTCGATGTCAATTTTGAAGTCAGGAATATTCATGTCGAGCTCCAAGTATTCCCTCAATGTCCAGATATTCAAAAACTGCAACATTGTAACATACACCCTCAGCATCAGAGGAGTTACATTAGAAACAATGTAACGGGGCGCGGGTGCCAACCTGATATGGTGATTTTGGAAAAACATTACTGCTTTTTCTATACCACTGAGTCTTTACTTCTTTTGGTAGGCAAGGTTCAACAAATGAAAGGCAAATCTCATTCTGTTCTGCCTTTAGAACATCCTGATAGTCACCAATTAAGTGAAAAATCAACTGCTGCATTTACCTGGTCCAATTTACAGAAACTCGGACAACTAACCAGAAACATAATAAGTAGCCTTTTATATTCAGATTAACAAGCAAAAGCTCCTGTAGTTAGGATAACACTACTAGTTGGGTGGTTCTAACTCCCATTTTATCCACCAAAAAAAAAAAAAAGAAGGGGTTGGGGGGGTGTCCTAAACATCCTGGACAACCATACATTCTTCGAAAGCCCGGAGAGAGAACAATTTATAGACAACCACAATCTCCATGTAAAACACTGGATAAAACTGCATGTTTTACACATTAGGTTGTGCTCTTGCAGAGACACAACCAAAAACACAATTTCTCCAGCCACTAAGAGAAAGATATTATAAACTAACCTCTCGCAAAATGGAGAAGTGAATTTCATGACTAGCAAGAGAAAGCATAATAAGGTCAGCATCCTGCCAGAGATATAACACTTTTAAACCAAATTAGGAGATCAATATATATATTTTGTTAAAAAAAATTCTAAATCCAGAAGCCCCGTAGTGTCTTAGATTCTCATACCAGACCATATAAACAATGATGCAAATCTGGGTTGTAACCAGGAAGATTGCGTTGAAGCCGTATAAATGACATGATTTTGTGTTCTCCTTCCCCAGGAACATTAGCATCGGATAGTATGACCTTCAAAATTTAACATATCAAAAACTAACATGAGCAAGGATAGCTTTTTCACCAAATTTAGAAAAGTGGCATCTGAGAATGAATAAAATATGAATTCAAGGAAGCCAGCCTTGTTTGGGTCAAACGCCAATATAAATATTAAACATAACAAAAGGAGTTGCATGGAGACGAAATTTTCTGTGACTCAAGAAAATGATTTCTGATTAAAACCTAATATGTAAATAGGAGTATAAGTCATTAATCTACTGATTAATCTAATTTATCTTATATCTGGTTAAAAAAAATAAACCACGAGTTATAGAAATTGCAGAAGAAAAGATCTTAGAGGTTGAGATTTACAGGTCATGAGGTCTTTATATGTAAAGAATTGAACAAATTCAACAATCCAATACGGTAAGTCCTAGATTGGTGTGAGGAAAGTCACTGCCACATATTGTAATCAAACAACTCACCTTTATTGACTTCCATCCAGGATCACTGTTTAATCTCAAGCGGATGTAGTACTCCAGTGCCTTGGACAATTTCTCCATAAATACAGTTCCAGGGGTAATAATAGTAGGATCTAAAACCTCATGTTCGCATTTTGGAAGAACAGTCTTCCCCTCCCTCTCGAACTCTCTTCTCATCTGTTCCTCTACAGCTTCCTATTTAACATGTACCATATTATTTGAATCCAAAACTTTTACATTATTATAATAGAAAGGAGACTGAATAAAATTTAGGTGACTGTTTTGCAGCTTCCATTCTCATCAAAAAAATAATAGAAAGGAAGTAAGTTCGTGATATAACTAAAGTATAACGAAGGAAACGGACCTCCATCTCAGCTTCTTTAGCTGCACTGAACCTTCGTACTCGCTGCTGATTCATTTTGGCCCTTGGTGCAACACCATCTGCCCTCGAAAATTAATAACAAGAGATAGAGAAAGTTCAGCTGTCGCAACAGTAGTAACAGAGCACTGAATAGACTAAAAAGAAACTATATGGTAATGAAACTTGAATAAGTTAACATTACTGAATACAACAAGAGGAAATTGAGGTCCACCCTTGGACTGCCTGCCACTTGGTGTTTATGCCCTGTGGATTGGTCATTTTATTCATGGTCCTTGTTTCTGATGGTCATTTTATTCTTAGTGCATGTTTTGGTGTGCATATGGTTGTCTATAAAACAAACACTACTGTGTATAGAAATGGAACAGGAATTACTGATTGTAAAAATTTTGTGTAATCATACAGGGGACTAAATGTCAACACGGAACCAGAACAAGTACTAATCATGAAGTGGTGATCAAATAAAGGATCAGAATTCAATTCGACCAGATGCATTTTAAATGCAGAAGGCATATTATATAGAGTTGTAAATGGCCATTGTGACCCTGACTCGGTGATTCTGAAAAGTCTCGCACTACCGAAATATGGATAATAATTAGAGAGAAATTAAAATGGCAACGTTGGCAATTTATCCAAGCCATTGAAACGTTCAACAAAAGAGTCATAAACACCATCCCAGTAATATCTAAGAAATGAAAAAAAAAAAAAGAAAAAAAAGAAAAATACGGAGCAAGCTTACGAAACGGTTTGCTACAATTTTCCCAGAGAAAGAAGCATGAAAAATAAGAATAAAGGGACCTACCGATGGCCATATAAAGAAGCTTCCTCGGTCGCACAATGCGAAAGATACGGTCTACGTATTCAAAGATTGCCTTGAAGACCTCATCAAACGTCGTCGGTGGGAAGAGCTGAGTTAAGAAATCGGGAAGACCTTAGGCAAATCTTGAGACTACCAATACATTGATTACAAGAACAAGCTTCAGACCCACGTACCAAGATTAAGAGATACATGAAGTATATATTTACTTGGAAAAGTAAGTAGATTAAAGAAAAATAAGCATGTGCATAACTACACATATTTCTAACCAATTCAGATTTTAGAACCGACTTGCACTCTGCTACATGGAAGAAAATACAGAGCTAGAAATAGAAAAGCGTCGAAATTGAAATCGTTATGAAAAGTCCACGCACAAAAAGAGAAACGAAAAGGAAAATGGAAGCCTGTTATTGTTTGGCACCGCTGCTGCTTTCTGGCTTTGATGTCAAAAAATCCAACTACAGAGCAACTTTGCTACAGGCCTTTAACTTATCCTCTGAATCTCCTGTCTTCTGGTCTGCTATTTGCTTTTCTCTGATTGAATAGTTTTTCTTATTGAATGTAAATTCTCATTCACATTCACCTTTGTACAGACTCTATTCTTTAATAAATCTGGTGACCTTTGGGTGGTGCTCGCTGGTCTCCTTTCTTTGTCCGGGGGGAAAAAAGAAAATCAAAATAGGATAGTGAATTAGACTGGACCATATGTATGATACGATCGACCTTTTTCTTTTCATATTGTTTATGAAATCTTTAGAGCTTTCAGTAGCGAAGACTTACCGCTTTTACAAAAAGAAAAAAAGAATGAAAACATAAGCATGGAATAGGCGCAGAAGAATGCCGACTCCAATATGATCAATGTTCATATGTAATTTCACTAGTTATTTGCAGAGACAGAAAAACACAGAATCAACAACGGTGCCAAACACAGGCCGTGCATGCGTTATTTTTCCTAAGTTGGAAGAGAGAGTGTGAGCGTGGGGTTACCTGATCCTCCGGGTGGAAGCAAGGATGGATGATGCCGTTCATGTCAAGATAGAGGTTGTCAAATTCCATGCCGTTCGGGTTTGGAAGGGAGGTATCCACATCCTCTCCCCGTTCCTCCACCGCGCTGACCACTATCTTTGGGTACTTCTCCACCAGCCAACGATAGAAAGATGGAACACCCATCTCCCTCTCTATCAATCTGATCAAAGAAACACAGGCTTCTCGATCGCCAGGCAGCTAGTTGTATGATATATCCGAACCGGGCCTCCCACCGGGAAGGTGATGTTAGCCGCCATTGGCACGGGTATGGAAGGGGAAATGATGCTGAGCAGAAACGATTGGTGCATGAGGCGATTCTGTTCCGCGTTGATACTGTTGCCGCCACCTTTTTAGTTGAAGTTGAATGCTGCCCACCGCCTCGCACGCGGCGCACTAGCTGGCGTCTTCCTTTGATGCTTTTCGAAATAAAGCATGTCACTAATAAAAGAAAAAAGAAAAAAAATCGAATAAACCTAGGCTTTTTTTTCGCGTCGGTGTTTACTTTTTAGCGCTTTTTAAAAAGAAAAGCACGCCACTAATAAAAAAAAAGCCTTCAATAAATTTGATTATATATATATATATATATATATATATAAAGATGTTAGGGGTGGGGGTGGGGGTGGCGGTGTGCTGCGGTGGCGTGGGAACGTGAGGGCGTATTGGTTTAATCAGATCGAAAATAATTCATTTTAAGGGCCGTTTAGTTAAAGATAATTTAATATAAAAAAAAATTATATTAAATTATTATATTTAATATAAAAATAGATAAAAATGATAAAAAATTTAATAGATTTTATGAATATTTTTTGAAAAAAAATAAAATAAATATTATGAAGAATTAGTATTTGATGAATTTTAGAGTTATAGTAATTCATATTTGATAAAAATATTTTTAATACAATTATATATATTATTGGAGATAAATTCTGCTCCTTTCGAAGTCCAGTTCGATGTCCAGTCTAATGCAATCGGTAGCCACGGAAGAGCTCCAACGGTCGAGCTTTAGCCGAATTTTTTCAGCCGACCAAACTTCTCAGCGGCCGAGCCCCTTCGGACTCCCAACAGTCGGATCTTAGTCGAACTCCTTCATCCGGCCGAACTATTCAATGGCCGAGCTTCAGTCGGACTCCCGCGAGAGCCGAACTTCCTTCGCGCTTTTTTAGTCAGACGCCTGCGGGAGCCGAACTCCCTCCAAGCTTCCTCTTCGGCCGAACTCCTTTCGAGCTTCCCCTTCAGTCGAACTCCTTTGGGAGTCTGAACTCCTCTAGAATTGATACATACCGAAGTCCACCGATCAATGCCTACTTTTTCAGAGCCACGACTATTAAATCTGGATGAACGGTCACCATCAGCCTGCCACAGGCGACGCTACAGGCGGTGCCCCCTTCGTGACTGACTCCGTAAGACCTCGAGCAGCCTACCACTATCGGATGGTATGGCTGTCACTATCGATCTGACGATACCATCCTCTCCGCACTAAATCCTGCGCAGCCTCAAACAGCCCGCCACCAGGCGGTATGGCCGTCACCATCAATCAAGCTCCGTCTATAAAAAGGGACCCTCCAGATACGCTAACTCTAAACTCTAAGCTCTCCTCTCCTCCTCTAAACTCTTTCAAACTCATTTCAGAGTACTCCATTTCTATTGGCCAGAGGAGCTGACTTGATCGTTGGAGGGTCCTGCCGGAGCCACCCCCACCGACTTCGGATGGGACTTTATTTTGCAGGTCACCGATGGCGATCTCATCCTCCTCCACTCCAACTAGATCCGGCGACAATCAGATTCTGCACCAACAGATTTGGCACTAGAGGAAGGGCTGCCTCTATTCTTGAGGTGTTTTTGAGGCCCCTTGTTCTTAAAGGAGTGCTCGGTGACGATTTCTCTCTTTTCTCTTCGAAGATCTCTCTTCTTTCTTTTTAGAGTTCTTCTCGAAGAAAGAATGCCTTTCAGGAGAGCTTCGACTCGACGATCGACGGCCTCCGTGCCAGGTCTATCTGCTCCCGCTTCAGTCCTGGCAACCCAAGCTCTATCCGAAGTCGCGGTAGATGCGGAGCAGTTCAACCTACTGGTCCAGCATGTTCATGGGCTTGCCGAGATGGTGTAGGCCGTACGGCAGCCTCCGGTGGCAACTTTGCCAGGAAATCCGCCATCAGGATGTCAGGAACCGACCTTAAGAAAGAGCATTTGGCCTAGCATACCAATCGCCCTTAGGAAGGAGAAATAGAGAGCAGAAGTTCTCCTCTAAAAGATTTCACAGGAGGCAGAATGAAGTTCGGCCATGCTCACGACCTCCCCAATGCAAGCGAGGCCAAACTCTTCCTCGAGCTCATCATCAAGAAAGCCCCGACAAAGATTTCACAGAAGGACGGAATAAAATTCGGCCGTGCTTACGACCTCCCCAGTGCAAGCAAGGCCCGAACCCCTTGAGCTCATCGTCAAGGAAGCCCCGACGGAAGGGCGCAAAGAAGTCCTCCCCCTAGAAGCTAGAACCACTATTGAGGGAGGAACGACAAGGAGATCGACCGCCTCCCGACATCATAGATGCTATCTCTAGGGCTTGGTACTTCGATAGGCTATCATCTCCCAGCGTCAAAGCTAAAAGAAGCTTGCTCCAAATTGAGAAGGCCAACATGAGATAGAGGACTTACCGCCCAAGGGAACTCGGAGGAACAACGCCCCCACGACCGTGAAGCATAGAAAATCCGGGGGTGTGCTGCCAGTAACTTTCCTCTGGTAAAATTCTTCCATTTCAATAATATTATTTTTGGATGCAAAAATTATGTGATGATAGGAAAGAAGTAGTCAATAGTTGCCGTGTTAGGAACAGAAGGAGAACCTCGTCCTAATATAAGCCAGCCAAAGTTCTTTAACCTCGGCTGTAGGAGATAAGATCTTCCCCGAGGGTTCGGACCGACCTCGACTGCAGGAGATAAGATCTCTCCCGAGCGTCCGCAACAACCTCAGCTGTAGGAGATAAGATCTCCCCCGAGGCAACCTCGGCTGTAGGAGATAAGATCTCCCCCGAGTGACCGGGCCAATCTCGGCTGCAAGAGATAAGATCTCCTCCGAGCGCCCGCATCAGCCTCGGCCGCAGAAGATAAGATCTTCTTTGAGGCAACCTCGGCTGTAAGAGATAAGATCTCTCCCGAGCGATCGGACCAACCTCGGCTGCAGGAGATAAGATCTTCCCCAAGGCAACTTTGGCCGCATGAGATAAGATCTCCCCCGAGGGTCCGGGCCGACCTCGGCTGTATGAGATAAAATCTCTCCCGAGCATCCGGACCAACCTCGACCGCTAGAGATAAAATCTCCCCCGAGGGTCTAGGCCGACCTCAGCTGTAGGAGATAAGATCTCCTCCGAGCGCCCGCATCTACCTCGGCTGTAGGAGATAAGATCTTCTCCGAGCATCCGGGCCAACCTCGACTGCAGAAGATAAGATCTCTCCCAAAATGCACGCATCAACCTCGACCGTAGGAGATAAGATCTCCCCCAAAGCAACCTCAGCTGTAGGAGATAAGATCTCCACTGAGGGTCCGGGCCGACCTCGACTGCAGGAGATAAGATCTCCCCGAGTGCCCATAGCAACCTCGGCCGCAGGAGATAAGATCTCCTCTGAGGGTCCACAGCGATTTCGGCTGCAGGAGATAAGATCTCCCCCGAGGGTCCGGGCCAACCTCGGCTGTAGGAGATAAGATCTTTCCTGAGCACCCACATCAATCTTGGCTGCAGGAGATAAGATCTCCCTCGAGGGTCCGGGCCGACCTCGGCTGCAGGAGATAAGATCTTCCTCGAGCACCTACATCAATCTCGACTGTAGGAGATAAGATCTCCCCTGAGGGTCCGGGCCGACCTCGGCTGCAGGAGATAAGATCCGAGTCAACCTCAGTTAGAGATAAGATCTTCTCCGAGGGTCCGGGCCAACCTCGGCTGCTGGAGATAAGATCTCTTCCGAGCGCCCGGGTCAACCTCGGTTGCAGGAGATAAGATCTCCCCCAAGCGTCCGGACCAACCTCGGCTGCAAGAGATAAGATCTCTCCGAGCGTCCGCATTAACATCGATCGCAGGAGATAAGATCTCCCCTGAGGAAACCTCGACTGCAAGAGATAAGAGATCTCTCCCAAGCGTCCGCATCAACCTCGACCGCAGGAGATAAGATCTCCCTCGAGGGTCCGAACCGACCTCGACTGCAGAAGATAAGATCTCCCCCGAGCGCTCACAGTAATCTCGGCCTTAGGAGATAAGATCTTCCCCGAGGGTTCACAGCGACCTCGGCTGCAGGAGATAAGATCTCCCCCGAGGGTCTGGACCGACCTCGGCTGCAGGAGATAAGATTTCTCCCGAGCACCCGCATCAACCTCGGCTGCAGGAGATAAGATCTCCCCCGAGCGCTCGAGTCAACCTCGGCTAGAGAAAAAGATCTCCCCCGAGGGTCCAGGCCGACCTCGGTTGTAGGAGATAAGATCTCCCCCGAGCGCCGTAATAAGGCCGTAGGAGATAAGATCTCCCCCGAGCGCCTAAAGGCTATAGGAGATAAGATCTCCCCCGAGCGTCCGCATCAACCTCGGCTGCAGGAGATAAGATCTTCCCCGAGGCAACCTAGGCCGCAGGAGATAAGATCTCTCCCGAGCGTCCGAGTCAACCTCGGCTAGAGATTAGATCTCTCTCGAGCGTCCGTATCAACCTCGGCTGCAAGAGATAAGATCTCCCCCAAGCGGCCGTAGGAGATGAGATCTCCCCTGAGTGCCCGTATCAACCTCGGTTAGAGATCAGATCTCTCCCGAGCGCCCATATTAACCTTAGCTACAGGAGATAAGATCTCTCTCGAGTTAGCCTCGACTGTTGGAGACAATATCGCCCTCGAGGAGCTCAACCTCCGACCTCGAACGTAGGAGACGAGATCTACTTCAACTTCAACATCAATTTTGGCTGGAAATGAGATCTCCCCCGAGCTTCAACCTGAATCAGTACGGAGCCCATAAGAGAAATTCGACAGTCACCCTTTTTGCACTCTCTTTTTTCGAGTTTCGAACTCGAAAGTGGGGGGACTATTGTTGGGGATAAACCCCACTTCTGTCGAAGTGCAGTTCGATGCTCAGCCTAATGCAACCGGTAGTCACGGAAGAGCTCCAGCGGCCAGGTCTTAGTCGAACTCCTTCAGCCGGTCGAACTCCTCAGCGGTCGAGCTCCTTTGGACTCCCAGCGGTCGGACCTTAGCCAAACTCCTTCATCCGACCGAACTTCTCAGCAGTCGAGCTTCAGTCGGACTCCCGTGAGAGCCGAACTTCCTTCGCGCTCTTTCAGCCAGATGCCTACAGGAGCCGAACTTCCTCCAAACTTTTTCTTCGGCCGAACTCCTACGGAAGCCGAACTCCTTTCGAGCTTTCCCTTCGACCGAACTTCTTTAGGAGTTCGAACTTATCTAAAATTGATACATACCGAAGTCCATCGATCAATGCCTGCTTTCTCAGAGCCACGGCTATTAAATCTGGATGAACGGTCACCATCAGCCTGCCATAGGTGATGCTACAGATGGTGCCCCTCTCCGTGACTGACTCTGTCAGACTTCGAGCAGTCCACCACTATCGGACGGTATGGCTGTCACTATCGGCCTGACGATACTATCCTCTTCGCACCAAATCCCGTGCAGCCTCGAGCGGCCCGCTATCAGGCGGTATGGCCATCACCATCAATCAAGCTCCGTCTATAAAAAGAAACCCTCCAGATATGCTAACTCTAAGCTCTAAGCTCTCCTCTCCTCCTCTAAACTCTGCCAAACTCATTCCAGAGCACTCCATTTTTATTGACCAGAGAAGCTAACCTGATCGTCGGAAGGTCCTACTAGAGCCACCCCCAAAGGCTCCGAACGAAATTTTGTTTTAAAGATCACCGACGGTGACCTCGTCCTCCTCTACTTCAATTGGATCCGACGACAAACAGATTCTGCACCAACATATATAATTATAAATTTTATTTTAATATTTTTTTAAAAATTTTTTAATATTTTTTTTATAAAAAATTAAAATAAAAATGATATTATGTAAAAAAATATATGATTATAGTTGTCATATAAAATTAATTAAAAATAATAATATTATTTTAATATTAAAAATTATTTTATATTAAAAAATATTTATAAAGTTTGTCATATTTTTATATTAAATTATCTATAATTAAGTGTCAAATGTAATAATTTTTTTAGTATAATTTTTTTTGAAATAATTTTTCTAGTAATTAAATATAATAAAAATTATTTTTATAATTATTTTTTAAAAATAAATAATTTTTATAAATTATAAAATTATTTTATAATCTGATATATTGTAATCAAACGGATTTCAAAAGAAAATGTAAAAAACTCCGGCGAGAATTTAAGTTGGCCTCGGGGACCGTAGTCGACGGATAACCATCGAGGTTCTGCTTGAAAGGTGTTCCGGCACTCAAAGTTAATGATAACCATGATTCAAGTTCGGGAATATTACCGCCACCCATGGACTTAAATGCACGGGCACCTAAGTTATGACTCGGAAAGGTACATAAGTAGTGCTTCAAGGCCCAGATGCGTTGGAAAGGAAAGAAAATTAATGGGCGTACGTCTAAATTGGTTTGCGTTTGCAGGATGGGATAATTCAAAAGAAAGCCGATGGCGCTTGACATCTCAAGCTCCAACATCAGCCAACCGTCGGTTCCCTTCTCATGACATACGGGAAGCCGAGTGAATCCCGCATCGCAGATAATATTAATTTAAATTATTTAATAATTTAAATTATTTATAATTTAAATAAATTATTGATAATATTAATTATTTAATATATATTATATTAAAATTATTAAAAATTTTGATTAACACGTTTGATATGATAATCAAATTATTAATAATATTATATTAAATTTATAAAATATTTTTAAATTAAATTTATTAAAAATTATATTTCATACATAAAATTTTTAATTTTTTTAATTAAAAAATAAAAATATATAATATATTATATTATATTATATAACTAGTCGAAGATATGTGCATACGTAATTATGATCTATAATTATTAAAATTTTTATATTCATAATAAATATATTTTAATTAATTTATTTATTTATTATATATAATATTTTTTTTATTTTATAAAATAATATTTTATTTTATATTTTTTTCTATTCTTATATTTTCTATATGCTCATCAGTATCGTTGCATCTTCCTATCGTCCAATTATGATTTTCTTTCTCTTTTGATAAATATCGATCCTAATCGCACCCCTACTCCCACTCTTCTTCTCATACTTTCGTGCCCGTTGGTGCCATCCCACCATCGCTCCTCTTTTTTCTCGACAAATGTCAATCTCGATCACACCCCCTAGCGCCCCTATCAGTATTGCCACCTCCAACATCATTATTGAAGAAAGAGAGAGAAACTCTCTCATTTTTTTTTATAAAATAATATTTTTTCCTTTCTATTCTCATATCTTTTCCATGCGTCGCCCGACTATGGCTCCCATTCTCTCTCAACAAATGTTAATTTCGATCACACCCCCATTCCCTTACTTCTTTTTATACATTCTTTAAACTTTTAGAGACTATTAAATATATATATTTAATTTTCAAATCGATGAAATACCATATTTTATTTATTAATATTTTATTAGATTTGATCTGATTTAATCCAATATATCGATTTACATCTTAAAATATATTATCTTTTAAAAAATAATAAAAATATTATTTTTTAAAAAATAAATTAATACATTATTATTTTTAAAATAAAAAATGATATGCTATCTTTTTAAAATAATAATAAATTAGTATTTTTAAAAATATTATTACTATTTTAATAATATTTTATTTTTTAAAAATAATAATTTTTAAAAATATTTTTGTCTCTTATCATTTTCCTATTTTTATTTTTAAAATATTATTTTTTAATTTTTTTAAAATATTATTTTATTATTATTTAAAAATAATATTTAAATTATTATAGATAATAAAATAATAATCCACGTGGTATAATTAAAATCATCTGAAATGCTAGGTGATAACACCATAATATTTCTCCATAGAGTATTATTTTATCTACATATATAATAGATTAAAAAATAATATATTATTTTTTAAAATAATAATAAGTTAATATTTTTAAAAATATTATTACTATTTTTATAATATTTTATTTTTTAAAAATAATTTTTTAAAATATTTTTTTGCTTATCCATTTTCTACTTTTATTCTTAAAATATTTTTTAGTTTTTAAAAATATTATTTTATTATTATTTAAATATAATATTTAAATTATTATAAATAATAAAATAATAATTCACATGGTATAATTAATATTATCTAAGATGCTAAGATGGCAACACTACAATACTCCTCCATAGAGCATCATTTTATATATATATATATAATAGATATATTATGCTATATATATAATATATATAATATATATTATATTATATTATATTTTTATTATTTTTATTTATTTTTTTTCCTTCTCCTTTTCTCGCACGCCACAATGCCCACACCCCCACCTTCAATTGCTCCACCCCCAACCTCATGGCAATCGCATCTCCGACATCGCCATCGACCCTCCAGCCATTTGCACCACTTCATGCACCGTCCCCTGGCCTCGACGAACCAGCACCTCATAATCGCCTTCACCCACCTACCTGCCCTCACTCACGTCACCGATCCTTCGCATCCTACCCTCCATGATCCTCGTATTGCCTCTTGGCCATCCACACCACCCACCAACCACTTGTGCTGCCCTCACATCCCCTCTTTTCATATGAAGACCATTGGACCTCGATAGATCAGAAATTTTCTCTTGATTGCCGGCGACTGCCATCAAAAAAATAATGATGGTATGTCGATAGGATTTGTAGAGAAGATCGCCAATTTTGATCCTTCTTCTTTTCATTGCCCATCGTAAGATAAAAGATCGTAAAATTTTTTAAAAATATTTTTATCCAAAAAAAATATTATAAGATTATCAAATAAATGATAATCTAGGTAGCTACATCTTTACAAATAATTTAAATTATTATTTAAAAAAATATTAAATATAATAATATGGTGGGCTCATGTTGGGGCAGAATGACCCTGAAAGTGGATAAAATATTGATTTTATTCATCAGCTGGGCCAGGACACGTTGGTGCCGGGATTTGCCCAAGGATGCAGAAAATATTCTTCAACGTGGCCTCAGACCAACTCGGTCTTCTGGCCTACCTTTCAAGTCCGAGCCCAACTCTTACTTAAACTTCGAACTGGGCCTAATGAGCTTTTCTTTTAATTTTGAGAAAATATTAAAAAATAGTTAACAATATTTAAAAAATACTAAAATTAATTAAATTTATATGTCCACTTGAGTCTAGAAATATATCAAATATAAATAAATAATATTGGCCACGGCTTGGGCCAGGTTTTGTCCCCCAAGTCCGAGTCTACTCACCTATTTTGCTGTCCCGGCCCAGAGTGTCGGATCTAAATCCTTTAGCCCAAGCCCACTGGAGTTTATACATTGTGGGTTTTAAAACTTGCAGACTAGTAAACAACCCCTCGCAACGTAGTAGCCCAAGCCCGCTGGAGTTTATACATTGTGGGTTTAACCCCTCCCAACGTAGCACCGAGTTCAAGGTTGAAGAACATAACGAAGAAAGAGGCATTTGCTTTGAAACCGCATGCAAATCATATTAGCCAGTAGATCACAAATGAGAAAATACCTTTCATCTGCTACAAATGTTCCAACTTTTCACTAAAATATATGAACGATTCGGTATCTTGCTGATAATAATATATCCTTGAGTTAATAATACCAAAAATTAATGCATGTCACGATACCATTGCACATATCTCCAATAAAAGGCTCGTCCTATCAGATTAGTGCATGGACGCTTCCTTATTTGTTTTATTGGAACAGCAAGGATTATGATGTAATGAACTAAAAATTGAATACTGTTCTATAAGTAAAAAAATATAATTATGATCCAATTTATTATTATTATTTTCCCAGCAGCTGGTGTGGCTAGCTCCCCTGGGTCAGGGAAGTGGCCTTCGGTCCGGGTCTCATGGGGCCTAGGTCAAGTCAAAGGTCTTGTAACCCAAGGAGGCACGAGAAAATCTAGGATTAAAGGTGCAGTACATGGACACGAGGAACGGTGGAACAAATTGTAAAGATACGCGTCACAATTCTGCTCCTCCACAGGTTTGACAGCACCGGAACATGAACCACGGTGTATCTCCCACTCTTTGACCACGATAGAATGCTGAGATGATAAGGAGGATAAATAGAGGAGTTGACAACAAGAAAACACGAAACTGGGATGCGGTTTAGGTCTAGATTTTGATTCATTTAACAAACAGATTGAATTTAAATTGATAGATTTTTATCTAATCTAATTGGCACTTCTAATTTGTGTTGCCTTTTTTTTTTTTCCTTAAATTTTTAACATATTTTATTGATCATCCACTAAAAAATTCGATGAGAATTTTTAAAATGCAAGCATTGTGAATTAAGTTTTTTGGTTAGTTATCCTACACCTCCATCGAGACTATAGCAATTATAATATCTTGAATGTATTTTTGGGACCCATCTTTCGTGATGGCACTCATATTGTTGGGTAAAATCATTATTTTGCTATTATCATCCAGAACTTCTTGCTATAGTGACAGCCATTATATATATCTATTAAAACATTCACTAGAAAGAAATATTCATGGAAGGTAAGAAGGAGAAGAAGCTGATGGCATGATGAGAAAGGAGACAAAGATAGGGGGATCTTTTACGAGTATAAACCGGTGTTCTTGGTGCCAAAGGACCGACAAAACAAGAGAGAGATGGCCACCAGGCTACGTTACTTCAAATTGAGGCGGTGAAACGACCTTCAAGCAATCAATATTTGGTTGTTACGAAGCGGAAACTACTACAAGGAAAACTTCTTGACACAACAAAGAAACCGTCGCCCAATGTATACAATTAGAAACATCCTTTTAGGGTCCTATGCACGCTTTCTAATTCCACACAGACATTTTAAAAATTAGATTAGCCAGGCCAAAAAGCTCTGGTACTTTTCCCATCTCTGTCGTTGGAAGCAAGAGATAGAGGACTGGCGCATTACCTATCAAGTCAATGCTTAATTTATAATTTTGTATTAAAGTTCGAGGGCATCTCATCGAGCAACAAAACTTCAAGCTAAACTAATTGCTTATAAAATAAGATAAAAGTAATCATTATAGGTCCATAACATCGGATTTTTTTATACATTTTTTAACTTGTCTAGTTTGCAACTTAGTTGCATTGCGAAGAAAATAAAATAAATAGATTAGGCTAATGGTTGTCATGTGCCTTTCTAATCATATATATTGATTTCCAGCGGATATGGTGTTTGGATTTTCTATTACACGGGAACCATACGGTTTATGTACCGTTGAGTGAATAGTTATCTCAAAGGCACTTCCATACAATTAGAAAGGGATACATACACCGGACAAAAATCGTGATATAATTAACTTACAGAGGTAGACATCACGCCTTCACGTCAAACCATCACGTGTAGCCTCAGGCGCCAAGTTTTGTCTATACGACGCTACGGATGTTTTGCGTTCCGACGGCAGGAGTTGTTATGGGCTTACGAAGTGTCGCTGGACTATATTTTCACCGTAGAAAGGCTAACGCTACTAATCTTAATCGCATTCTTTATATATATATATATATATATATATATATAAAGTCATCAACCAGATTTTGAATGATCAAATCTCACTTTATATACGATCGAATTCTCAACCATCAAACCAGCATGCGTATGCATGCATCATCGATTGAAAAAAAAAAAAAAAAAACATGCATGTACCTAAAAAGAATTAAAAAAAAAAAATAAAGTTGTTTGAAAAAAAAAAAATCTAAAAAAATATTTTTTAAAAAATTTTTAAAAAATGAAGATACCTATATTTAAATGTAGTCATCTTTATGTGCCTAAAAGGTGTAGACGTCTTCAGATATCTTTTTTTTAAAAATTTTTTTAATTTAAAAAAAAAAGGTCTACACTAGAAAAAAAAAATGTCCGCCTTCAGGGCCCCCTTTTTTTCCTAATTTTTTTAAGATATATTTTTCTTTTTTTTCTAATTTTTTTTTCAGATTTTTTTTTAAATTTTTTTTTATTTTTTTTAAATAACTATTTTTTTTTATTTTTTTTAGATATATATATGTATATTTTTTTTAATTAATACATCTTTTTAGATGCATGCATGCAGATGTGCACTGATCCGATGATCAAAAATTCGATCGAATATAGCTTAAAATCTGATCGATCGAAGTTTAATTTATTTTTTTCTCTCTTTATATATATAATATCAAAATCTTAATCGCATTCAGCAAAAACATGCTAAGTTGCTTTAGTATTAATTAGGATATCATGGTGGATTAGCTAAGTACTCCGTCAGGTATACTTTCCTCGGTTGACATCATAGTCTGTGGGTTATTAGAGCTACTGATGGGAATTAGATGACGAGCACGTCGACCTTCAGCTTAGCTTCTTAGACCCCCATCCTTCCAGCTATTTGTGGGCAACAAAAAAACGCAGACCAGTCCATAAAAAAACTGAACGAAAATTGAGACACTACAAGCTCCAACCTCAGGTGATGCTTCAGGACTCCCGTTACATGTATATATGAACAATTTTTTTTTTTTATCATGGGACGAAGGGAATTGGTGTGACTTACATGACTTAGTGCATGACATATAGATTCATTATATATCTACCAAAACAATAATTGCAGGTCCAGTTGTACATTAGGACCCTTCCCCTCTTAAATATATGTTGCAATCATTTATTGAACCCTGTTGGGGATAAATCCCGCTCCTGTCGAAGTCCGGCCCGACGCTCAGCTTAATGTAACCAGTAGCCGCATAAGAGCTCCGGCAGATGGGCTTCAGCCGAACTCCCAGCGGCCGAGCTTTTTCCAGTAGGCCGAACTGGTCAGCTTCCAAGCTTCTTCCGAACTCCTCCGCGATCGAGACCGAACTTCCTCCGCGGCCGAACTCCTTCGGACCGACTCCAAGCGGCCGAGCTTCAACGAAGTCCTCTCAGCGAGCGGACGAGCCTTAGCCGAACCAACCAGCAACCGGAGTAATCGTCCCTCGGCCGAACTCTACAGATGGCCGACCCTTCAGCCAGCCGAACTCCCCCAGCCTTCCCTTCTCGGGCTCTCCTACGAGATGAATTATCGCCATCAGTCTGCGACAGGCGACGAAACCAGACGACATGGCTACCACCTCTGGCAACGCCACTCTCTGACGACGCCTTCCTCTCCGTACCGAACTCCATGCGGCCCATGACTTGTTCAGTATGGCCATCACCGACCGCCTGACGATGCCATCCTCTCCGTACCGAACTCCATGCGACGGTATGGCTGTCGCCATCAACTAAGCTCCGCCTACAAAGGACCCTCCATACGCCAAGGCTAAGCTCTCTGAACTCTCGACTCTCTAAGCTCTCCTCCTCATCTCTAAGCTCCGGAACTCATTCCGAGCACTCCATTCCTGTTGGCTGAAAACTAACTTGACCGTCGGAGGGTCCTGCCGGAGCCACCCCCCACCGATTCCGGACGGAACTTCATTTTGCAGGTCCCCGGTGGCGACCTCAGCGGCCTCGACTCCGGCGAAAGATGGAATTTCTGCACCAATAATTTGCGCTAGAGGAAGGGCTCGAACCTTCGAGGTTCCCTTGTTCTTAAAGGAGTGCTCGGCGATCCTTCTCTTCCCTCTCCGGATCTTCTTTTCTCTTCCGAGAGAAAAAAACGCCACCCAGGAGAGCTTCGCCCGGCGCTCGGACGGCCCCGCGACCCCGATCCCCGTACAGGTCCGTCTGTTCCTGCTTCAGCCCGACGGCTTAGGTTTCCACCTGCACCCGCGGTGGAATGTGAAGCAGTTCGCCTGCTTGTCCGACAGATCCCGAGGCCTCACGGAGGCGTGGCAGGCTATAACAGCAGCCTCCGATGGCGATCTCTAGCAAGCCCGCCATGAGGGCGTGAGGATCAGCCTTAAGGAGAGCCCAATCGCCCCTAGGAGAGAACGGAGAGGAAGTTCTTCCCGCCGCGCGGATATGAAGTTTCGGCGGGCGAGGAAGGCCGAACCCACCCATGAGCGTCATCGGGAAGCTCCGATTCTAAAGAAGTATGAAGTCCTCCGCGAAGCTTCCGCACGGGAAAGCGGAACGAAGTTCGGGCGCAAGTGAGGCCGAACTCACGCTCCAGTATGTCCCCCAAAGGAACTGTTGGTGCAGAAATCCGTCGCCGCCGGAGGTCGCCCTTATCGAGGCCGCTGGAAGCCGCCGGAGACCTGCAAAACGAAGTCCCGTCCGGAATCGGTGGGGTGGTGGCTCCGGCAGGACCCTCGACGGTCAAGTTAGTTTCCGACCAACAGTAATGGAGTGCTCGGAATGAGTTCCGGAGCTTAGAGATGTGGAGGAGAGCTTAGAGAGTTAAGAGTCCAGAGAGCTTAGCCTTAGTGTGTCGGGAGGTCCTTGATATAGCGGAGCTTGATGGTGACAACTGCAGCCGCGTGCTGGCGGGCCGTCGAGGTTCGGTGGAGTCAGTCTCACTGGCGCCGCGTGCGGCGGATGGAGGGTGACAGCCATCGCCGCCTGACAGTGGGTCGCTAATCGCCCCGCGTGGAACTGACCGATGGTGCGGTGGACCTGTACTGATGGTGATGGTTGCAGAGTTGCCGAATGAAAGGGATGAAGGCCTTCGTCGTTGTTGCCCATTTTCGGAGGAGTTTCGGGCTCCTGAAGAGGAAGATAGGAGGGAGTTCGCTCCCGCGTAGGCGTCCTGGCGAGAGGTATGCAGCTAAGGCCGCTCCGCAGAAGAGTTGGCAACTGAGAAGCCGCGGCTCGGCCGTCTGGAGATTCGGCCGGCTGTTGGACTTGGGCTGAGGCCTTGGACACTTGAGAGTTCGGTAGGAGCTCGGCCGGCCGAAGTTTGACGAGGGCGACCGCTGAGGAGTCGGCCCAGTGACGACTGCTGAGGAGTTTCGGGCTCCTGAGTGGCGACCGCTTGGGATTCTACTAAAGCCCTCGGCTGAGGAGTTCGGCCGCTAAGAGGACTTCATTGAAGCCCGGCCGCACGGGCTCGCCAAGGGTCGGTCCGAAGGAGTTCGGCTGCACGGGCTCGCCTGGGGCCGGTCAGAAGGAGTTCGGCCGTGGGATCCGAAGGAGCTCGGCCAGGGCTCGCTGAGAGGACTTCTTTGAAAGCTCGGCCGCCTGGGGTCGGTCCGAAGGAGTTCGGCGTGGGAAGTCCGAAGGAGTTCGGCTGCACGGGCTCGCCTGGGGTCGGTCCGAAGGAGTTCGGCCGCGGGAAGTCCGAAGGAGTTCGGTTGCACGGGCTCGCTGAGGTCGGTCCGAAGGAGTTTCGGCCGCGGGAAGTCCGAAGGAGTTCGGTTGCACGGCTCTCTGAGGTCGGTCCGAAGGAGTTCGGTTGCACGGGCTCGCCTGGGGTCGGTCCGCGAAGGAGTTCGGCCGTGGGATCCGAAGGAGTTCGGCCAGGGCTCGCTATTCGGCCTCTAGGCAGTTCGGCCGTGTAGGGTTCGGCCTGGCGCCTGGCGCTGAAGCTCTTCAGCGGCTACTGGTTACATTGGGCTGAGCGTTGGGCCGGGCTTCGGCAGGAGCGGGATTTATCCCCAACAGTAGCCCCCCCCACTCCCGAGTTCAAAAATTGAAGGAAGGGAGTACCAAAACAGGCGACCGTCGAAGTCTTCTTCCAGGCTCCGCATTTGTTGCATCTGAAGCTCGGGGGAGGTCTCATCTCCAGCCAATATTGACGCCGAAGTTGAAGCTGAGGCTTGGGGGAGGTCTCATCCCCAGTCGTTGTTTGGAGTTGAGGTGGGATTCGTTTCCAGCCAAAATTAGTGAAGGTCAACCGAAGTCGATTCGGGGGAGACCTCCTCTTTTGCAGTCAAGATTATGATCGCTTGGGGGAGATCTTCCGAAGTTTGAAGCCGAGGTCTGAAGGAGACCTCGTTTCTCGGCAGTGAAGCTTGCCCGTAGACTCTGGGGCTCGGCCTTGCACCTTGCTCGCGTCAGGACGAGGTTCTCCTCTTGTTTCCAACGGGCTGCGGGGGCACATGGGGACCGTCGTCCTCGTCTCTCCCCCCATCCCGTCCTTGGTGGACGGGGCCTTTGACTTTGCTCACGCTAGGATGAGGTTCTCCTCCTGTTCCTAGTCGGCTGTGGGGGCACATGGGGACCGTCGTCCTCGTCTCTCCCCCCATCCCGTCTTGTGGACGGGGCCTTTGACTTGCTCACGCTAGGACGAGGTTTCTCCCTCCTGTTCCTAGCCGGCTGTGGGGGCACATGAGGACCGTCGTCCTCGCTTCTCCCCCATCCCGTCCTTTGTGGACGGGGCCTTTGACTTTGCTCACGCTAGGACGAGGTTCTCCTCCTGTTCCTAGCCGCTGTGGGGGCACAATGGGACCGTCGTCCTCGCTTCTCCCCCATCCCGTCCTTTGTGGACGGGGCCTTCCGACTCTGCTCACGCTAGGACGAGGTTCTCCTCCTGTTCCTAGCCGGCTGTGGGGGTACATGAGGACCGTCGTCCTCGCTTCTCCCCCCATCCCGTCCTTTGCGAACGGGGCCTTTGACTTCGCTCGTGCTAGGACGAGGTTCTCCTCTTGTTCCTAGCCGGCTGTGGGGCATTTCCGCTCGCCCCTTTTTTTTTTCTTTTTTTTTTTTTTTTTTTTTTTTTTTTGTGACCCTGAAACGATAGTGTCGAGCAACAAGGTTTTATTGAGGGAAACTACTGGGTAGTACATTCTCAGATTTCTGAGTTCCAAGGTCGGGGAAGCGCTAGTCCTCCGAGCTCCTTTAGGCGATAGGTACCAGGTCGATACCTCTACCACTTCGTACGGATCTTCCAATTTGGGACGAGCTTCCTTTGACTCTGGGGCTGGGAGACGGCTGCTCGTCGGAGCACTAAATCCCCAATTCTGAACGCCTTGCTTTTGACTCTGGAATTGTAATACCGAGCCACCTTCCGTTGGTAGGCGGCCATTCGGATGCGGGCTGCCTCCTCTTTTCTCCAGAAGGTCGAGGTTGGTCCTGAGGTCCTGGGGTTGAGTTTGCTCGTTGAAGCTCACGATTCGAGCGGACGGGAGCTTGAGTTCGATCGGGATGACTGCCCTCGGTGCCGAAGGCCAAGGCCGGCAAGGGTGTCTCGCCGGTCGGTAACCCTCTGCGTTGTTCGGTATTGCCCAGAGAACGTGGTAGAGTTCGTCTACCCAGGCCCTTTCCCTGTCCGAGCCTCGTCTTGAGGCCTTGCAAGCAGGTCCGATTGGTCAACTTCGGCTTCCCCATTGGCTTGCGGATGAGCCAACCGATGTGAGAATGGTGGAGACGTTTAGTCCCTTCGCAGACTCGGCAAACGGGCTCCAGCGAACTGTCGCCCATTATCGATTATGAAGACTCGGGGCAGACCGAACCGGCAGATCAGCGTCTTCCAGACGAAGTCCTGCACCTTGGCCTCGGTGATCTTCGCTAGTGTTTCCGCCTCGACCCACTTGGTAAAAAGTAGTCGATCACGATCAGGAGGAACTTCGTTGTCCGGACGCTGTTGGAAGGGGCCGAGGATGTCCATCCCCCCATGCGCGAAGGGCCAGGGTCGAGTGACGCGAGTGAGTTCGGATGCCGGCTGCCTTTGCACACTGGCGTTTCTCTGGCAGCGGTCACACCTCTCACGTATTCCATAAGTCACGAAGTAGGGTCGCCAGTAGTAACCCTTGCCGAAGTAGTCTTTGCGATGGGATCTGGCTCCCGGCGTGCTTCCGCAGAGTCCTTCGTGGACATCCTGTAGGCGTGATGCAGGCCTCAGAGGGTCGGAGGCACCTCAGCAACGGGAGGGAGTACGACCTTTTATATAACCTGCCTCCGAACAAACGCTAGGCGGGAGGCTTGCACTCCTGAGCTTCCGAGCCTTCTCTCCGATCGTGGGGAGGACCCCTTCTTCGAGTAGGTGATTAGCGGATCAATCCAGCTGGGCTCGAAGCCGTCCGCAGGACGGCCGAGGTTCTTCGGTGGTCGGGCACTTCAGAGTTTCCCAGAAACACCTCTTTGGTAGTTCGGGCGGGGCGAGGTGGCCAACTTGAGAGGAGGTCGGCCCTTGTATTCCCGGTCCTTACGGGATGTGCCGAATGTCGAAGCTGTCGAAGGCTGGTATTAAGTTCTTCACCTTTCCGAGGTACATCACCATGCTTTCCTCCCGCGCCTCTAGGCTGCCGCCGACCTGACCGACCACAACTGGGAATCCGCTATAGACTTGAAGGCCGACCCACCTTCAATTCCCCTGGCTTATTCTGCAGCCCGGCTATCAGCGTTCATACTCGGCCCCGATTGTTGGTTGTGGGAAACTCGAAGCGCAATGCGTACTCGGTGACGATCCCCTCGGGGCTAACCAGGACCAGCCCTGCGCCGGCCCTGCTAGATTTGGATGAGCATCCACATGCTCAAAACACTCAGGCGCCTTCAAAAGAATCGGTCCCTTTCTTCAGGGAACTCGGACGCGCACTAGTTGTGCTCGGCTTCGTGGGGCCTGGTCTCCCTCCGATTGCATAGTCCTCGCTTGATTCAAGCTCGGCTTTCAGCTGGTGCGGGATTCCCAGCACGAAGTTCGCCAGTTATCTGAGCCCTGATCGAGGTGTGCCTGGGCCGCGTAATTGATGTCGGAACCTCGCTCGTGAGGCTCGATCGCCATTTGGCGATTCTCCGCTGGAATGCGTCTGCGCGGTGGAAGGACGGCTCTTTAATGGTTGATCCGTGGGACCGTGATGGTATGCTCCTGAATAGTCAAGGGTCGGACGCTTCTTGGTCGATCAGAAACAGTAAATTATTTTTCTAACTTCGAGTAACTGGTCTCTGCGTCCTCAAGGCTCGGCTCACATATAGACTGGTTGTGCGCCTTCGCATCTTCCTGACCAGGCACAGCCGCCAGGCCATTGGAGAGACAGCTAGTGTATAGGAGCTAGCCCTTCTTCAGGTTCGGCTTTGCCACAGTTGGAGGCGCGCCGAGGTAGTTTTTAAGCTCTTTCGAATGCCCTGTGTGCACTGCCTGCTGTCCAGCAAAAAATCTTTAGGTCGCCTGAGGACCTGGAAGAAAGCAGGCAACCGCTCGGCCGACTTGAGACAAAGCGGTCAAAGGACGCCCCTTCCCATGCCAGGCGCTGAACTTCCCTTAATTGTTTTCGGGGCAGTCATTCTCCGGATGGCCGAATTTTCTCGGCGATTTGCCTCGATTCCCGCGTCCTCGACACCAGAATCCTAAAATTTATTCGATACGGTCACGCCGAAGGCGCATTTGGTCGGGTTTCAACTTCATTTGAGGCCTCCTAAAGCGCAATCGAAATTTCTTCAAGTACGGCGAGGTTGGTCTTTCGAGCAGTCGTCTTTGACCAGCATGTCGGTCCACTTACATCGCTCCATGTTGCGGCGTTCGATCTGCCCTTGAAGAAACACTTGTTGACTCGCAGCGCTGTAGGTGGCTTCCATGCATGTCTGATCCGAAAAGGCTGACCCTGTAACAATAGAGACCTCGGTCAGTAATAAAGGTGGTCTTTTCTTCATCCTCGGGCGCCATGCGTATCTGGTTATAACCAGAAAATGCGTCCATAAAAGTGAGGAGCTCGTGGCCCGAGGTTGCGTCCCACCAGCTGATCGATCCTCGGCAGGGGGTAGCTGTCCTTTGGGCAGGCTTTGTTCAGCTTCTTGAAGTCGACGCACATCCTCCATTTGTTGTTTGCTTTTTTGACGAGGACCACGTTCGAGACCCAGGTCGGATAGTTGACCTCCCGGATGAGTCCGGCTTCGAGGAGCTTATCCACTTCTTCGGCTACCGCCTTCTGTCTCTCTGGGGCTTGGTGGCGTAACTTTTCTCTGATGGGTCGGTGCCTTGGGTCGATGGCCAGCCGATGTTCTATAACATCGGCGTCGATCCCTGGTACATCCGCTGGGGCCCAGGCGAAGACGTCCGCATTCCTTCTGAGGAAAGCGACGAGCTGTCCCCTAACCTCGGCCGCCAAGTTGGAGCCGATCCGCACCTCATGCCCCGGGTCTCCGTCGCGTAAGGACACAGGGACGAGGTCTTCCGCAGGTTCGCCCCGTTCTTCAGTGAGGTCGTCGCGGACGTCCAGTCCATCAACAAGGTAAGGGTCGGGCCGGTCTCCCCGCCGCAGGGCGACTGAGTAGCAGTACTTTGCCAGGGCTTGGTCTCCTCTGACCTCGCCGACTCCGTGGCTCGTCGGAATTTCATCTTTAAGTAGTAGGTTGACACTACCGCCCGTAGTGCGTTTAGGCCGGGTCGCCCAAGGATTGCATTATAGGCGGACGGGGTCCTCACGACCAGAAAGTCGATCCGCGCCTTGGCCAATTTTGGGGATTGGCCCGCCGTCACCGCCAAAGTCACCATGCCTTCGACCGGAACGGCGTGTCCCGGCAAATCCTACCAGGGGGAAATTTACAGGTCCTAAGCGGGTGTCAGGTAGGGACATTTTTAAGAAAGGCATCGTAAAACAATATGTCCGCCGAACTTCCATTATCCACCAAAATGCGGCGTACATCATAATCAGCGACGTTTAAAGAGATTACAACCGCGTCGTTATGTGGAAATCGGATCCCTTGGGCGTCTGCCTCGGTGAAGGTCACGGGCTCCGAGGTCCTCTGCCTCTTCGCCGGTCCCTCAGATTCGTCGGTCTTTCCCCGCTGCGGTCCTCCCGAGATGGTGTTAATGACGCCGAGAGGCGGCCGATCCTCCTGCCGATCCTCCCCATTCGGCGGCAACATTCTCGGCCGATCTTCCGCTCTTTAGGTTGTCTTTGCAGGAATCGGCCAAGCCTGCCCCGCCGGACCCAGCTCCTCGATTTCGTCCTGGAGCTGGATGCACTCCTCGGTATCGTGACCGTGGTCACGGTGGTAAAGGCAGAACTTGTTGGGGTTGCGTTTTCTGGGATGGGAACGCATTCTCTCCGGCTCCGGAAGTCGTCCCTTGATCTCCAGCAGCACTTGAGCCTTCGGGGCGTTGAGGGGGGCGTAGCTGTGAAAACGCCGTCGGAGGGGAGAACCTTGGCGCGGAGAGGAACCTCGTCGCGGGGGAGAACCTCGGCGCCGGGGGGAACTTCGGCGTCGGGGGGACTTCGGTGCCGAGGAGAACTTCGGCGTGCCCTTCCGTCGGTGGCTTCCCGCCCCCGAGCCTGAGGTGGAGTCCGGGCTCGCCCGCGACCAGGGGGAGTTCGGGAGCGCGGCCAAGCTTCGGTGCGCTTTCTTTCTTCGGCGGGCCTTCCCGCTCTGCCTACTTCGTCGCTTGTCGCGAGCTTCATTATCCTTGGCCTCAAAAGCCTCCTCTGCCCGGGCATAGCTTTCGGCCCGAGCTAGCATGTCAGCGAAATCCCTGGGATATTTCTTTTCCAGGGAGAACAACAGGTCGTTCTTCTGAAGGCCGCCCTTGAGGGCGGCCATAGCAACTGATTGGTCCAGGTTCCGGACTTCCAGCGCGGCAGCGTTGAACCGGGTGACGTAAGCCCGGATGGGTTCCCCCTCTTTTTGCCTGATGGCCAACAAGGAATCCGAGCCTCTGCGCGGCCGTTTGCTGCTGACGAAGTGGGCCGCGAATTGTTGACTCATTTGGTCAAACGATAGGATGGTGCCCGGCTTAAGCGTCGAGTACCAATTCCTGGCCGCTCCCTTGAGGGTAGAAGGGAAAGCCCGACACAAAATGGCATCAGGCGCGCCATGGAGCAACATCGTCGTCCTGAAGGCCTCCAAATGGTCGACCGGGTCGGTGGTCCCATCGTAGCTTTCAAAATGCGGGAGCTTGAAGTTCGGCGGTACCTGTTCCTGCATAATTTTCTGTGAGAAGGGAGGATCAGTGCAAATATCGTTACCGCGGGAGGAAGGAGTATGACGAAGTTCTTCTATGCGTCGTCCCATCTCCAAGAGCCTTTGATCCAGGAAATCTTCGCGATCCTTAATCCCCAAGGTCTTCTCGCGGAATAGGTGTGAAGCCTCTCCCTGGGTCGAGCCGCGGTCCGAGCAGGGGGCTCTTTGCCGGCTTGCCCTTCTCTCCCGAGGGCCGGAGGTCGGGTAGCCCACATCGGTCGCTCCTGGACTGGGTTCCCGGGCTCCGGGGAACCCCGCGCCGGTCGAGTGGGCGCCGGACCTCGCGAATGCGTGGCCTGCACTGCCTGCACCGCCTCCGTAAGATCGCGGACCTGCTGGGCAAGCAGGTCGAACCGCTCCGCATCTACCGCGAGTACGGAGCGGGCCCGTGTTGCCGGGGCCGGAGTGGGAGCGGACGGACCCGAACGGGATCGGGCCGCGGAGGCTGCCGACCTCCGGGTCGAGGCTCTTCTGGGGGGCATTTTTCTTTCCAGAAAAGGAATACTGAAGAGGGAGAAGAGAGATCCGGAGCAGGGGAAGGAAATCGTCGCCGAGCACTCCTTTAAGAACAAGGGAACCTCGAAGGTTCAGGCCCTTCTTCTCTAGCGCCAATCTGTTGGTGCAGAAATCCGTCGCCGCCGGAGGTCGCCGCAAATCGAGGCCGCTGGGCGCCGCCGGGGACCTGCAAAACGAAGTCCCGTCCGGAACCGGTGGGGTGGTGGCTCCGGCAGGACCCTCCGACGGTCAAGTTAGTTTCCGGCCAACAGTAATGGAGTGCTCGGAATGAGTTCCGGAGCTTAGAGATGTGGAGGAGAGCTTAGAGAGTCGAGAGTTCAGAGAGCTTAGCCTTAGCGTGTCGGGAGGGTCCTTTATATAGTGGAGCTTGATGGTGACAACTGCAGCCGCGTGCTGGCGGGCCGCTCGAGGTTCGGCGGAGTCAGTCTCACTGGTGCCGTGTGCGGCGGATTGAGGGTGACAGCCATCGCCGCCTGACAGTGGGTCGCTATCGCCCGCGGCGGACCTGACGATGGTGCGGCGGACTGACTGATGGTGATGGTTGCAGAGCTTGCCGAATGAAGGGTTGAAGGCCTTCGTCGTGTGCCCATTTCGGAGGAGTTCGGGCTCCTGAAGAGGAAGATAGGAGGGAGTTCGGCTCCCATAGGCGTCTGGCTGGAGGTATGCAGCTAAGGCTCGTCCGCTGAAGAGTTCGGCTGCTGAGAATCCGAAGCTCGGCCGTTTGGGGTTCGGCCGGCTGTTGGACTTCGGCTGAGGCTTGGACACTTGAGAGTTCGGTAGGAGCTCGGTCGGCCGAAGTTCGATGAGGGCGACCGCTGAGGAGTTCGGCCGAGTGACGACTGCTGAGTGGCGACCGCTTGGGGATTCTTAAAGCCCGTCGCTGAGGAGTTCGGCCGCTGAGAGGACTTCATTGAAGGGCGAGGGGTAGCCGCTGGGCCTTTCGACCGAGATCGGTCGCTGAAGAAGCTCGACCGTTTTCGGCCGTGGGGTCGAAGGAGTTCGGCTTGCACGGGCTCGCCTGGGGTCGGTCGAAGGAGTTCGGCCGTGGGAAGTCCGAAGGAGTTCGGTTGCCGGGCTCGCTGAGGTCGGTCGAAGGAGTTCGGCCGTGGGAAGTCCGAGGAGTTTTGGTTGCACGGGTCACTGGGTCGGTCCGAAGGAGTTCGGGCACGGGCCGCCTGGGGTCGTCCGAAGGAGTTCGGCCGTGGGGAATCCGAAGGAGTTCGGCCAGGGCTCGCCTGGGGTCGTCCGAAGGAGTTTCGACCGTGGGATAAGGAGTTCGGGGCCTCGCTGATTCGGCTTCTAGGCACGGCCGTGTTAGTTTGGCTGCGAGTGGCGCCGAAGCTCTTCAGCGGCTACTGGTTACATTTATCCCAACAGAACCGTCTACAAAGTATTCACCGGAGGCGGAATGAAGTTCGGGCAAGAAAAAGCCGAGCTCCTCGAGCTCACCCGAACTCGTCCGAACAAGGCAACAGGAAGTCTCCCACGCGGTCTCACGGGAAAGGAAATGAAGTTCGGGCTGAAGAAAGCCCCCCCAAAGTTCATCATCAAGGCGAAATGAATTCGGACAAACAAGGACGGAGCAAAGTTCCCCGCGGAATGAAGTTCGGAATGAGGGCGGAGAAAAGTTTCTCGTGGAATGAAGTTCGGTGGAAGGTCGAACTCCTCAGCTCAACATCCAAATGAAGTTCGGCACAAACAAGGGCGAGAAAGTTCCCCCGCGGAATGAAAGTTTGGCAACGAGGGCGGAGGAAAGTTCTCCATGGAATGAAGTTCGATGGAAGGCCGAACTCCTCAGCTCAACCTCCAAATGAAGTTCGGCGCAAATGGACGAACGAAGATGAAGTTCGGCACAAGGAGGGCGGAGCAAAGTTCCCCCGCGGAATGAAGTTCAGCACGAGGGCGGAGGAAAGTTCTCCCATGGAATGAAGTTCGGTGGAAGGCCGAACTCCTCAGCTCAACATCCAAATGAAGTTCGGCACAAGAAAACCGAGCTTCCCCCCAAAGCTCATCATCAAGGAGGGAGCAAAGTTCCCCCATGGAATGAAGTTCGGCACGAGGGTGGAGGAAAGTTCTCCCGTGGAATGAAGTTCGGTGGATCCTCAGAACAGAAGTTCGCGAGCAAAGTTCTCGGCACGAGGGCGGAGGAAGTTCTCCCACGGAATGAAGTTCGGTGGAAGGCCGAACTCCTCAGCTCATCATCGAAATGAAGTTCGGCATAAGTGAAACTCCGCAACTCATCGTTGGAATGAAGTTCGGCGGAAGGCCGAACTCCGAAGCTCATCATCGCAATGAAGTTCGGCACAAGCAAAAGCGGAACGAAGTTCTCCCGCAGAAAGTTCGGCGTAAGTGAGACCGAACTCCACAGCTCATCATCCGAATAAAGTTCGACGGAAGCAAGACGGAACTCCCATGGAGGCTCGGAATGAAGTTTGGCTCAAGTGAGGCCGAACTTCCGTTCGAAGCTCAACATCCAAATGAAGTTCGGCGCAGGCAAGGACGGAACGAAGCCCCCCGCGGAATAAAGTTCGGCACAAGCGAGGGCGGAGCAAAGTTCTCCCGCGGAATGAAGTTCGGAGGAAGGCCGAACTCCTCAGCTCATCGAAATAAAGTTCGGCGGAAGCAAGGCCGAACTCTCCCTTTTGAGCTCATCAATGAAGCTCGGCGCAAGCGAAGCCGAACTCCACCTTAAAGCCCACCATCACAGTGAAGTTCGGCGCAAGCAGTGGCGGAACGAAGTTCTCCCACGAATGAAGTTCGGCATCAGGGAGGCCGAACTCCGCAGCAGATCACCCAAGTGAAGTTCGGCCGCGCTCGAGACCGCCCCAGGGCGATCGAGGCCGAACTCCCCCTCAAGTACGTCGCTACAACGAATTCACGGGAGGTGCGATAAAGTTCGGGCAAGCAAAGCCGACCCCCTCTCTGCGAGCAGGGAAGTCCGGACAAAGAAGCATGAAGTTCTCCCACGGAAAGTTTCGTGGGAAAGTGGAATGAAGCTCCACGCAAGCGAAGCCCGAACTTCTCGAGCTCACCGCAAAGGAAGCCCCGACAGAAGGGCGCGAAGAAATCCTCCTCCCGAAAGATTCCGCAGCTACGACCCGCTCCTCTAACTCGGATTCCTCGGCGAAGTTAAGAGCCAGCCGCCAAGACCTGAAGGACTACGGCCTCCCCAAACGTGCGCGATCGAAGCAAGTAAAGCCCCTACCATCGCGACCACGGCCACGACACTGAGGAATACGTTCAGCTCCAAGACGAGATTGAAGAGCTCGTCAAAAAGGGACGATGGGATAAATTCCTCCGACGCCAGTCTGAAGCAGGAGAAGATCGGCTAAAGGCGCTGCCGTAACTAGAAAAGATAAGAAGGTCGGCCGCCTCATGGCATCATCAACGCCACCTTGGGGAGGAGCTAGGAGCTAGCTACATCGGTGATTCGTCGTCCCCCAGCGACAAAGTCAAGAGAAGCATGCTCCAAATTAAGGAGGCCAGCATGTAATAGAGAAGGTCGTCTGGATGGGACTCGCTGCCCGAGGAAAACTCAGAGGAACAACACCCCGACGACCCTCAAACGGAAATGTGCTGCGAGTGGCTTCCCCTCGGTAGAAATTCTCCCCTCTCGAAGTCGATTATTTCCCGATGCACAAAACTATGCGACGATGGGGGAAGAAGCACGGAGCGTCCGAATGTGCCCCCACAGCCCGTTAGGAACAGGAGGAGAACCTCATCCTAGCGTGAGCAAGGTCGAAGGCCTCGTTCACAAAGGACGGGATGGAGGGAGAGGCGAGGACGACGGTCCCCATGTGCCCCCACAGCCGTTAGGAACAGGAGGAGAACCTCGTCCTAGCGTGAGCAAAGTCGAAGACCCCGTTCACAAAGGACGGGATGGGGGGAGAAGCGAGGACGACGGTCCCATGTGCCCCCACAGCCCATTAGGAACAGGAGGAGAACCTCGTCCTAGCGTGAGCAAAGTCGAAGGCCCCGTTCACAAAGGACGGGATGGGGGGAGAAGCACGGACGACGGTCCGAATGTGCCCCCACAGTCCGGTTAGGAACAGGAGGAGAACCTCGTCCTAGCGTGAGCAAAGTCGAAGGCCCCGTTCACAAAGGACGGGATGGGGGGAGAGGCGAGGACGACGGTCCCCATGTGCCCCCACAGCCCGTTAGGAACAGGAGGAGAACCTCGTCCTAACACGAGTAAGGTCAAAGGCCTCGTTCACCTAAAACGAGATGGGGGGAGAGGCGAGGACGACGGTCCCCATGTGCCCCCACAGCCCGTTAGGAACAGGAGGAGAACCTCGTCCTAACGAGAGCAAGGTCGAAGGCCTCGTTCACCTAAAACGAGATGGGGAGAAGCACGAACGACGGTCCGAATGTGCCCCCACAGCCGGTTAGGAACAGGAGGGAAACCTCATCCTAACGTGAGCAAGATCCGAGACCGAGCCTCAAAGTCCACAGCAAGCCTCGACCGCGGAAGATGAGGCCGCCCCCGAGCGCCCACATCAACCTCGGCCGTAGGAAATGAGTTCCGCTTCAACCCCAATGTCAACATTGGCTGGAGATGAGACCTCCCCCAAGCTTCAGCTACAACAAGCGCGGGGCCTGGAAGAAGACTTCGACAGTCGCCTGTTTTGGTACTCCCTTCCTTTAATTTTTAAACTCGGAAGTGGGGGGGCTACTGTTGGGGATAAATCCCGCTCCTGCCGAAGCCCAGCCCGACACTCAGCTTAATGTAACAAGTAGCCGCAGAAGAGCTCCGGCAGACGGGCTTCAGCCGAACTCCCAGCGGCCGAGCTTCTTCCAATAGGCCGAACTGGTCAGCTTCCAAGCTTCTTTCGGACTCCTCCGCGGCTGAGACTGAACTTCCTCCGCGGCCGAAACCATCAGTCTGCGACAGGCGACGAAACCAGACGACATGGCTACCACCTCTGGCAATACCTTCCTCTCCGTACCGAACTCCGTGCGGTCCACACGACTTGCCAGTATGGCCATCACCGACCGTCTGACGACGCCATCCTCTCCATACCGAACTCCGTGCGGCCCACGACTTGCCAGTATGGCCATCACCGACCGTCCTCTCCGTACCGAACTCCGTGCGGTCCACGACTTACCAGTATGGCCGTCACCGACCGCCTGACGACGCCATCCTCTCCGTACCGAACTCCATGCGACGGTATGGCTTCGCCATCAACTAAGCTCCGCCTACAAAGGACCCTCCATACGCCAAGGCTAAGCTCTCTGAACTCTCGACTCTCTAAGCTCTCCTCCTCATCTCTAAGCTCCGGAACTCATTCCGAGCACTCCATTACTGTTGGCCGAAAACTAACTTGACCGTCGGAGGGTCCTGCCGGAGCCACCCCCACCGGTTCCGAACGGGACTTCATTTTGCATGTCCCCGATGGCGATCTCAGCGGCCTCGACTCCGGCGACCTCCGACGAAGATGGATTTCTGCACCAACAAATTCAAATAGCTTTTTTAAAAAATATATATATGAGATTTTTTTTTTTCTTTGGATAAAGCAGAATATTTATATAGATCGAATATGAATATGATAAAAAAAATCTAAAAAATAAAATATCTCAGAACATTCCTAGAGCAGTCCCCGTATCTGTTCTTAACATCCCCTAAATGCTCCGCATCCAAGGATGCTATTTTTTATTTTTTTAAATAAATATTAATATTAAGAGAAGTAGTATTTTTTAACAGCCTTGATATATCCCATACAAGAGGATGAGTGGCGTCATCTCCTCACGTGCCCCTGAATCTATCTTACCACCGTAGTTAACGAGATGGTTGGCTCCTAACATCCATCTTCCATCGGTGATCTTGGCCCAAGCAGCGTGCAACCCTACTCCCAGAATGATAAGCTCAAATAGATGACTCCCATCAATGGTCACTAATATGAAATCTTGCCAACGAATCGCAAACATAGTATTTTCTTTGTAGCCAATCACACAGCCATTAAAATTAGCCTTAAGGTAGATGGGCTCCCGTAAATACCTTATGGATCATTGCACGACTAGAAAAAGAGTCACAGGTATCCGACAAGATCTCCTGAACGACTCGAAACAGAGTCGTAGGTATCTGAAGGTGGGTGTACAAGACAAGATCTCCTTAAAAACTAGCCACGTCGTGCCGTGTTTGATTTTTATACAAGTACAGAAACCACCAGCACTTGAAATGATATAGAGGTTGTTGAAATCTTATCTTAATCTTCGTAATTTATACCCAAAAAATTGAATCCAAAGTCTCAAAAACTATAGCAAAAAAATATAAAAGATAAATATTTATTTAAAAATATTGAATTAATTATTTCTTTGAAGTCCATTTAGCAATCTGATTAGATAAAATCATTTGGTAATCTTGGCCTGAATCCCGAGGAGAAATCTTTCATTCTATCAATTCCCAATAAGGAAGCATTTAGTATGGGATGATGACCTCGGGATCAAGAATGATCTAAATAGAGACGATGGAATTACTTTGTTTGATTGTGTCTAATAATCATACGTGGCGATGATCTTGGATTACCTTCACTTATTAAATCATCATCCAACACGGACATAAAAATCAATATCACTCCATCACGGTGATCTTAAATCAAAATATATCAACTAAAATATCCCTCATAATCACAAGAGACTTCATAGAAGAGGAAACCATCTTTTTTTTGTAATGATATTTTTTCTGTGCGCGGGATGGGAGGTTGGGGCATCATCGCCATGATAGAAAATTTTTTTTTTTCTTTTTTCGTCGTGGTTATTAGAAAGAAAAAATGTTTTCTATTAGTTTTTTTTCTAAGATTTTTTCTGTCCTAATACTCAATCCCAACTCCCAAAGTTTTATTTAGAGGGCGACTCGAAGCAAATAAAGAGGGTGCAGAGCCGATGCTTATGAAAAAATTAAGAAAGAGGAGGAAAATTTAGCTGATAATATTGAGTTTGGGAGATGATATGGATATTGAGGAAGATACTCCTGATATAGTAGATTCACCACTATCCATTTGCCAATGAACATGTTCGAGTATTGGTACTGCAATAATTAGTAAGAAGAATATGAGCTTACTAAGTAAAAAGAGAAGGCACAACGATACTATTATGGAGAACCTGGTTACTCATATTGAAAGAATAAGCAGTACATGTGAAAAAACTAGAGAAGACTTCATGAAAATTATAAATTTTTTTGAGAAGAAGAGGCAAGGTGAACAGAGGCATATGGCTTTGTTTGAGAAGATTATGAAGATTGAGGGTTTGAGTGAGAATATTATGTTAATTGATTGTGAGGTTACCAATAAAGATAAGTTAAAAATTATTATTATTATTTTTTAAAATCTAATCTCAATGGTTCAAGAGAAAACATGTATTAAAGTAGTTAGAGGGTAGTGCATATAGATCCTTAATTAACTTTGATTCAACATAATGCTGTCTATACCTGATAGCTACGGTTGATGGTGGTTTTTTTGATTTTCATTTATTATTTAGTTTTACTTAGTATCAATGTTATGGTTTGTTTATCATGGATATTTATAATAAAAAGAATACTTTAGATATTTATGGATTTGGAGTTTGAATATTTATGAATTTTTAAATTTTATGTGTTACAATTCTTAGTATTATCCTATTTATCCATGGTTGTGGCTGCATAAATATTATACATAAAGATAATATCCAATATAATTAATATACTAAATTTTTTATATTCATTCAAGTTAAATTTTGTTAAATGATATTGATGAGTGGTTAAGATTGGCATGAAAATAGTATATCAAATTTTTTGGTGCATAGTAATATATCTGAACACTTTAATTATTAATGTTGGAGCTTCTTTGAGTTTGATTTTGAAATAATTCGATGCTTTAAAAAGAAAATTTGATAAAATCTAATAAAAATATAGATATTACACGTATCTTTTTGAAGCATCCACTTGACTTTTTCATGAGATTTTAAAATTTAAATATTTTAAATAATAAATAAATATTAAATTTAAATTTTAATTATATCTAATTAAATATTATGCATTTTTTCAATCATTGATTTGACCGAAATGCCATTTTTTAAAAGAATATTAAGGCTATTCATCAGTAAATAAATAGTATAGAAAAAATCTATTTGAGATAATTCGAGCATATTTTAGATATTAAATGATTAATGATCTTAAAAATATTAAATAAATTATTTATATATATTTAAAAATTTTTAATCACTCTACTATAGCCAATTAAATATAGTGATCTTGAATCGAAAAACAGATCATCGGAGATTTAGATAACCGGTGATTTAAAATCACCGTGGTGATCCATTCGGATCACCAAACGCCCTCAGAAGAAATCACCAAAGTACACCCTCCCCTTATTACCAAAAAAAAAAAAAAAAAGTACACCCTCCTCTGCTTCAAGTCGATCCGTCCACATCACACGTACCACGCCCTTAGCGTCCACGTCACCCAAACAACTGTTCAACCGGCCACACCCAGTCATCCGTACGGCCTTCCCTCCTCCGCCTCCCACAGCCTTTACTGGCCCAGCCAGTATCCGGTCATCCCAACCCCTTTTAAAACCCCACCTCTCGCCTCTGAGGCTCTGAGCCCTCCTCTAATATCATTTCCGGTCCTCTTCTTCCTTCTAATTCCTCTAATATCATTTCCGGTCCTCTTCTTCCTTCTAATTTGATCTCACACCGCCATGAGCGTCCTCACCAAGCTCGGCCTCGCCCTCCTCTTGGTCTTCTCTTTCTCTCTTTTAGGCTTCTTGTCCGAGCTCCTCTACGTCCTTTGGCGCCGGCGCCGGCGCCGGCGGGTCCGTCGAAGCTCCGCCTCCTCCGGCGACCCCGAAATCCCCGACGCCGGCGGGGGTGGCGCCTCCTCTAAGGAGCTCCTCCTCTACCTCCTCTGCTGGAAGAACCAGTCCCGCATCGAGCCGGCCTCCTCCGCTGCCGCGTCCCCGGCATTCTCTGCAGCAGCTGCTCTCGCCGCCCCGCCGGCGGCCATGACGAAGATGGCGTCTTCGGAGGCAGCGGAGGAGTGCGATCTGGCGCGGTGGCACGCGATGTACTTCGGGCCGTCGAGGGTGCTGTACACCATCAAGGAGGAGAGAGAGGAGGTGGAGTCCGACGGCGGAATGGGGGTCTTCGGCGACAGGGACGGAGACGAGTTGGCGGAGACGCCGTTCTCGACGCCGTGCGCGTCGCCGGCGTTCTACACGCCGACATCGTCTCCGCCGCGCTCGACGGCGGAGGCCGGCGGAGATCCAGAGGTTCCGTCGGGTGGCGAGGAGGCCGGTTGTGTCTCGCCGTCGCCGGTGGCGGAGCGAGTGTAGGGATGGAGGGGCTTGATGACATGAAACGTCATGTCGTGGACTCGTAGGAAATAGTTGGAAAAATTTACTGCACTCTTTAAGTGATTACCAGTAATGCTAGGTACCCTTTTGTAATTTTCTTTTCTTAACTTTTACCACTAGTCGAAGGGGAAAAGAGATTATAAAGGTAACAGAAATTAGTTTTTTGTATCTTTTATTTTCTTTTGGTAAGCAACTAATTTACCTAACGAGGGAGGGGATTCGGGGAAGGCAGTTTCGCAGTGGTTGTAGTAATGGTGGTCATGGCATGTTGGTGATGGGTGCAGTTATTGCTCTCCAGTAATTATTAAATGCTCTTTCTCTCTCCCCTTTATTTATTATAATAATAATAATAATATATTTTTTTTTTGCTTTTGGAGCCGTTACGCTCAAATTATGCTTAGTTGGTTGAGCTACGTATCAGTACCGCCCATTTGTTATCTTCTTCGATCTGGTACGCAAGTTTGTTGCATCTAACGTTACACATGTTGCATCAGGAGAAATAGCCAGGACTGTTATCATAATTTATTTGTAAAAAGAGACCGTTGATAGAGAGAAAGGAAACGTGCACAGGGTTCTAGAGGAAAGATTCTTGTCCGCGAGAGTGAGACTTTTCAGGCTTCTCTGGTGTCTGTTTGTTTCTTTTGGGTCAGCTTTAATTTGTATGGGTTCCCCGGGAAATTCTTAGGTCCAAACTAATTGGAAGCTTTTGGTTTCCAAGTTTTTTTTTTTTTGAACCAAATCTCTCGAGTGAGAATGGAGGTGGGGGAGCCATCTAATTTTCAATATCGGTGCCAAAGCATGGCATTTGTGGATGATGAGATTGGTGAATAAAAACCCTCAAGTCTTTACCTCGAAGCAGAATTCTCACTCTGTGCTACTTGTGTGAGTGAAGCCAGCGGACAGCAAGAGTTGTGTGGCCTCAGACATGGTAGAGCTTGGAGCATTGCTAATTGGAAGACTGATCAATAAGCAAGCAAACCTCAAGGAGCAGCACTCTGAAATTAGACTAGGTCGCTCAGCACGGATTCTAAGATTTCACCATTAAAACATTTACTAAATTCGGGCCAGCTGTCACGGTTTTGATGGTGAACAAGAAGCGCGGACGTGACGCCTAACCACTTATTGTCACAAAGAAAGGACAAAAAAAAAAAAATGATGCCTTACCGCATACCAATTGTTGGTACGAGATTTAGATATAGATGGACTACCATCCTCTTTGAAGAGAAGCCACCCACCCACAGATTCCTAGCCAACTGATGTGAATCTAAACGGCTTGGACATCCCAGAGGATTCCATCAAATTAATGTTAACTTTAGCAGATGATTCTATCAGTATTGATTGATAACAGATAGGAGCTCAAGTCCAAGCTACCACGAGAAGTGTGCCCATCCATCTCGCACAGACGCTGTCCACAAGGAGTAGAGATTTAGAGGTGGACCATCCTCCGCTTAAGGAGTGAGGGTACCCACCCTTAGCTTTCCAACCAACAGATCTCAATCTAGACTGCTGGGACATCCTACAGGGCTCTAACTTTGTAATTTGTATACAGGAGCTCAAGCCCTTTGCCTATTTCACACCAGCAATAAGGAAAATGGGGGGGCATAAAACCCTTGAATATCTTTACAAGAACCATAGCCCATTTATCTCGCATACACCTACTTTGAATATCTTTACAAGAACCATAGCCCATTTCCATAAAGCCTATCTCAACTGTCATGGTACCTACTTTGAATCGTTATGGTGGGTCTACCTCTTGAGCCCATTGCTTGTAAACCTCAATATGTCTGATCCTCTTTTGTGGTAACACCCGCAATAACCGTTTAACAAAGGAACATGATAGAGAAAAAAACTAAAATTGAGAGAGTTAATATTCATTAAATATATTCACAATCCATCAATCACTGCTTCCCAAATTAAACCCCATACCAAGATACACACACATATGTAAGTTGGAATTGTCCATATTTACATTTACATTTGACAACAAAGATCATACCGATAATTTAAGCCATTTGATATGATCTACTAGTTTTAAATTATTTATCCATTAAAATTCATGTGATTTAAAGACTCCTAACCTATATACCAAGTGATCAAAAAATATATATGCAACTTAGTTTTATTTAAATTAACCAACATTTCAACAATCTTCAAATTACATGATTTTTTATATATAAATAATTTAAAAATAGTAGATCACGTTCAATAGTTCAAATCATCGAGTATGCATTCATGCAGCATTTCTTCGAGCAACAGAAACTCTTATGTTCTATGAACTTCCAAACTAGGAAGGTCACATTGCATTTAAACATTGGGACCGACAAAACATAACCATAATTAGAATAATGGCAGCATACCAACCGCATATGAATGAAACCATTTGCCTTTACACCATCCAACGGGCCTATTCCCAGCAGTCCTGCATAAAAAGAAATTGGCTCGACAAACACTACAAAACAAATGACAAGATAAGCCTGCAGAAATTTACATGACTTTCCATCACATCAACAACATTACCACAGAACCACCAGCAAACCCGGCAGACACACGAGTAAGTCTATGAACACAATTCTTTCAAATTTGGGAACATGATAACCAGAAAACCTAAAATGAAGTCTGGGTAGCATTTAATAGTGAATTTTATATGCCCGGATCCTTGCCAAAACCCATCATAGCATGAGTTACAAGCATTGAACCCCTGCGTGTAATTTCAGCAAGTCGTCCTACCAATGGTAGCTTGACTGTGTCCTTGTTCTTCAGAGGCTTCTTGTCCCACCTGTAATGGTATTTAGGATCGATCAGCTTGCATCATCCCAGTAGTGTGAGAAACCGGACTAATTTTTATTGAAAGTGCAACTTCTAACATTCTAGTTGCCTAGATAAAGAGAGCTCTATCATTTTTAACTAAAGAATTGGAGTTAGTTTACTGTTGCATGCCTGAAAGGTCAATATTCAATATTAAACTTCTTAAACTTTTGAACTAGCATAGAAAATGATTTGAAATAGCATAAAAAATGACAGATATACCAAATGATATTCACTATTTTCACTGTATAACTTCTCATGAACAAGCTGAAATGTTAATGTAATCTACATAGAAATGAGCCACAAACATATCAAGAGATGGCATAATGTGTCCAAGAACAACACTGCGTACAATGCAATGTGTTCTTCTCCTGTCAAGTTTTGATATTGGAAATGAGTACTAAAACACCAAATCTAAAAGAATAATTACGATAAAATCTGGGAATCCAAATGACAAAAACGTGCTCATTCTATTAATTACAATCTAAGGGATTATTCAACCATGACCGCAGACCGTAAGAGTAATGCAAGGGTGGTTCTATCAGTTTTATGCATTCATCAAAATTGTTTACTGGAGGAAACAAAATTGAAAAACAGAAATAAACAAGTTCAAAGAAAATTGGAACCGACCAGTCTTCATGGCAAACAACCTTTCCTTCTACAATATTAAGCTTGATAAGTGATGTCAAATCCACATCTCTCCCAAAAATTTTGTAATGTTGCTTGTTGTCAATCAAAACCTGAATCAAATGCATGAAAAATTATAAGTCCAAGCAATAAAAAATAGCCATGAATGCATATGTAAGAAAAAACAAGGTAGATGTTAACCCAGACCTCTATATTTCCGGGTGCAACAACATTTTCTTGTATGCTATATTCCACAATTCTAGATTCACTGAATACCTGAAATATATCGAACCATCTTATTCAAAAATAGAAAGAAGAGTTTGTCACTGGTACAATATTCCTCATACCAATATTCCAAGTTAGGTAGGTGAGAGCAGCTGAAAATATAAACTTGTAGTAAAGCAGCATCAATAGTGAAAAGACCAGATTAGTTTAAAATTTTATCAACAATACAGAATTTGAAAATGTGGACTGGTGTAAAGCTGTATTCGCATCACTGGTTTGCTAACGTTCTTCGATATAAAAAGGGGGGAAAATCAAGTTTAACACAAAGCTGTAGAGTGTGTCGAATCAATCAACAGCAGAGAACAAAATGGGATGGTTATGGCTCAATTTTGAATACTGACTCAAGAAAATATTTCATTTTTATGTTTTAACACTTGATACAATACTTTGCTAAAAAAGAGCTCTTGATATGATATTCCAATACACCAAAAAAAAAAAAAAAAAATAAAACATAATATCTGATTCAGTGCATGCGTTTTTCAATTTAATTTAAAATGAAAGACATGCACACGAACTTACACCTCATGTTATTTAAGGCCCCAAATCTTGCTGGTCTCAATAAAGGGGCTCGATGCAGTCTTCCTTTCAGAGGTTTGTTGACATGTCACCTACTTGAGGATGTTTACCTTAATTTTAAATGAAGAAATTCAAAGCTATTAGTAAGCCTTTTGCTATCCCAATCTGACCACCTCCATGTCCTACATTTGCCTATGAACAACCAATAATGATGGTGGTGGTGTCAAATTCCAGTATTTCCAATAGGAAAAAGTGATCCAACCTTAATAGTATTTGAGAATCTTGTTTAACAACTCATGGTGTAGAACAGAGAAAAAATAGTTGATAAGAATAGGGAAATGCAAAACTTATATTAGATAAAACCAAGATATACATAAAAAAGAAACAAAATAAGATTAGGGATATGTAAAACTTACATTCAACAAAACCGAGATATCGATAAAAGATCCTCTAGAAACCTCTTGCCCTTCTAATTTTTTGCTTCGAATTTTGAAACTTCAAGAACAATTAATAACAGAAATCAACCCAGACCCTTGTATCGTGAATAAATCTTGACCAGTTAAAATCAAAGTTCGATCAAAATTGTGGATACCAAAGAGACTAATCAATCAATTCCACAGCCCATCACGACTGATATAACTTAAAATTGCAGATAGTACATGCAGCAATTGGCATCAATTGCAACTAACAGGAAGGAGGGAAAACGACAAGCTAAATCCCCAAAACAATATGGTCAAATAATCAAGAAAGATTCATAAGCTTTCTTCCCAAACCAAATGGCACAAGTATTACTATCAAACTTCATTTATTTTATTGATATCTCATCTTCAGCTACGGCATCCATCAGATTGAAACTAACTTTGCCCAACTTTGCTAAGATGAAAAAAGAAATAATATATCCCATCAGATTAAATACAATTTTACTCAAATTTGCCAAAATGAACAAATAAATAATACAACTAAAAAAGGACCGCTAATGATCAGGAGACTGGAACCTTGGGGAGCGAATAGAATGCCGATTTGATCTGCTTTACCCTGCAAAGCATAACACAGATTTCCAATCAAACAGTTCGCTAACCGGGAACAAGAATATAGCTTCCCATCCTAACATAGGTCAAGAAGAAGAACGGCAACTACTTACCCACGAGCACACATGAGCGGATCCTCAAACGTCGCATTTGGGGCATATATTTCAAAGTCTCGAGCCGTTGCCCGCGAACCATATCTAGAGAAAGACGGAACGAATCCTTAAAACACGATAATTTGCGTCACTCGGGACGAAAGGAAAAAAAAAAAAAAAAACCTTTTTTTTTAGTGGGTAGGGGGGTTATTAGCCAAGATCGCTTCTTGAAAGCAAAAAAAATTTCGATTTCATCCGGAGAAAATGGAAAAGGACTGAGGAGAGATCAAACTCACAGGTTGAGAAGGTGAGGGATGAGGTATTCGGAGAGTGATTTCTTGAACATGGGATCGTCGAGTTCCTTTGCCTTCGGCTCTCTTCTTGTCCGATCGTCCATGCCACCTAAAACCCTACTTCCCAGAGAATGGCAGCGTCTGGCAGGGAAAACGAGTACACACACAATTTCTTCGCCCTCTCGAGTAATAATCGCAGTTCTCTCATACAAGCGAGGGAGAGAATGGAGGAAGAAGTTGGGAGATAGCGTGGGGCCCACATCGGGAGTGGCATTGAAAGGTGAAGCGTGGCGAGTCTGCCGTCTTGTTCGTCCCGGTGGCGGGACAGCCACGACCCGCTCCACGTCCCCTCCAGCCGGCCATTCTTGACCGTTTTGAATCGGGTCGCACTGGGTTCAGATTACATGGGCCAACTTGCGGTTATTAGCTCAAGGTCCCACCGATTTCGGCCCGGATTCCTCCTTTTCCTGAGAATGACCCAATATTATTGCTATATTAAAATACATTTTAAAAAATATTATATTATTATCAGGTGCACAGGAGGGGAAATTATTAGAGTAACAAGAATTAATAATTGATTCTTGTTCGTATCGAATTAATCGTATTGGTTTGGTTTTTAATTATCATAAGTAGGATATTAGATTATAGATCTTTTTATTGTTAATTTTTGTTGGTACAAAATTTGATCGACGTCGGATTGAATTGAAGTTGAGAAAAAAGAGATCGTCGTCGGTGATCTGCAAAATAAAGTTCTGTCCGAAGTTGATGGTGGTGATTCTGACAGGATCCTTCGACGATCAAGTCAGCTCTTCTGGCCAATAAAAATGAAGTGCTCAGAAAAGAACTCAGTAGAATTTTTAGAAAGAAAAAAAGAGCTTAGAGAAAACGTATCTGAAGGATTTCATTTTATAGATGGAGTCTGTAGCAGATTGATAGTGACAACCATAACCATCCGGTAGTGGGCCGCTCGGGGCTGCGTGGGATTTGTTATGGAGAGAGAGGTATCGCTTATAGCAGATTGATAGTGATAGCCATAACCATCCGATAGTGGATCGCTCGAAATTATGTGGAATTTGCTATAGAGAGAGATGTCGCCTGTCGTGATGTGTCCATTCGTCGAGATTTAATAGTCGAAGTTCGGAGGAAGCAGACGTTAGTTGATGAAGAACTTTGACATATATCAAATTCAGAGGAGTTTGGACTCCTAAAGAAAATACGGCTAGAGAAGATCATCCAAAAGGAATGTTAGCTGAAATCTGAAAGTAATCCGCTGAAGGAATCCAACTGAAGGAGAAGTCCAGAAGGAGTTCGGCTCTTGAAGAAATTCGACTGAAGAAGAAGTCCGGAAAGAGTTCGGCTCCTAGAGAAATTCGATTGAAGGAGTCCGGAAGGAGTTCAGCTCTTGGAAGAATTTGATTGAAAGAGAAGTCCAGAAGAAGTTCGGCTCCTGGAGGAATCCGTTTGAAGGAGAAGTTCGGAAGGAGAATCCGATTGAAGGAGAAGTCCAGAAGAAATTTAGCTCCTAAAGAAATTTGATTGAAGAAGTAGTCCAGAAGGAGTTTGGATCATGAAGAAATCCAACTGAAGGAAAAGTCCGAAAGAAATTCGATTCCTGAAGGAATTTGATTGAAGGAGCAGTCCGAAAGAAGTTCAACTCTTGGAGGGATTTGATTGAAGGAGAACTTCGGAAGGATTCGGTTCTTGGAGGAATCTGACTGAAGGAGAAGTCTGAAAGAAGTTCAACTGATGGAGAAGTTCAGAAGGAGTCCGGCTGATGGAGAAGTTCGAATGGAGTTTGGTTGTTGTAGGAGTTCGAAAGGGGTTTGGTCGCTGGAGGAGTTTGGCTATTTGAAGGAGTTTGGCTGGGGTTCTATCGTTGGAGGGAGTTCGGAAGGGGTTCGACCGCTGGAGGAGTTCGGCTATTTGAAAAAATTCAGCTGGGGTTCGACCGTTGGAGGGAGTCCAAAAGGGTTCGGCTGCTGGAGGAGTTCGGCTGCTAAAGAAGTTCGACTGAGGTTTGACCTCTAGAGAAAGAATTTTCGATCGAAACTCTTCCGTGATTATCAATTGCATTAGGCTAAGCATCAGACTGAACTTCGATAGGAGTGGGGTTTATCCCCAATATTTTTTTTTGACTATACAATTTAAGATGGATGGCATTGATTTATTCATTAGTAATCGATTTTAATTAGTCATATGACTTGTGCGATAAACAATTCAAACTATATGGATGTTTCGTATTGAAATAGATAGCAAGTTCCCTACCTCCTCGTTGTGTCCAGCATCCGTCCCAGATGCCACTATGCTCCCATGCTTACGTGCATCCATCCCTCATTATCAACCCATGTCCCCTTCCTAATGAACTATTTTAAGTTGCTGAGCCATTTCTAGAAATGGTGCAGGAGACGAGGGCGTATATCACGGTCGGTGAGGAATGGTGGGAGTGAGGCCCCATGATCTAGACAGCCAAGTCGAAAGATGGGGATGGGGGGAGGAGTAGGGCACCAATAGCTTCGTCCATGATGGCTTTGAGGGTCCTTACAATCCATGCATTGTCATCGGTGAAGATGAGAGAGGGAAAGGAGAAGATTATGAGAGATCACCGCTTGAGGATGAGAAAGAACAGCACAAGAAGAAGAAGAATCATACGGGGAGATTGCTACTCAAAGAGGAGGAGCATGATGTGAGAAGAGGGAGGAGGAGAGGTAGCCCATGCAAAGAGATGGTGAGGGGACGACATGAGGAGAGGGAGGAGGAGGAGAGACGGTGAGAAAAAAAGGATTGGTGTAGGGTGAGGCGGTAGCAAAGGAAGGAAGCTTTGGTGACCTCTATTTTAAAATTCCTTAATTATCCCCTATCTAATAAAAAAAAATAATAAGGAGCACTATAGCAACTGCCTAAATTATTAGTATTAGATTAATAGAATATAACAACCATTGGTGCAGAAACTCGCCTTCGTCGGAGGTCGTTGGAGTCGAGGCCGCTGAGGTCGCCACCGGAGACCTGCAAAACAAAGTTCCATCCGGAACCGATGGGGGGGTGGCTTCGGCAGGACCCTCCGACGGTCAAGTCAGTTTTCAGCCAACAGGAATGGAGTGCTCGGAATGAGTTCCGGAGCTTAGAGAAGAAGAGAAGAGCTCAGAGAGATTAGAGGTCAGAGAGCTTAGCCTTAGCATATCGAGAGGGTCCTTTTTATAGCGGAGCTTGATGGTGACAATTGCAGCCGCGTGCTGGTGGGCCGCTCGAGGTTCGGCGGAGTCAGTCTCATGGGATGGTGCCGTGTACGGCGGATTGATGGTGATAGCCATCGCTGCCTGACAGTGGGTCGCTATCGCCTGCGGCGGACTGATGGTGATGGCTGCAGAGCTTGCGACGGACTGATGGTGATGGCTGCAGAGCTAGCCGAATGAAGGGTTGAAGGCCTTCGTCGTATGCCCATTTCGGAGGAGTTCGGACTCCTGAAGAGAAAGATTGGAGGGAGTTCGGCTCCCATAGGCGTCTGGCTGGAGGTATGCAGCTAAGGCTCGTTCGCTGAAGAGTTCGGCCGAGGGAAATCCGAAGCTCGGCCGTTGGAGAGTTCGGCCGGCTGTTGGACTTCGGCTGAGGCTTGGACGCTTGAGAGTTCGGTAGGAGCTCGATCGGCCGAAGTTCGGCAAGGGCGACCGCTGAGGAGTTCGGCCGAGTGACGACTGCTTGAGGAGTTCGGCCAAGGGGGCGACCGCTGAAGAGTTCGGCCGAGGGGCGACTGCTTGGGAAGTTCGGCCGAGGGGGCGACCGCTGAGGAGTTCGGGCGCTGGGGGATTCCGTTAAAGCCCGACCGCTTGGAGTCTAAGGAGCTCGGTCACTAAGCAGTTCGGCTAGCTGAACGGGTTCGAAGGAGCTCGAATGCTGGGGGTTCCAGGAGCTCGGCCGCTAAGTAGTTCGGCCGACTGGAGGGGTTCGATCTTGACGCTAGGAGTCTGGAAGAAGCTCGGCAGCTAACTAGTTCGACCGGCTGGAAGAAGCTCGGGTGCTGAAAGTTCGGCTGAAGCCTGTCTGCCGAAGCTCTTCTGCGGCTACTGGTTGCATTAGGCTGGACATCGAGCTAGACTTCGGCTGGAGCGGGATTTATCCCCAACATTAGCCTCCCTACTCTCGAGTTCGAAAATCGAAGGAAGGGAGTGCAGAAAAGACGACTGTCGAAGTCTTCCTCTGAGCTCTGTGCTGGTCTAAGTCGAAGCTCGGGGGAGATCTTATTTCCAGCCGGAGCTGACATGGTTGCTTTCTCTAGCCAAGGTCGATGTTGAAGCTCTCCGATTGAGGTTGACATGATAGCTTTCTCTAGCCGAGGTCGATGCTCACGTTAGACCTTGCTCGTGTTAGGACGAGGTCCCCCTCCTGTTCCTAATGGGCTGTGGGGGCACATGCGGACCGTCGTCCGAGCCTCTCCCCCCATCTCGTCCTTCATGAATGAGGCCTTCGACTTTGCTCACGTTAGGACGAGGTCCTCCTTCTGTTCCTAACGGGCCACTTTCGCTCGTTTCTTTCTCCTGCCATCAGATAGTTTTTTCGTCCAGAAACAATATTATTGAGAGAGAAGAATTTTACCGAGGGGAAGCTAATCGCAGCGCATTTCCGTTCGAGGGTCGTCGGGGTGTTGTTCCTCGGAGTTCCCTCGGGCAGTAAGTCCCGTCCAAACGACCTCCTCTATCTCATGCCGGCCTCCTCAATTTGGAGCATGCTTCTCTTGGCTTTGACGCAGGAAGGTGACGAATCACCGATGTACCAAGCTCCTCCCGGGGGTGATGTTGATGACGCCGCGAGGCGGCCGACCTTCTTGTCTTTTCTGGTTACGGCAGCGCCTTTAGCCGATCTTTCCTTGCTTCAGGCTGGCGTCGAAGGAATTTATCCCGTCGTTCCTTTTTGACGAGCTCTTCAATCTCGTCCTGGAGCTGAATGTATTCCTCAGTGTTGTGACCGTGGTCGCGATGGTAGGGGCTTTACTTGCTTCGATCGCGCGCGTTTGGGGAGGCCGTAGTCCTTCAGGTCCTGGCGGCTGGCTCTTAACTTCGCCGAGAATTTGAGTTAGAGGAGCGGGGCGTGGTTGCGGAACCCTTCGGGAGGAGGATTTCTTCGCGCCCTTATGTCGGGGCTTCCTTCCTGGTGAGCTCGAGGAGTTCGGGCTTCGCTTGCGCGGAGCTTCATTCCGCTTTTCCGCGAAACTTTCTGCAGAAGAACTTCATGCTTCTTTGTCCGGACTTCCTTGCTCGTAGGGAGGGGGTCGGCTTTGCTTGCCCGAACTTCATTGCACCTCCTGTGAATTTGCTGTAGCGACGTACTCGAGGGGAAGTTCGGCCTCGCTCGCCCCGGCGCGGTCTCGAGCGCGGCCGAACTTCATTTGGGTGATCTCCTGCAGAGTTCGGCCTCCCTTATGCCAAACTTCATTCCGCGGGGGGGACTTCGTTCCGCCCTCACTTGCGCCGAACTTCATTGTGATGGTGAGCTTTAAGGTGGAGTTCGGCCTTTGGGCTCACTTATGTTGAACTTCATTCCGCGGGGGAACTTCGTTCCGCCCTCACTTGCGCCGAACTTCTCTTGGATGATGAGCTTTGAAGGAAAGTTCGGCCTCACCGAACTTCACTCGGCTCTCCATCATCTGCCAGCTGCCCTCTCAGGGATTCCTCGTCTTTCGACTTGAAGGCTTCTTCCGCACGGGCATATCTCTCGACCCGAGCTAGCAGATCGGCGAAGTCTCTGGGATACTTTTTTTCCAAGGAAAACAGCAAGTTATTTCTCTGAAGGCCATCCTTGAGTGCGGCCATCGCGACAGACTGGTCCAAGTCCCGGACTTTCAATGCTGCGGCGTTAAACCGGGTGACGTAATCCCTGATGGATTCCTTCCGCTTCTGCTTGACGTTCATCAGAAAGTCCGAACCTCGGTGCGGACGTCGACTGCTGACGAAGTGAGCCACGAACTGACTGCTCATTTGGTCAAAAGAGAAGATCGTACTCGACTTTAATGCCGAGTACCAGTTTCTAGCTACTTCTCTTAAGGTAGATGGGAAAGCTCGGCACAGTATGGCGTCTGAAGCACCGTGGAGTAGCATCATGGCACGGAAGGCCTCCAGATGATCAACCGGATCAGAAGTTTCATTGTAGCTTTTCAGTTGAGGGAGCTCGAAGGTCGGTGGAATAGGTTCTTGAATAATTTGGAGAGAGAAGGGAGGTTTGGCATGGACGTCGGCATGATGAGCCGAGGTGACGCGGTCGAGCTCTTCAATACGCCGGTCCATCTTTCGTAGCCTGCAATCGAGGGCGTCGTCTTGGCTGCAGATCTTCGGATGCTTCTGACTACGAATGAGAAAGATCTCCCCCAGAAGATAACAATGATCCGAACACGATCCCCGGCCCTCTATTTCCCCTTCTCCGAGGCGATCGGTATGCTGGCCCTGGTACTCTTCCTTGGGGCCGATTTTCGACGTTCCAATGGTGGGTTTCCTGGTGGAGTCGCCATCGGGGGCTGCTGTATAGCCTGCAATGCCTCCGTGAGGCCACAGACCTGTCGGACAAGTAGGTCGAACTGCTTCACATCCACCGCACGTACAGGTGGAACCTGAGCTGCTGGGCCTGAAGCAGGGACAGACGGATCTCGTTGGGATCGGGCCGCGGAGGCCACCGAGCACTGCGTCGAAGCTCTCCTAGGAGGCATTTTCTCTTCGGAAGAGAAGGGAGATCTCCGGAGAGGGGAGGAAAGTCGCCGAGCACTCCTTTAAGAACAAGGAAACCCCGGAGGTTCGGGTCCCTTCCTCTAGCGCCAATCTGTTGGTGCAGAAACTCGTCTTCGCCGGAGGTCGCCGGAGTCGAGGCCGCTGAGGTCGCTGTCGGAGACCTGCAAAATAAAGTCCCGTCTGAAATCGATGGGGGGTGGCTTCGGCAGGATCCTCCGACGGTCAAGTCAGTTTTCGGCCAACAGGAATGGAGTGCTCGGAATGAGTTCCAGAGCTTAGAGAAGAAGAGGAGAGCTCAGAGAGATTAGAGATCAGAGAGCTTAGCCTTAGCATATCGGGAGGGTCCTTTTTATAGCGGAGCTTGATGGTGACAACTGCAGCCACGTGCTGACGGGCCGCTCGAGGTTCGGCGGAGTCAGTCTCACAGGATGGTGCCGTGTGCGGCGGATTGATGGTGATAGCCATCGCCGCCTGACAGTGGGTCGCTATTGCCTGCGGCGGACTGATGGTGATAGCTGCAGAGCTAGCCGAATGAAGGATTGAAGGCCTTCATCGTGTGCCCATTTCGGAGGAGTTCGTGCTCCTGAAGAGGAAGATTGTAGGGAGTTTGGCTCCCATAGGCGTCTGGCTGGAGGTATGCAACTAAGGCTCGTCCGCTGAAGAGTTCGGCCGAGGGGAATCCGAAGCTCGACCGTTGGAGAGTTCGGTCGGCTGTTGGACTTCGGCTGAGGCTTGAACGCTTGAGAGTTCGATCGGAGCTCGGTCGGTCGAAGTTCGGCGAGGGCGACTGCTAAGGAGTTCGGCCGAGTGACGACTGCTTGAGGAGTTTGGCCGAGGGGGCGACCGCTGAGGAGTTCGGCCGAGGGGCGACTGCTTGGGGAGTTCGGTCGAGGGGACGACCGCTGAGGAGTTCAGGCGCTAGGGGATTCCGTTAAAGCCCGGCCGCTTGGAGTCCAAGGAGCTTGGTCGCTAAGCAGTTCGACCAGCTGAATGGGTTTGAAGGAGCTCGGATGCTGGGGGTTCCAGGAGCTCGGCCGCTAAGTAGTTCGGCCGGCTGGAGGGGTTCGGTCTTGACGTTGGGAGTCTGGAAGAAGCTCGGCAGCTAACTAGTTCGGCCGGCTGGAAGAAGCTCGGGCGCTGGGAGTTTGGCTGAAGTCCGTCTGCCGAAGCTCTTCTGCGGCTATTGGTTGCATTAGGCTGAGCATCGAGCTAGACTTCGATTAGAACGGGATTTATCCCCAACAACAACTAAAGCTTAAGTAATTAAATTTAATAAAAATCGAACATAATAGTTAAAACAAGATTGTTCAGAGCTTGCCTGGGAAATTCAATTAGATTAGGCTGTATTTCCTGTATGAATCGGTGCTGTTGCCTTGTCCAACTTTATTCTTCTAAAGACCCAGCCGACTCTAAAGCTTAAATCTCGTATATGATCTTGTCGATCTGCAAGAAAAACAAGAAAAAGGAATCTATAGAAGTCCCTTTTTTTTCCACCCACAACATTTGATATGGACTCTACTCAAATAGGCTGTCCAATCCATGAATCCAATAGAAAATCTAGCCTGATTCTACTAGATTTCCCAAATATGCTTTTTAAGAAAATATCAAACGGCATATTGATCATTTTTTTTACATCATCATCATCATAAAATCTAACCTCCATTATGCTAGTACATTATAACTTGTGATTGATCCTTCCAATCTCCATATCATTTGCCATTCCAAAAGAAAAGAAATTAGTAAAGGGAAGGTGGAATTAAGTAAATCCTGTCACCGTCTAACAAAGTATCTTAGAGGTTATAAGATTCTAGATTTCACCAAAGTCATTGACGAAGGAAAACAGTCAACCTTAGTGAAGATAATTTCCAGAAATTGAGATTAATTTCAAGTTCATATGTTGAGACTACATTTTAGCGGTCTATCCCTTTGAGAAATGTCCAATAAACTCAGTTAATAACTAAATCAATTATTTTTTATTAAACCTTTTAATGGGTGGAATCTCACCTAATATCTTTCATTTAAGGGCATATTCAGCTTATTTCCACGTGCTCTTTCATCCTATAGAGCTTGCTCTAGTTGAACATAATCGATTTTATTATCAAAATCAATTCCGTGTCATATAGATCTCCTAGTTTCATTTCTATTGATCTTAGCTATCGATTGTTGAGAAGCACATGTAATTCCATATGTGCTCCTTCTGTAGCCGGAATTACTTAATTTTAATTCGCCCCTTGTTCTCTCCTAAAAGTTTCTTGAAAGAAGAAAAAGTTGCATTGTTTGGGGAACCATGCGGCCAATTTCTTTTAGCGAGGCCTCACGTTTTTTGAAGAAATTAGCGAGGCCTCATTGAATTGTCCTTTATTAGGACCACCATTCTTTTGCCGTCATGATCTGATGCAGGGAAAGCATATTTGCGTCTAGCCATATTCTGATCAAGCTGAGGTTCTTCGGTCACTTCATGGCATTATTTTTCATCACCATTTTTATCCACAACCATAAGATCATGGTGACGAAGAGGACCTCTATGTTCACTAATTGAAAGGCTGAAGAGCTCTCTGCGATCATTTTCTTGAAAAAAAATATTTTAATTTATTATCTTAGAGCCTCTGATTGGTATTTTGTCCTATCGGTTCTCCTTGAATATACCAAAAATATTTTTCGAGCAACTAAATTATGACCGATGGGGTTCCAAATCAAGCGGATCAAAGAGTTGGAGTCGAGATACAGGATTCAGTCTTGCCTTGGTAAAATGATTTTCCACAATTTCTAGAAGGATATTAATATTTACACATACAATGAAAGCAATAAGAATATTAATAACTCCTAGGTAAAAGAAACCTCCATTGGAATGGATTAAAATGGAAAAATAATCAAGCATGGACAAGTTCTTGTAGGCATGAAAAATCCAAGTTGATATAAAGTTGTTGGGTTGAGATGTTTTTGATCCACTTCGAATTTCCCCTCATTCTTTTATATTCGACGACCGCAAGGAAACCATCCTCGGCAATTACATCATCCCCATCTTGTGTTAAACCATAATCAATTCTAATATCTACCTCGATGCTCTCATCCTTGTGGTCAGTTCAAGTATGGTTGGTTCTCAGAATTTATCTCGATATTCATATACTTGTAGTCCATACGTGTACTTGCCTGCTTACTGTTGGTTCCTGAAATTGTTTCAATTATTGCTCATGTACATGCTTCCTGAATATGGTTGGGTCGACATCCAATTCCCTTCCATTATATAACTAAATCCTGACCGTTACTTGCCACGTGGTCGTTTATTAAAATTTCAGGATAATCAACGTTAATTCTTTGGAGTCAAAAAGTTACATTTATCTCGAGAGTAGGGGTGTTTGTTCATCTTTGTGCGCTTGCTTTCATTTACTATTGTTTGGCTAAAATTTTTGCCGTAGAATACATAATTTCGTAGTTGAGAATTCTTTTTTATAAAGTAAAATATTAAACACAAATCCCCCGGTGGATCCATGTGTGAGGAGACAAGCCCGTTGATTGGTCGCTATGGCTCGACATAGGAGAACTATCATAAACATAATATTTATGAATTTTGATTGATTTCTTTTTCACCTCATAGATAATCATGATCAACTCAGATTAGTAATTAATAAAAAATATTATTAATTTTGCTTATGGTAGGATGAGTTTATTTAATAATTTCTTCAAATCAGATCCACAAAAAAAAAAGACCACCTTCGGGTTTTGGAGTTAAACATGTGGGGAAAAGGCACCAAGCAACCTTGTTGTCACGCACAAGAAGCGTTCCGATGGGAATGGGTTGGTCGAAGCTGACCAACTCGTCCCAATTCCGAAACCTTCCCCAGTAGATACGCTTTTGCGTCGCAAAACCGCGTCCTTTGGCGAAACAAACCACGTTTCAGATCAATAAATTACAAGATTTTTGGTCAGCAATGGTCCACAATGATCAAGAAAAATATAGTTTCCTGCAGTCACGTCTATATGTACCATAAACACAGGAAGGAATCCAGTCCACATCCGAACAATATACTGATCACCAACCAAATCATTAATCCAACACTAACGAATCCTGCAATATTTGTTGATGAATTCATGCATGCATGATGATAAACAACGAATTGAAACACCAAACCACGCATATATTTTGCAACGTCATACACCTTGTTCTCAATATTCTTTTAAAATCAGATTTTATATTAGAGAAAGCACAAGAGATTAATGAAAACCATGAAGAATGAACTCAAATACATGATGGTAGCCATCTATATATACCCAGGCCAAAGGGACAAAAAAAAAAGAATGATCAACACTTTACCACCCTCTCCAGAGTTCACGAGAAGCTGTCCACGCTGCACCTGGTCCTTGTAAACCCAGCGGCCACCGACGTGATATTAGACGGCACCGGAAGCCTCAGGTAGCAGTCCACCTCCGGCACATACACGGCACTCTTGATAACTATCATCTTCAACCTAACCTTCGTGTACATCTTAATACTGATGTAGAAGAAACCCTCCCCCTTCTCTCTGTCAAACGTTTCATGGACCGAGTTCCCGAGGACCAAATTCTGGCCTTGGAAGCTCGGATGGAGCGCCACCGTGCTCTTGCGGGGCTGGCGGAACTTTGGGAGGCTCTGGTACCCAAACCTCGACCCATCATACAAGGCGTTGGACTCGACCCGCTCGTAGTATAAGGCGGCCTTGTTGGGGTTCCTGAAGCTCATGTCGAGGGCGAGGTCATAGTAGAGGGTGTGGTTTTGAGCAAGGTCGAAGCGGGCGAGGTTTGCATTCTCGACGTAGACATGGAGGTCACGGGGCTGGAAGATGAGCCAGAGGATGAGAACGAGGATCCCTAGGACGATTAGGATGAGGGTGATGGCCTTAAATATGGAGCACAGCAGGCAGTAGGGCTTCCAGCCCAGGGGAGTGGCTCGGCCGCTGTGATGGTGAGATGGAGGGGGAGGGATTGGGGGGCCGTAGTAGGAGTTATTCAAGGATGGTTCTTTGATTTCGGCCATTTTTTCTGCGCTTCAGATGTAGAGAGGTAATGGGAGAGAAGAAAACTAAGGGTATATATATATATATATATAGGTTTATACAAGTTGAAGGATTTGGGAATTCATAAACGTACGCTTGTGGACTTCAACGTTCATTGGAGGTTTGATTGAAGAGTAGAGCACTCAAACTTTAGAAATGGGAGAATGGGCAGTTGGACAGAAAAGTACAGGCAAGGGCTTCTTCCTGGTTCCAACGGGAATGGTGGACGCACGTCGTTTTTGACATAGAGCCGCCATGCCACCTCTCTTGATTTTTGGTTTATTCGGTGGGCCTGGTTCTAGATCATGTAATTGGCTTTGACCAGGGCAATGTTTGAATTTTTATTTTATTTTATTTATTTATTATTATTATTATCTTTATTTTGCTTCCACGTGAAGGTAGTGATGAGTTATATCATCCAACGCAACATAGAAAACGACTGGTAGCTTAAAAATTTATAAACAATGATTGCCAAGGAAAGATCACGTACATTCGGTCAAGTTAGAGCTTCCCTCCGTAATCTCTTGGTTCTACGTGTGAATTAAATACAAATCCTTTTAGACCAAAAATTTTTAAATAAACTTAGCCTACCATATATCCTGTGGACAAAATCAATTAAAAAAAAATACAATGTCAAACTTTTGGACCGAAAAAATACCCACATCAACCTTTGTAATCTGTTGGCACTACGTGTTAATTAATTAAATATAAGCCTCCTTTAAGCACTCCACCTGCTCATATTTTGTGCATCAATTAAGGAGGAGTGCTTCTTGAAAATAAATTAAAAAGAAGAGCAACACACGCACATATACTAAACTCGCCTGTACCAAAGAGGACATGTACTATAAGTTTGAAGAATGTATACAGTGCAAAATCTATGTCTCAGAGTTTCTTCTGTGAACATGACATGAAAATGATAATGATGAGCAACTAACAATTTACTCAAAAAATTCTAATAATAATTTCAATTCATTCTAAATATTTATTATCATTAATTAGGATTCATTTAAAATCTTTTAAATTTGTATACATTCACAGTAACTACATATGGAACGTATTGAAAAGGGCAAACCCACCATTGATGATACACTAATAGAACGTTATAGTAATTTTCAAAGAGATGAACATCCATCTATGTGTTGCTTCCAACATGGTCACACACAGTAACACCCAAAAGAAAGAAAATTTATGGGCCACATAGAAACAAGCTCAATTTGATGTGAGAAATCCCCCCAATCCAAAGATGCAGAGCTAGTCTTGAAAGAGTAAATTAAAACTATTATCATGGAATAAAAAGAAACCTGCCAAGCTAGCATAAATTGGACCAATCCACTCATCCCACGTTGGATAGGAAAATGGCAAAACCAGAATGCGCAACATGATAGACTTTAATGTTCTACGATCTCGTCTCAACTAACCGAGCATGCGCTGTCTCAAGCGGCCAGCCACAGTATTGGTAAACTAAGCCAATTCAATCCGAGCAGGACAAACATATTGCATCCACTACCTCAGTACTAAGAAAATGATCCGCGTCCTTGACGCTACTTGCTATAAAGCAAAAAGTTAATTGGTCGTTTTAAAAGAGAGTCCCTGCGTTGGCGTTTGGGTTGGGCCAAGCCAGATGCAGACCTGAATTTTTTATCCTGGTCTAAGGCCTTCTGGCTGGGCAAAACTTTGAGTCAAATTTAGTTTCCCAGGTTCGGCTAATTGACTCAATCTAAGTGTTAGTTCTGGCTTGGCAGGTGAATCTTCAAATGCTTAGAAACTGTTGGGGATAAATTTTGCTACTGCCAAAGTTCAATTTGATGCTTAGCCTAATGCAATCGATAATCATGGAAGAGCTTTGATCGAAAATTCTCCTTCAGCGGTCGAACCTATTCTGGACTCACTCCAGTGACCGAACCCCAGCCGAACTTCTTTAAGCACCCGGACTCCCTCCAATGGCCAAACTCCTTTCAAACTCCTCCAGTAGTCGGATTTCTCCATGAGTCGACTCCTTCCGGATTACTCTTACAGTCAAATTTTTTCAACAGCCGAACTCCTCCAACAATCAGATTTCTCCAAGAGCCAAACTCCTTCCGGATTACTCCAACAGTCAAATTTCTCTAGGAGCCGAACTCCTTCACGATTACTTCGGTAGTCGAATTTCTCTAGAACCCAAACTCCTTTCGAACTCCTCCAGCAGACAGATTTCTTCAGGAGCCCAACTTCTTCCGGATTACTCCAGCAGTTAGATTTCTCCAGGAGCCAAACTCCTTTCGAACTCCTCCAGCAATTAGATTTCTTCAGGAGCCGAACTCTTTTCGGATTACTCCAGCAGTCGAATTTCTCCAGGAGCCAAACTTTTTTTCGGATTACTCCAGTAGTTGAATTTCTCCAGGAGTCGAACTCCTCCAGCAGTCGAATTTTTTCAGGAACCAAACTCCTTCTGAACTCCTCCAGCAGTTGAATTTCTTCAGAAGCTGAACTCCTTCCAGATTACTTCATCAGTCGGATTTCTCTAGGAGCTAAACTCCTTCTGGATTACTCCAACAGTCAGATTTCTTCAGGAGTCAAACTCCTCCAGCAGTCAAATTTCTCTAGAAATCAAACTCCTCCAGTAGTTGGATTTCTCCAAGAGCCAAACTTCTTTCGAATTACTCCAGCAGTCGGATTTCTCTAGAACCCAAACTCCTTTCGAACTCCTCCAGCAGACAGATTTCTTCAGAAGTCGAACTCCTTCCGAATTACTCCAGCAGTCGAATTTCTTTAGCAGCCGAACTCCTTCCAAACTCCTTCAACTATCAAATTTTTTCAGAAGCCGAACTCCTTCCGGATTACTCCAACAGTTGGATTTTTTTAGAAGTCGAACTTCTCTAGCAGTCAGATTTCTCCAGAAATCGAACTCCTCCAGCAGTTGGATTTCTCCAGAAGTCGAACTCTTTTCGGATTACTCTACCAGTCAAATTTCTCTAGGAGCTGAACTCCTTCCAGATTACTCCAGCAGTCGAATTTCTTCAGGAGCTAAGCTCCTCCAGCAGTTGAATTTCTTCAGGAGCTGAACTTCTTTCAAACTCCTCCAGCAGTTGAATTTCTTCAGGAGCCAAACTCCTTTCAGATTTTTCCTTCAATTGGATTTCTATAGGAGTCGAATTTCTTTCGAACTTTTTTTTCAAATAGATTCCTACAGACGATCCCACTACTGAATGGTTATAATTATCATTTATCAGGACGGTTATGATTATCATTTATCAGGATGATTATGATTGTCATTTATCAAGATGGTTATGACTGTCATTTATCAGTCTGTTATAGACAATCCCACTATCGAACAGTTACAATAAGCTCTATCTATAAAAAAAGATCCTTCAGATATGTTTTCTCTAAGCTCTCTTCTTCTTTTCAAAATTCTATCAAACTCTTTTTTGAGCACTCCATTTTTGTTGGCCAGAAGAGCTGACTTGATCATCGGAGGATCCTGCCAGAGCCATCACCACCGACTCCAAATGAGATTTTATTTTGCAAGTCATCGACGGCGACCTCGTCTTCCTCGATTCTAGCTCGATTCGACGTCAACTAAATTCTGCACCAATAAAATTGGTGCTACAAGGAGGGCCCTCTATTCCTGAGGTTTTCTTGATCTTAAAGGAGTACTCAGTAGCGATCTCTCTTCTTTCTTTCTAGAGTTCTTTCCAAAAAAAATATCTCTCAGAAAAGCTTTGATCCGACGATCAACGACCTCTACAGTCAAATTCTATCCAGATACATCCATTTTTACTCTAGCTTCGATAACTCAAGCTCCACCTGCAGTCATGGTGGATGCGGAGCAGTTCAACTTATTGGTCCAACAAGTCTGTGGTCTCATGAAAGCAGTGCAGGCCATACATCGGTAGGTTTTGACGCAAATTCGATTGGAGCAGACTTTTTCGGAGCCCCATGATCCGATCAAAGAACGATCGATTCGGGTTAGCCGACCGATGACCTCCGAAAAGGGAAAATAGAGGGTGGAGAGTCATTGCTCGAATCATGATTCGATCCCAGGATTAGCTTTGCCCCCATTCCACCAAAAAACTTTGAAGATCAATAATCGTGAAGATCTCCTCAATCAAAGACTCCAGAAAATGAGTCGATAGATCAAAGAGCTCCGTTATACTCCCTCCACACATAATAATAATATTTGCACTGATCCTTCTTTTTCTCAGAGGATTATGCAAGAGCCCATTCCACCAAACTTTAAACTTCTCTAATTTGAAAGCTACGATGGAACCTCTGATCCAATCGATCATCTTGAGACCTTTCGGACCATGATGCTGCTCCATGGCGCATCAAACACCATCTTATGCCGAGCTTTTCCATCCACCTTAAAAAAAGCAGCAAGAAATTAATACTTGGCATTTAAACCAAGTACAATCTTCTCATTTGAGCAGATGAGCCATCAGTTTATGACTCACTTCATCAACAACCGACGTCCATATCGAGGTTCGAATTCTCTGATGCATATCAAGCAGAAGGAGGAAAAATCTATCCAAACTTATGTCACCCGATTTAATACTGCTGCATTAAAGATCCAAAATCTGGATCAATCTGTTGCAATGGCCGCACTCAAGAATGATCTTCAGAAAAATGATTTGTTATTTTCCTTATAGAAGAAGTATTCCAAAAATTTTGTCGATCTACTAGCTCGGGCTGAAGGATATGCCCGAGCATAAGAAACCTTCAAATTGAAGGATGAGGAAGCCGTAGGAGAGTGACAGACGGACGAATTTAATAAATTCATAGTTAATAGTGGGCCGAATGAAGTTCGACCATGCTTACAAACTCGCCCCGAGTGTAAGTGAGCCCGAACTCCTCCTTGAGCTCGTCGTCAAAGAAGCTCCAATAGAAAAGCATGATGAAGTTCTCTCCCCAGAAGGTTTCATAACTACACCACCCTCAATGCTCCAAAAATGCAAGTATTGATAGAGATCAAAGAGCAACTGCCGAAGCCAAAAAGGATGCGCACTCATCCCGATAAGCTCAATCCTAAGAAATACTGTCTCTACCATCATGACCATGGCTATGATACTGAAGAATGCATTCAGTTCTAAGACGAGATTAAGGAGCTCATCAGGAAAGGTCAATTGGATCGATTCCTCAGACGTCGATTTAAAGTAAGAGAAGATCGATCGAGGATACTACCACGGCCTGAACCACTAAAGAGGGAGGAACAATAAGAAGATTGACCGTCTTTCGGCATCATCAACACTATCTCTGGGGGACTTCGACGAGAAAAGACTAGCGGATCTGAAGGATCGGTGAAAAGGTGGAGGGCTGAAGAACCCATAACTTTCATCGAGAAAGATGCATGAGGAGTATAATTTTCATACAATGATGCAGTTGTAGTCTCTTTAAATATAGCAAACTATGATGTACATCACATCCTAGTTGATAATAAAAGTTTGGCTGACGTCTTATTTTATTATGCTTTCTCCAAAATATCAAAATCTAATAATCAGCTTGGACCAATAAATTTTTTCTTAATAGACTTCGCTGGCGCTGCAGTACTAGTTGAAGGTGTAATGACTCTAGCTATGACTGTCGGACAATATCCAAAATAATCTAGAGCGCAGGTGAATTTTCTAGTAGTAAAGATTTCCTCCGCTTACAACGTAATTCTTGGTCGATCTAATTTAAATGCACTTCGATTGGTGGTGTCCACTTATTATTTGAAGATGAAGTTTCCGATAAGTTATGGGATTGGAGAGGTTAGGAAAGATCAAACTTCGATAAGGCACTGCTACTTAATTGCCCTACGAAAGGAAGCACAGTCTGACCCTTATCCTGTTGATGGGCTAGATATTCGTGATGACTTTATCGAAGAACGGGATGAGCTCTTATAAGATCTTGTGACCATCCCCCTGAATGATGGAAATGCGGAGCATACAGTGCAAATTGGCTCCAATCTGGAAGATGAAGTTTGAGAGCAGCTCATCGCTTTCTTACGGAGGAATGCCGATGTCTTCGCCTGGGTTTCGATAGATATATCTGGGATCGACGTCGAGGTTATGGAACATCGACTGGCTATTGACCCCAAATATCGATCAGTGAAAGAAAGAGTTCGAGGTCATGCACAAGAAAGGCAGAAGGTAATAGCAGAAGAAGTCAGCAAGCTTCTCAATGCCAGATTTATCCAAGAAGTCAGCTATCCGACTTAGATTTTTAATGTGGTTCTGATAAAAAAAGCCAACGATAAGTGGAGGATGTGCATCATCTTTAAGAAGCTAAACAAGACCTGTCCAAAAGATAGCAACCCTTTATCCAGAATCAATCAACTGATGGATGCGACTTCAGGCTGCGAGCTCCTCACCTTTATAGATGCCTTCTCTAGCTATAATCAAATTTGGATGGCACCAAAGGACGAGGAGAAGACTACTTTTATTACTAACCATGGTCTTTACTGCTATAGAGTCATGCCATTCGGACTTAAACATGCAGGCACGACTTATCAGCGCTTGATCAATAAAATCTTCAAGAAGTAGATCGATCGCAATATGGAGGTTTACGTCGATGACATGCTGGTCAAAAGTCGAAAGACTATCAATCATATCGTCAATCTTGCAGAGACTTTCGATGTGCTCAGAAAATACAAGATAAAGTTGAACCCAACCAAGTATGCCTTTGAGGTAGCCTTAGAAAAATTTTTGAGATTTATGATCTCAAGACGAGGGATCGAGGCTAATTCGGAGAAAATTCAAGCTATCCAGGAGATGATCGCTCCGAAGTCTATTAAGAAAGTTCAGCGCTTGACCGAAAAGATAGCATCTTTGAATCATTTTGTCTCTAGATCGGTTAAACGCTGCATGCCCTTTTTCCAAATTTTTAGAAAGTCGAAAGATTTTTGCTGGACTCAAGAATGCCAAAAGGCATTCGATGAGCTCAAGAGCTATCTCAGTTTATATCCCCTACTATTCAAATTTGAATTCGAAGAGGAGCTATTTCTCTACCTCACGGTCTCCCCTACGGTACTGGTGGTGGTTCTGGTCAAAGAAGAGATGAAAGTACAGCAACCAGTCTACTATATAAGTCAGATCCTACATAAGTCTACTACATAAGTCAGATGCCGAGACTAGATATACAAAGTTGAAAAAATTGACTTATGCTCTTCTGATTGCAGCAAGAAGACTTCGATCTTACTTTCAGGGACATGCTATAATGCTTCTTACTGATCAACCGATCAGAGTAATCCTTCATCAAATGGATGCTTTCGGAAGAATTATAAAATGAATCATTGAATTAATAAAGTTTGACATCAACTACCGACCTTGGCCAACAATCAAGGCTCAAGCATTGGCTGACTTTATAGTTGAATGTACAATTTTAGATGAAGTCGAGCTTGAGCAGAATGAGATCGGCATCCCGTGGTTGCAGTCGAGCCTCTCCGAAGAAAGTGCCAAACTTTTTGAAGGTTTTTGGGCCCTTTACGTGGATGGTTCGTCCAACTCCATTGGAGCAGATGCGGGATTAGTTTTAGTCAACCTCGAGGGAGTCGTTGCCAAGTACGCACTATGCTTCAAATTTTCTATAACTAATAATGAGGCCGAATATGAAGTGCTGATTGCTAGATTAAAAATAGCAAAAAAATTAAAAGTAGATCGGCTTCAAGTCTATAGCGATTTTTAACTAGTAATTGGTCAAGTTAGTGGCAATTATGAAGTAGGAAAGAAAAGTATGATAAAATACCTTGAGAAAGTAAAGAATTTGACTCTAACCTTCGGTAGTTTTGGCATTCGACAGATTTCGAGGGTAAAAAATATGAGAGCCAACCTCCTCTCTAAATTGGCAACTTCAGCCCCAACCAAACTATCTAATAAAGTATTTTTTGAAACTCTAAAATACCCAAGCTCAGAGAAATCGCAGCTCACTATGCAGACAGAGCTCGAGTCGAGCAGGATTAATCAATTAGTTGCCTATCTCAAAGAGGGAGTTCTTTCTTGTGATCCGAAAGAAGTTTAAAAACTCAGAAATCAAGCCTCACGGTATGTTTTGTATGAGGACAAGTTATATAAAAGATCGTATTCGCTACCACTATTAAGATATTTTCGACCTTTAGAGGCCGACTTCGCATTATAGGAAGTGCATGAAAAAATTTATGAAAATCATATAGGAGCCAGATCTCTGTCACAGAAACTACTTCAGCAAGGATACTATTGACCGATCTTGTACCATGATTCTATAAAATACGTCAAAAAATATGACCGCTGTCAGAAAAATGCAAACACATAAAGACAGCCGACCTTCGAGCTTACTCCACTAAGCGCACCTTGGCCATTTGCACAGTGGAGAATAGATATACTTGGCCCTTTTTCAACGACATTCGGATAATGAAAGTTCCTCATGGTTGCGATCGACTACTTCACCAAATGAATCCAAGCCGAACCACTAGCAAAAATCACTGAGGCCAAGGTGCAGGACTTCGTGTAGAAGTCAATCGTTTGTCGATTTGGTCTGCCCCGAACTCTTATAACAGATAATGGATAATAGTTCACTGGGACGAGGTTCGCTGAGTTCTGCGAAGATCTAAATATCTTCTATCATTTTACGTCGGTAGCTCACCCACAGGCAAATGGAGAAGCTGAGGTGACCAACTGGTTTCTGTTGCAAGGCATCAAGATAAGGCTTGGCAGAACGAAGGGAGCCTGAGTGGATGAACTTTACAATGTCCTCTGGACGTACTGAACTACTCAAAGGCTATTGATTGAAAAAATACCGTTCGCCTTACCTTTAGAATGGAGGCAGTCATCCCAATCTAGCTTAAACTTTCATCAGCGCGGGTCGTGGCCTTCAGTGAGCAGTATAACTCACAAGATCTCAGAAGCAACCTCGATTTATTGGAAGAAAAAAGAGAGAAAGTTCAGGTTCGGATGGCGACCTATAGGCAAAAGATGGTTCGATACTTTAACTCCAGAGTCAGAAGTAAAATATTCAAGGTGGAGGACTTAGTGCTTCAACGAGCCGCCATCTCTCAGCCTTAGAGCCAGGGAAAGCTCATGCCAAATTGGAAAGATCTGTATGAAATAGAGGAGGTCATCTTGTCTGAAACTTATCGCTTGGAGGAGCTCGGAGAAACAACGCTCCCATGATTTTGGAATTTAGAAAATCTGAGAACGTACTACCAGTAATTTTTCTTTAATAAAACTCCTTCATTTCAATATTATGGTTTTCTAGTGCAAAAATTATATGATGACAGGGAAGAAGCAATCAATAGTGGCCATGTTAAGAATAGGAGGAGAACCTCGTCTTAACATGAGCAAGTCGAATGCCTCGTTCATTTTAGACGAGATAGAAGGAGAGGCCCTGACAACGGCCCTAATGTGCCCCTATAGCCCATTAGGAGCAGAAGGAGAATCTCGTCCTAATGTGAGCAAAGTTAAAGATCTAGTTCATTTTAGACAAGATGGGGGAGAGGCCCTTACAACGATCTTATATGCCCCCACAGCCCGTTAGGAACAGGAGGAGAACCTCATCCTAACGTGAGCAAAGTTGAAGGCCTCATTATTTTAGACGAGATGGAGGAGAGGTCTTTACAACGGTCCTTATGTGCCCCCACAGTCCGTTAGAAAAAAGAAGGAGAACCTCATCCTAACATAAGCAAAGTCGAAGATCTCGTTCATTTTAGACGAGATAGGAAAGAGGTCCTTACAATGATCCTTATGTGCCCCATAGTCCCATTAGGAATAGGAGGAGAATCTCATCCTAACGTGAGCAAAGTCGAAGGCCTCATTTATTTTAGATGAGATAGGGGAAGAGGCCCTGATAATGGCCCTTATGTGCCCCCACAGTCCGTTAGAAATAGGAGGAGAACCTCATCCTAACGTGAGCAAAGTCGAAGGCCTCGTTCATTTTAGATGGGATGAGAAGAAAAGGCTCCGATAATGGCCCCAGTGTGTCTGACAACAGCAGGAGATAAGATCTTCTTCAATCTCGACTGGAGAAAAGATCTTCCCCGAGCTTTTCCTTCAACGATAACCTCGGCTGGAGGCAAGATCTCCCCCGAGCTTCAGCTTCAACTTTCAACTTCAACCTCGGCTCGAGATAAGATCTCCTTCGAGCTTCAACTTTGACGTCAACCTCGGCTGGCTTCAGCTCCGACGTCAATCTCGGCTGGAGATAAGATCTCCCCCGAGCTTCAACCCCAATGGATGCAGAGCTCCGAAAAGAGACTTCGACGGTCATCTTTTTTTGTACTCCCTTCCTTTCGAATTTTCAAACTCGAAAAGTAGGAAGGGGACTATTGTTGGGAATAAATTTTGCTCTCGTCGAAGTCCAAATCTGATGCTTAGCCTAATGCAACCAGTAATCATGGAAGAGCTTCGATCAAAAATTCTTCCTTCAGCGACCGAAACCTATTCTGGACTCACTCCAGTGTGGTCCGAACCCCAGCCGAACTTTTTAAGCACCCAGACTCCCTCCAATAGCCGAACTCCTTTTCGAATTCCTCCAGTCGACTCAGGAGCCACTCCTCTCCAGCAGTCGGATTTCTTTAGGAGCCGAACTTCTTCCGAATTATTTCAGCAGTCGAATTTCTTCAGGAGCCGAACCCCTTCTGAACTCTTTCAGGAGCCGAACTCCTTCCGAATTACTTCAGCAGTCAGATTTCTTCAAGAGCCGAACACCTTCTGGATTACTCCAGCAGTTGAATTTTTTCAAGAGTCGAACTTCTTTCGGATTACTCCAGCAGTCAGATTTCTTCAGAAGCCGAACTTCTTCCGGATTACTCTAGTAGTCGAATTTTTTCAAGAGTCAAACTCCTTCCGGATTACTTCAGCAGTCGAATTTCTCCATGAGCCGAACTCCTTCTGGATTACTCTAGCAGTCAAATTTCTCCAGGAACCAAACTCCTTCCGAATTTCTTCAGCAGTTGAATTTTTTTAGGAGCCAAACTTCTTCCAGATTAGTCCAGCAGTCAGATTTTTTCGAAAGTCGAACTCCTTCCAAACTCCAACAGTCGAATTTCTCCAGAAATTGAACTTCTTCCAAACTCCTTCAACAGTCGGATTGCTTCATGTGCCGAACTCCTTTCGAGTTACTCCAGCAGTCGAATTTTTTCAGGAGCTGAACTCCTTTCGGATTATTCCAGCAATCGAATTTCTTCAGAAGCCGAACTTCTTCCGAATTACTCCAGTAGTCGGATTTCTCCAGAAGCTGAACTTCTTTCGAATTACTCCAACAGTCGAATTTCTCCAGGAGCCGAACTCCTCCAGCAGTCGAAATTCTTCAAGAGCCAAACTCTTTCCGAACTCCTCAAGCAGTCCGATTTCTACAGGAGCCAAACTCCTTCTGAACTTTTTCTTCAAACGGATTCCTACAGGCGATCCCACTACTAAACGGTTATAATTATCATTTATTAGGATGATTACGATTGACATTTATCAGGATGGTTATGACTGTCATTTATCAGGATGGTTACGACTGTCATTTATCAGTCTGCTACAGGTAACCCCACTACCGGATAGTTACAACAAGCTCCGTCTATAAAAAAGGATCCTTCAGATATATTTTCTCTAAGCTCTCTTCTTTGTTCTAAAACTCTATCAAACTCTTTTCTAAGCATTCCATTTCTGTTGGCCAGAAGAGCTGACTTGATTGTCGGAGGGTCCTACTGGTGCCACCAGCATCGACTTCGGACGAAATTTTATTTTGCAAGTCATCGATGGCGATCTCGTTTTTCTCGATTCTAGTTCGATCCGACGTCAACCAAATTCTATACCAATAGGAACTATGAAATAACTTTATTTATAGATATTCCATTAGTCAAATATGACTTTAGTTTCCAGGCTAACAACAAGCCCAACCATGTTAAGTATGACTTGCGTTTTCTTTTAAATTCAGACCTTGTTTGTTGCAGAACCCTGGCTCAATATGGGTAGAGGCTCGTAGTGATTGGCTCATACATGGGGCCAGAAGAAAAAAAAATTTTTTTTTTGCACATTGCTTTCCAATCCTACATGTGAGCCAATCATCATGGGCGATGCACGCATGATTGCACCATCCATGGTGTATAAAATATTTTCCTATAGGGTATCTTAGATCCGTTGAGTTCACTGTTGACCAAACCCATTGCAATCCTACTGATAGCTACTAATCTATTCCATTAGACCAAGTTCTATTAGTCAACTCGTCAAAATGAGTTGAATGTCCAACAATAATTTCTTTTAGAATAAAACCTTTGATTATTGAGTTATTACATAAATAAAAAGAAACATGAAGGTCATTACTGAATAAACATCATGATCTAAAGCGCTAAGGTTCCTTTCCTGCGAGACTTCCAAATACTTGTGGAAAGAGTTGGAGGGATGCAGCAGCAATATTCCCGTCGAATGCCCTAGAAAACTGGCATTTTTTACTTTTGACCAGTAAATTTAAAGGGAAACATCACTTTTTTCCCTTTATTTTATGATGGCGCGACACGAGATTGCATAGAGCAGAATAAATGCTATAGATATGGAAACGTAATATCAAATAAGAAAATAATTTTTATAATATGGATGATATAGTTCTGTTGATATCATTTACGGTGATTAGCTTTAATGCAGGATCGTGGTGTCAAATTTTTTTTTGTTGTTTTAACTCAACGCGAGAGTCAATCACGAGTGGCTGTGGAGCAGAAAGAATTTTCCTGCTAGATTGGTATTTTGCACCGCTGGGAAGCGTCGCGCGTCCTCCATTACATTTTAATTCAAAAAAAGAGATTGGTACCTTCCACAGCCTCTTGAAAAACCACCAATCATCTTATCCCATGCGGTATGGCAGCGGTGAAAAGAATATTTTCGGACATGGATCGGAGCCTCGTAGCATTGCTGCATAAAGAGTGAAAATATGCCAAATTAAAATGCATGTAAGCTTATCATTAAAAAAGAAAAAAGAAAAAAGAAAAAGAAAAAGTGAGATTCATTTTTATCCTAGGCTCTATAGTTACAATTTAATATGAATAACTTAAATAAAATAGTTATAATAAATACAGAATCTCATGATTTTGAAGTGATATCTACCAATAAATTAATTATAATCTCTACAACTAATATAAAAATTAATGAATATAATAATATAAGAAAATAATATTTATACATCAAACATATATAATTTTATTGCAAAGATAATGTATATTTACGTAAGCATTATGTATGAATTTCAAGAATTTTTTTTTTGTTGATATTGATATATTTAACCAGTATTAAATATTAAAATTATGTAAGATATTGGAAGAAACCAAGTCAAAAAATGATTACATACTGCCATAAATATGGTTTGCTATATATAAAATAAAAAAATTAAAATAATATTATATATATGATTTTTTTTATTTTATTAATGATGTATTAAATTTTACATCTAAAAGATCTTATATGAAAAGAAGAATGGTTAGAATAGACGAATCTAGGTGAAAATATTAGTAAAGAGGTGAAAGTAAGACATAACATCCTATTCTTTAGTGAAAACATAAGCAGAATTGGAAGATAATACCGCAATAGCTTACGGATCGAAGCCCGCATCGAAAAATAGATCGGACAAAAAGCTAGATGGTACATTAAGGATAGAAAAATTCTTTCTAGATCATGGATGGTATAGTTTCATGAAAATCATCTACAATAATTGACTTTTGCATGAGATTAGAACAAAAAAAATTATTTTTTTTGGATACGTATTTTGGCTCCAAGTAAAAGTCAATCACCATTGGTAGTGTCCATGAAGCTAAAAAGTATTTTTCTTAAGGATATTAATTTAGATCGAAAAGTAAAATTTTAAATTTAATAAATATTTTTATTTCTTAAAAATATTATATTCAAGCTTTGAGTAGTACAATTTTATCATAAAAAAAATATTTTCTTAAACTATGATATCAAATATCAATATTTAAAAATATGTTTAAATATAAAAATGCCTCCAATATTCTTTTATTAGTGCTCATTGATGAAAACATTTGGGAGCCTCACGATTACAAGTTAAAATTTTATTTTTACCAACAGTTCCGATGCATACGTATATATAGCGCATAACCAAGTGCCAGGTTTAGTGAATGAGGTGATTTACACTTGATGTACCCACATCAGCTATGCATGAAAAACATGTTGGGTGTGCATTGAGGTATGCAATCGGATGCTTATTTTTTAGATGCAGTACTACTCGATAATCTTCCAAATTTTCGTGACACATCGCTGTATATAATTCATACTTATATATTAAAATGCAACTTGGTGATCTCCCAATGCACCATGTATCGAGCTCTGAACTTCTCATTTTTTTTTTTTTTACTTCGAATTTCTCCTGAGCCCTCCCAAAATTTAATTTTTTGAGCCCTCGCGATACCTACCTTCTTCCTGCTCTTCTCATTGCCATCTTCCGCTGTTCTCCACCATCGCCTTCCTTACCATTATGATTGGGCGTCGGTCTGCTCTTCTCATTGCCATCTTCCGCTGTTCTCCACCATCGCCTTCCTTACCATTATGATTGGGCGTCGGTCTTTTTCCTCCAATCTTCCTTGGATGCTTTCTTTTTCCTCAATCATTTTTCTTTATTAACTTTTTTTTTTGCTTCGAACCCTCATAGACGCCATCTACTTAAATTTTTCTCATGTGCTTCCTTTATCTCTGTTCTCTGCTCGTCGTCGTTGGCTTCCTCCCCATCGTGACCAGCCTCGGCCTTCCCCTCTTATATGCTTTCCTTCCCATAGTTTTTCGAAATAGAGAAAGAAATGAAAAGAAAAAAACTAAAAAATCTGGAGGAGGGAGGGAAAGGGGTTTGGTGGTCGTGCGGAGCTGGATGCGGCATGGATGAGGATGGAGCGGCATGGATGAGGATGGAGCCTGAGCCTCGCACGACAAGGGCGGGGATGGGGGATGGGGGGAGGCAGCAGGAGGAAGAGAGGGAAAGGATTTTGGTGGTCGTGTGGAATCGGATGCGGTGCAAATGGCAGTGGGATAGCACTGCGGTGGGGGCGGTGTGGACGGGCCACAACCTGGGCCTCGTGGTAGGGGCGGGGATGGGAGGGAGGCGGTGGGAGGAAGGGAAGGAAATAGAAAAAAGAAGAAAAAAAGAAACAGGGTGCCCACCTCCTCCTCCCTGCGGGGGGGTAGGGCTGCGAAGGGCGCAGGGGGCGGTCGCATGGGTTGGGAGAGGTGCCGAGGGTTGGGGAGGATGGTGAGGAGTTGTGTGGCATCGGAGCCCGGGGGGAGGGGAGGGGAGGGTGATTTCGGAGCCAGAGAAGCGGATGGAAGAAGGTTTGGTGGTTGCATGGAGCTAGATGCGGTGCGGGAAAATGGGTGTCATGGCGGACAACGTGGGGGTAGCACGGATGGCCACGACTTAGGTCTCATGCGGCGGCGGCGGCGGCGGGGGCGGGGGTGGGGTGGGTGGGGGCGAAAGGGAAGGAAAAGGGGGAAAAATTTGGAAAGGGAGAGGAAAAAAGAAAAAATTATTATTATTTTATTATTAATAATAATTTAAAATATTATTTTTAAATAATAATAAGTAATATTTTAAAAATTAAAAAAATAATATTTTAAAAATAAAAATAGGAGAGGGATAAGAGATGAAAATATTATTTTTTAAAAAAAATATTATTTTAAAAAATAAAATATTATAAAATCATAGTAATATTTTAAAAAATATTAATTTATTATTATTTTAAAAATAATATATTATTTTTTAATTTTAAAATAATAATATATTAATTTATTTTTTAAAAAATAATATATTTCGAGATCTAAATTGATCCATCGGAACAGATCAAACCTAATAAATTAGCCACAAACAAAGCATGATTCTCTATCGATTTGAAAGCCAAATCTCTACATTTAATAACTTTCGAAAGTTTACACAATATTAATGATAAAGCATGTCACTTTTTCTTCCCCCTTCCTTTTTCTTTGAATTTCTATCTTTTTTGATTAGGGGGATGGTGGCGGGTGCACCATGGGCGAGCAAGGAAATGGATGGTGGAATCATGCCCTTCCATCCTTCGAAAGAAAGGTAAGTTTGATAGTATCTTTTCTAAATTTTTTTTATAACTTTTTCTAATTATTGTTTATTTGGCATTCAGTTAGTTTTTTGGATGATGAATTAAGAATAATGGTGTTCTAAGTATTCAACAGGCAAGGAATCGAGAAAAGATGAGTACCGATTTTTTTTTGATCTAAATCCTATTAAAATGGTAAACTGATTTTAATTCTTTTTTTTTAATTTTTCATTCACTATCTTACTGCATCAATATTTTCTAAAGATCAAATAAGACTGTAAATCTTTCGTTAAATGATGGTTTCCTTTGGTACAGGAAGGCTGTGATGTTGCAAACAACAACCTCCAATGAACCTGATGAGAAAAAAAATTAGTCATAAAATTTTTTAAATAATTTTCAGCAAAATTCTTCCAATCCACTTAAGCTTTTATATCCATTAAATAATCTGTCAATGGAAGTGGAGGGCTACTGCAAGTGCAGTAGCAATCTTTTCAAAATTCTCTCAAATGATATTTTTATACTGTGATAACCCAGCTATTAAAAAAATAAAAAAATTAAATTAAAATCTCACACGCTGTGCACATGAGGTAGGGATGGAAGACTCCCGATTGAAGTCTTCCTTCTCTTCTCCGACTCTGGCTAGGAATAGGAGTTTAGGGCTTGATGAAATCCTTGGAGTCGGTCTATAAAAGGCCCCCAAATCCTCCACTTAGATTTTCACCCCCATGAAAATCCTAATTCTAAATCGTAGATTCCTTCCTAGAAATCCTAATCCCAATTTAAAATCTTAGCTTACCTATGATGGAGGGTTTTCGAGCGAGAAGATCTTTGGTTACAGGCCACCAGCTGCTGCCGCCATCACCACCATTGTCGGTAATCCCTTTTTTTCTTTCCCTTCTTTCTTCTTTCTGGACTTAGAGTCGATCTTCCCTTTCTTGGTGGAGTTTTCGGCCGACCGCCACCCTCCTCAGCTGGTGTGACTATTTCATCACCGGCTCCCACCCTTTCTTCGGTCATTCTCTATAACAACCAAGAGAAGACCGTAGGCTTTGGTCTTGAGAGGAAATAGAGGGAGGAAAGAAAACAATGAAGAAAAGAAAGAAAAAGAGAAAGAGAAAAGAAAAATAAAAGAAAGAGAGAAAGGGATTTAATTGACTTGGGGTGGGTTAATTGGTTTGGATCCAATTCAATTAGATTAAGATCAAAATCGTGTCATGTAGAGATGTTGGAAAATATGCAGGGTTTCATGTATAGATTTCAAAATTTTTTCAAAATTAAAGCAGCCGAAGATATAGATTAAATAGTTTAATCTATAATATGCATGTAATCAAATTACAAAATCCTATATTAAAGATCTATAACATATTATGATGTAAATATAAATCTGAAATTAAATTAATCATAAGTGGTATTAATCATATTAATACCTAGATCTAGAATAATTCTAGATCTAACCCTAGATCAAATCTAGGTTACCAAGAGATCATATCTCTTACCTTTGTATGGGTCGAGAACTCCATGGTTGATTTTCATTATTACTTTTGAAGCCACATATGCGTCTGGCCTCTATAGGTAATCCATACGAACCTGCAACATAGATCGAAGGTTCATCGAACAAAGATCCGCTTGAAGTGCTAGCTTCTCGCTGATCCCTCCTGATGGTTAATCAAATACATATTCTCCAGATCTCTTGGACACTCCAAGAGATGAAGAATATGAAGAGAAATAAGAAAAAAATCTAATCCTTGGATCTTCCATAAATTATAAAAATAAAATAAAAAAAAATAAATCATAAGAGAAGATAAATCTTCTCCTTCAGAACATCAATGATTGATGTGCTGAAAATATCTCTATGCTAGGACAAGAGGAGATCTTCTCCTCTAGATTTTTTCTATATTTCTAGATCTAATATCTTTAATTTTTACTCTAAAATTTTTTTACAAAAATAAGAAAAAGAAGAGTTCTCAAAGAAATCCTAAGAGAAGATCTTTCTTCTCTTCTCCTTCTCTCATCAGGATATGATCAAATCATATCCAAAAAGAACATCATGTTCCAACAACTTGGAGCACTTATCCCCATGCCTTATTCCTCTCTCTCTCAAATTTTTATTATATAAAAATCATAAAGAATAAATAAGAAGAAAAATACATAAAAGAAAAATAAAGAGAAGACAATCTTCTCTTATCTTGTCTTTTCAAGACATCAACTTTTGATGTCTTAGTTGAAGGCTCTTCTCTAAGAATCTTGGCACCACAAACCATCCACGCCTTCTCTTCCTTTTTCTTTAATTTTTCATGATTTTTTTGAGATTTTACACATCCTCAAAGAGCCTTGAAAAGTGGCATGGGTTAACAACCAAAGACTAGGTTAAAGACTAATTTTAGAAGGACTCTTGGTGGCGTCCAACTTTTGGATGCCACCCCATCCCTTTCTCAACATGGAGAACTAGCAAAAACATTCCTAAAAGGATGGAAAAAAGGTGCACAATAATATGGGAGGCGTGGAGTTTATTTCCACATAAAGAGAGATAGTTTTAGGTTTTAAGGACTCTATCAAATATAATCCCATGCATAACTACTTTCCAATTTTGACCAATTCAAAATTTATTCCAAAACCTCCAGATTATGGGGCATGGAAAATCATTCTTAGGCATGTAATTAAGTTACATTAACTTCTAGAAATGAAGTAAGGGTGTGGGCTTTCTTAGGCATAAGGAAAGAGAGAGTGTCCCAGTCCAACTGGGACTCCTCTTATTTGACTAGATCAAAATAGATTTAAACTCAATTTAAATTCTATTTAAATTAAATTAAATGCAATCCAATTAAGAATGATCCTAATCTAATTAAAAATTTAATTAAATTAAATTAAATTATATTTAATTCTGATTTAAATCCTAACTCAATTAGGAATTAGGTGCACTCAAGTCCTAGTCTAACAAGGACTTATTCTTCCTTGCGATTAGCTTATCTAATAAATTAATTAAATTTAATCTAATTAAATTTAAATTAATTCTAATTGAATCTAAATTAATTAGACTTGATCTCAGTCCGATTGTTCAATCAAATTGAGCTGATTAGCAATCTAATTACTGATCGATACACCTGCAATACTTGCATTAGATCAAATACCAATCATATTGATGGATTGACCTTAGAACGATTCTCAATCATCGATTAACCATCTGATCAGGTTACAAGTTCTAATGTATGACCCCATAGATTTGAATCTAAGTCGGTAGCATAGGAACTAATTTTTGTACCAATCGAAGTTACCATCTAGCAATGGTTTCCGACGTCCAGATAGATCGAATGTATACAAAGCAACATTCTTAGAACATTGGCCCATGGTTACTATATAATTCATCCCTATGATCAATAATACTCAAGATGACTTCGAGTATGCTATCAAATACTCATACAAGTAATCTCTATTGTGTCTTAAAATTTTGTAAATTCCATGATACCTCATGAGGATTATCCAGGCCTAGATTTTACTAAATTAAAATACAACGAAACATTCTCTTTCTGAAGCTAATCAGGAGTGGTCAATCCTATCTTGACTCATACACTGACTTCACAAATACTTGACTATACTCAAAAATCTTTCGAACCTATATTAGAAATACAGACAGTTCGGCATTAAAGTATAGTGAGTTGCTTGCAAGTCACCATGATATTCTCAGGTCGAAGGGACACTTATATCCATTGGCCTTAGCTAGCTACTTTTGACAGTAGAGTGCTACATTGATCACGTTCAGTGCAGATGTACTCCTACATCTCATCTGGATGCCATATCAGTATCTCCACATCACTTGGTTATAAGGACAATCAATGCATATGGCATACAGCGATCTATACTCAATAAGTCATCATCCTTATTAATAACTTATCATTTGATCATGAATAATTTAAAAAATCATCGGATAAATTTTTCTTTATCGATTGATTGTGGTTCTAAGGACTTCATCATAATTTAGGAGTTCATTTAAGGAAGATAGAACTTTTATGATGAATCAGTCAAATAACTATTATTATTAGATAATTTATATACTAATTTCAATCATCTATCACTTAAATGATTGGCTTTAGAATATATTTTTCAACAACTCTCACTTGGACTAAAGCCAATCAGAATAATATCAAATATCCTATCTTCCACTTGAGTTCGTAGAACTTCTTAGTTTCGAGGCCTTAGCAAATGGATCGGTTAAGTTCTCCTTTTACATCGATCTTTCAAAGATCGACGTTACTCAGATCTAAAATCTAAGGTGAAAGCGATGTAGAATATACTTGTCCTTTGGTTCTTTAGCCTAAGCTATGGCTCCAGTGCTACGATAGGATTGGATCATTGGTGGAGGGTACCACTCCCAACCAGCTAATAAATCTCAGCAACTGTACAGCTTACATGGCAGCATCATATGCCACGATGTATTCTACATCACTAACTGAATAGGCTAAAGTATATTGCTTGGAACCTTTTTAGCAAATTGCTCCTACAATTAGGGTATGATCCGATATTCTCTTGTTGTCATCTTGTTTTGACTAAAATTAAAACATCCACATGTTTTAAGTCAGTACTTCCATATTTGAGTCACTGAATCTTAGTATTTCTTAAATACTTAAGGATTGTCTATATAATCTTTTAGTGGCTCTCACTTAGATCAGACTGGTATCTGCTCACTATCTATAGTGATTATACTATGTCTGATTTCGTATACGGAGAAATAAGATGACAGCTAAATCTTTATTTCTTACAATGCTGGAATGCTATTTTCAATTAAGAGAATTTCATCCATAGACAACATAAGAAATAACACTATAGAATATTTTGCCCATTTATTAATGCAGAATTTATCTTTGTTCATAACAAAGACATACGTTGAAAACGTATGTTCCAAAACTGAGATAATAGCCAAACGGGCTTTACAGATCTTTACCTTTCCATTTATGCTACTATGATCATTTTGAAAATCCATTCACACCCGATGGATTTTATCCCTTCAGGTGAATCAACTAGTGTCCATACACTATTGATTTTCATAGACTTCAATTTGGATCATATGGCTCCAAGCCACTTCTCAGAGTCAGATCACTACATTGTATCCCTATAGGTGATCGGATCCTTGTTATTCTCATCGAGCTCAATAGGATTGTCATCCTAAATCTAGATACTAAAATATCTATCCGATTAATGCGGTACTCTACCAGATCTCCTTAAAGATGATACTTTAATGGGCTCCGGGTTTGATCTGATCAAATTCGGTTCTGTAGGTTTACTAGATTACATCGATTTTTTTCTATCAGTCAAACTTTTTTAAGTCCAACTTTATAGATATCATTTTCTTCTCTAAGAAACTTCTTTCCAAAAGGAATGTGCTTACTGCTGATGAACATTTCATGCTCTTTAGTATGATAGAATTAATTATCCTTAAATATCTATTGGATCAGGATTCAAGTTTATCTATATGCAAATATTTGACATAGGTCGATCAACTCCAAATCCAAAAGTAAGAGAGTCTAAGTCTATGCCTGATCCATATTTCATATGGAGTCAATACAATAGATTCACTCGGTATAAATTTTTAGAGTAAAATAAGTAGTCACAAGAGCACAACTCTGAAATAAGCAGATTAGTGAACTTTATCGTGGATTGAATCATGTCTAATAAAGTTCAATTTTTCCTTTCAGATACACTGTGTTTCAAAAAAAAATCTACTGAGAGAGAATCCAATTCTCTTCTAGATATGTCACAAACTCACTGGATAAGTACTTGCCTCCTTATCTGATCGAAGAGTTTTAATATCTTATCCAGTTTATTTTTCTATTTCATTATTGAATCGTTTGAACATTTCAAATGATTTATCCTAGATGCACCCATGCCCAGATAGATTGTCTATAATAAAATATTAATATTTTCCTTTGGTACTTAAGTTTATAGGTCTATATACATCACTATTTATGAGACTTAGAACTTTATCGGCTCCTTCATCTTTTTTAGTAAAAGATGACTTTATCATCTTCCCAAGGAGACAAGATTCACAGGCTATCATTGATTCACAATCATTGATGTCAAAGTTTCCTTCTCAAGCTAACCCATTTATCCAATTTTTGTCAAGATGACTAAGCATATAATGCCAAAAATAGATATCCATGATATAATCTAACTTAGGTGTGTATATTATGCTTTAATAGGTTGTGTATATGTTAAATGTCATTTCTTTATTGTTCATGTATTATTGTAACATTATTCACAATAATATCACAATGATCTTTTTTATTGATAAATAATAACCATCTCTGACCAAAAGGCCATTAGAGATCATATTTATCATAAATGATGGATAATACTGATAATTACTCATAATGACATCTATTAAAAATAAGCTTTATAATTTTCAAAGCTAGAATTAGAATAAGACTTCCATCCCCAACGTTTAGGTATTTCTCATCATTTTCAAATATCCCACTTACTTGTAGTCTTTGCAATAAATTGCATAAGACTACCGGCATCTAATACCTATGTAGTAGAAATATATACTGAGAAATTTTAAGATGTCATCATATAACATCCTTAATTAGCAACTTTTGCTCCTTTCTCTTGTTTAGCCTGTTATGATCAAGAAAAGCAAGATAAATCTTCTTTCTATGACCCTGCTTCTAACATTAGAAGCACTATGCCTGATTTGGGTTAACCTTGGATTAATTATTTTGATTGGACTTTGAATCCTCAATACGAACCTATTCATACCGCTGAACCAAATTCAACTTTCGACACTAATTATCGAAGTTGGATCCCATAAGTCATCACTATCTAACAGTGATAGGAGCAATTAGGGTTTAGGCTTAATTTAAGAAAAGAGAACGATGATCCAAGTATATGAATTAAGCCTAGAGAATTGGACTTTAGTTTTAAGGTTCTTCCACTATTTTATTCAAATTGATAGCCTCTACCTCCAATTCGAGAAATTATCCTAATTTCTTAGTGGGTACTAGAATCCACATAGACTGCACATAAGCTTAACTATGGTTGGTCAATCCATGTACATCTAAGGATAGATTCATAACCAATTATTTCTCTAAATAATTTTTAGTAATATAATTTTGCCTTAGAAATCTAATCAGTAGGCTAGGGCCTCCATTGTAAGGATTCAGTTAGGTTTAACCATTAACATGACTATACTTGATGCATCTAACCAATAAATGATTAAGTCCAACTATGGTTGGTCAACCTAACCATCATTAGAGAGATACATCCAAGTCATCATATGATGAATGATAATTTCATTAGTCAACAAGCACCAAGCCTATGGGCCTGCAATGATTATTGAGTTAATGTACCCATTATCAAACATCTTAATAGGAGGCTATGATTCAGTTATCTCTATAATTTTGATATTTTAAGGATCTAATAATTTTAGAAAATTTAAATTATTAGTGATTTAAGGATAGAAAGGATATGAACCAATTTGCTCCCACTAACTTCACCAAGTCAAGCTCTCCTACTGACTTCTCAAGTCATTAATTAGGATTAGGATTAATTTCAGTCCATGGGCATCTAGATTAGTCTCACTAAATAAAATCAGTCTATATGACATGGATTAGCATGAATCAATGAGCAACCTAATCAAAAGCTGTATTGATCAGGTAAGTGAGATCGATGGGAGGATCTGCCAAGGCTTGCCTTAGACACCATCAGAAATGGTCAGGTAAGTGGACTGCTAGTTAAAAACCATTGATCTGGGATGCTAGACTTATCTTAGACATCAATCGATTTATCAGTTTTGATTTGGTTTGCCTAAAGACTCGGACTCGATCACTAAGTCACGATCACTATCCATTTGTTAGATGTATGGACTTTGATCAACTATAATTATTGAATTGATCTAAAAAAATGACCTAATCCTAATTAACTATTAATTAGGTTTGATCAATTTCTTAACTAAGTTCACATTTAATCTAATCCTAGGTCTAACCTAGTTAAGAATCTGATCAAAGCTAACTCACTTTTCTTTAACCCATGTTTTATGAAATTATCTTAGAATCTTTAAATCATAAACCTAGATTCTAAACAATCACTTAATTCTCAATTAAGTTCAAACCTTATGGGTTTGGGTTTATGAATCTCAGAACTAATTATTAATTTTATTATTCAAAATATTTTCAAATTATTAACACTTTATTTTGAATCAAATTCAAATAATGGTTTTAGATCTGATTTGTTTCAATATTTCGATCATGTCCTAGGATTTCGAATCTAGGATTTTGCAGAAAGTAAGTTTTTATAATTTAAATTTTATAAAACTTATATGTCATACATATAAAAATTAGATTCAAAAATAAAGTTACATATCAACATATGCAACATGAAGATCTAGATCAAAACATGAAACATGTCCCATGGATCTCATCTAAATGATCAAAATCAAATCATAAATCATTTAATGTTAGATTTAAAATTTAAAAATAAATCATAAATTATTTTAGATCTCATCTAACATATTTATGATTTAGGTTTCTTGGATCAGCACATATTAGGACAACCTTTTTATTGTAAGGAATAAACCTTACAGCAGGATAATCTTATGACAGTATGTGCAATCATGATATTATTTAGATCTAATCTAAATAATTTAAAATAGATCTAAATATCTATTTAATTTTAAATTTAAATTAAAAAATTAAATCATAAATTTTTTTAGATCTAATCTAAATAATTCATGATTCAAGTTCAGATCAGCATATACTAGGACAACCTTTTCATTATAAGAGATTAATCTTACAACAGGACAACTTTATGGCAATATGTGTGATCTTTAATTAATTTTAATTTTTAAATTTATTCTTAAGCATACATGAACATGTTATAAACGAACCTGGCTCTGATACCATTGTTGGAAAATATGTAGGATTTCATGCATAGATTTCAAATTTTTTTCAAAATTAAAGCAGTAGAAGACATAGATTAAATAGTTTAATCTATAATATGTATGTAATCAAATTATAAAATCCTACATTAAGGATCTATAATATATTATGATGTAAATATAAATATGAAATTAAATTAATCATAAATGGTATTGATTATATCAATACCTAGATCTAGAATAATTCTAGATCTAATCCTAGATCAAATCTAGGTTACCAAGAGATCATATCTCTTACCTTTGCATGGATCGAGAACTCCACGATTGATTTTTGTTATTGCTTTTAGAGCCGCACATACGTCCGACCTCTATAGGTGATCCACACAAACTTGCAATACAGATCGAAGGTTCGTCGAACGAAGATCCACTCGAAGTGCTAGCTTCTTGCAGATCCCTTCTGATGGTTAATCAAATACATATTATCCGGATCTCTTGGACACTCCAAGAGATGAAGAATATGAGGAGGAATAAAAAAAAATTCAACTCTTGGATCTTCCATAAATCAAAAGAATAAAAAAAAATAAATCCTAAGAGAAGACAAATCTTCTCCTTCAGGACATCAACGATTGATGTCCTAAAAATATCTCTATGCTAGAATAAAAGGAGACCTTTTCCTTTAAATTTTTTCTATGTTTTTAGATCTAACATCTCTGATTTTTACTGTAAAAAATTTTCACAAAAATAAGAAGAAGAAGGGTTCTCAAAGAAACTCTAAGAGAAGACCTTTCTTCTCTTCTCCTTCTCTCATCAGGACATGATCAAATCATATCCAAAAAGAACATCATGCCCCAACAACTTGGAGCACTTATCCCCATATCTTATTTCTCTCTCTCTTTCTCTTAGATTTTTATTACATAAAAATCATAAAGAATAAATAAGAAAAAAAATACATAAAAGAAAAATAAAGAGAAGACAATCTTCTCTTATCTTGTCTCTTCAAGACATCAACCTTTGATGTCTTAGTTGAAGACTCTTCTCCAAGAATCTTGGCACCACAAACCACCCAGGCATGTTTTCCAATAAGAGATTGCCCACAGCTTAGAGATCAAATGAAGGCTACTGTGGTGGCAATTCATCGTAGCGGCACTAATGAGACTGATTATATGCTTATGGTCTCAAATGTGGTATCTACTTCTTTTTTTTAGAAAATTTTATATTCGGTATGTTCGTATCATAACTATTGCAGAGAGAAGCTGTTTAACTCTTTAGAGAGCAGTGATGACATTAGTCATTTATCGGATGGATCAAGATGTGCAATCAAGGATATTGGGATAGTCAGCTTGTAAATATATGATGGAGTAGTGAAAAAATTGGATGAGGTCCGATATATACCCAGTTTTAAGAAAAATTTGATTTCATTAAGCAGACATGGATTCAAGCAGTTATAGATGGAGAGCTAATGATGGAATTCTAAAGATTATGCATGGCAGTAGGATTGTTATAAAGAAAAAGAAATATGAAGATACCATCTTTTGGTAGAGAGCTTAGCACGAGATAAAGCTCCAAGTGTAGGTAGATTAAGCACGAGATAAAAGACTTGGAAGGATGATAGATGATGTCGTATGGTGAAGTTCCTATTACTGCAAGAGGCTATCTCGAGCATGTCATAGCATATGACGAAAATGGGATCGAACGATCTGACTCAATTTTCATATTTATCCATCCATGAGCAGTCATATATTTATCCTAAGGTATGGGGACGAGGTCATGCAAAAGCTCTCAAAGTTAGGTGAAGGCTGAATGTCAAGTCGAGATGGAGATTATTGAGTTAATATCTCGAATTCGACTAACAGTAGTAAAGGAGAAGGCCACAGCAGCTATGGAGAAGGCCACAGTCCACAGACGGGCGTGTCCTAGGATGCATGGATGCACCTGCGGCCTAAGATGCACGAGTTTACGGTCCACTGCACGGTCCAAAAGGGGACATGTGCAGTCCACCATGCCCAGCATGGTTTCACACAATCCACGCGCTAGGCATGGATCCCTTAGCGGTCCACTGCAATTTCATGCTATGCACAGGCATGGGACGTGCAGGTGGATGACATGATGCATGAAGAATGGTTGATCTATAGCCTGGTTCATGCAGGGGCTAGCCTCACATGGGATTTCACGTAGTCCACGTATGGTCTATCACATAGATTGTGCGATCGAATGGTTGAGAGCACATGCAGAATTGATCGAATGCCGAAAGATTTTTTGAGTCTTAAAAAGAGACTAAGACCTACTGGGACATAGTTTTAGGACTTTTAAAAGGGGCTTAACGGCCTGTGGAGCATTGGAAATAAGGGTAGTCGAGGCAGTGGCCAGAGCCTCAGGTGGAGTGCTGAGAGGGCCTTCTTGTGTGAGTTGAGAGTTTTTTAGATTGTTTTGTGCTTATTGTTGAGAGAGAGATTGATGTATGAGAGTTAAGAGGGTGTGACCTTTTTTTGTATTTATTTTCTCTCATGGTAAAAGTTGCATATCTCATGAAGATAAGTCTTGAGTTGATTCATGTTATTTTGATTTTGTCTTTTGTGCATCTCTTCTTTCTTTTTTTTATTGCGGTATCGATATTGTTATCAGAATTGCAATATTTTGCTTGTGATGGATCCTCCTAACAAGTTATGCTCTATACTCGATGTAGTCGTAGTATGTGCCGATCAAATCTCATTGGGGTTGCAAATGGCAAGGTTAAGGGTGAGGATGTACCAGAGGGTGGAGTTGTCAATGGTGAGGTCCAAGTTGGCGAGTGGAAGGGGAATATGAGCTAGAAGGAGATGATGATGCCTTTAGAGATAATGTATAGGTAGAACGGCTTTAGATTTCTTAGTGGTTCAAAGTGCTAAGGTGGTGTCTCAGAGGAGGAGGGTGGTTGTCCATAAAGAGGTCCAGAGGAAGTATTGAAAGATTCTTGCATAAAGAAAAGAAAAGAAAAAAAAAAAAGATATGTTTGGTTGTGGGGAGATGGAAATAGGTGAGAAGGTCGGACGGGAGTTTCACTCCCACTCCGATATAAGAAAGAATGGAAATGCCCCACTCCTAAAAGCCAATCCTTACTATTTTTTAGTATTCAAATTCTATTCTATTTTGATTTCAATTTTGATCACGAACCAAATACAATGATAAATTCTGCTATTTTGATTTTTATTCTAAATTCATTGCGATTCCAATCGTAAACTAAATGCGTCCTCCCAAACAAGTTAGGTTCGACTGGGCCGCCATTTGTTTGGATTCATTTTTGACCTGCAATTGAATTGTAAGTATACCCCAGACATCAGAGAGAGGATTGGGGTCAACTAGTTTTGTTCATTAAATGTTCTCTATTTCTCCGGGCATACTGACATATGAGAGTATGCTCTATTGGAACTGGTCTTAAAGGGCACCTTTCACATTATGATGGAATACGGATTTAGGTTGTTTGCATGCTCATATTAGTTAAAATTAAAGCTAGCTATAAAGTTAGCCTAGCTTGGCGCAAGTGGCACGACGGGGCTTGTGTCATTTGGTTTGCCCTTTAGAAATAGACCGGCCGTCCAAGCATTCGTGCGCGATAGCTTCTCATAATTTCTCCGAGTGAATTGCACAGAAGGCCCCATTTGGGCCTGCATTTCATGCGACTGGAATCCACTGCAACTTGTATTCATAACAAATACATAAATGATATTTTTAAATAAAATAAGTTTTGCTAATATGAAACTTTGTAGAGCCTACTTCAGTGCTTCCTTTTATTCATGCTCTTTGTCGATATTATTTGTATTTATTTATCTATCTTTATTTTTTTATGTAACTTGTTAGAAATTAGATTATATTTTTCTCCTTATTTTTTTTGACAGAAAATTAGAGAAAGCGAGAAACTTCCCCCTATTTATTTAGAAGAATGTATAAAATACCTAGTAACTGATATATACTTGCTAGAGAACCGTACAGTAAATTATAAAAATGATGTATATTGTGATTACCTACCTTCCAAAGAATGCAAAATAAGTTCTACCAGGAAAAAAGAAAAAAAAGAAGATAGCGAGATAGATTTGAACTATGACTCTTTTTAAACATCTATCCATCGATGCATTTGGTTAACCATTAAAAAAATATTTTTTTTATTTTTTTAATCTTTAAAATATATAAAAAAAATTGATAATACCATGAAAAGTAAAAAAAAAAAATTAAAATAATTATTTTATATGCAAAAGAAAAATGTTTAGCGTTCCGGCGTTATCAACTATATTTGTTTGCTTTTCTACTTTCTACTGAAATAATAAAAATTTAAAAAATAAAAAATATTTTTTTAGAAATAAAAATCAAAAATTGAAAAAATGTAACCAATCGAGGCATCCGTAATAAATTGCTAACGTCTTGTGTACAAATATTGAACGTGGACTCGGTCGCATTTGACTAGGTCTAGTCCGTGAACTTCTATCCCGTTCCCATCGTCTATGTTCGTTTTCACATTTCTCAGGTAATCCACGAGATTGAATGATAATTTCCATGAATCTAAGCTAGCTACCTACCTCATGACCCGGAAATAACGCATTACAAAACTCTGGTTGATGGGTCTTGATGGAAGGTGGGCTAGCTGTGAAGGATAGAGATCGATCTATTGTTTCCTTAAACGGCCAGTTTGATCTAACATACACATATTAACAATAGCAGAAGAACATTACTTCAATAAAAAGAATTAAAACAATGGAATTTATCAACAAAGAAAGAACAATATGAATCGTAATCAAATTAGTAATCCACGACATCGCATTCGGTCCTTGTAAAGCTGGCAGCAGGATTAGCTAGCAAGGGAAGTCCCAACTCGCACTTCACTCTCATTGTGTAACGCCTCGTGGTCACCGATCCAAACTTGTAACGTACCTGCCCAAAGAGCCAGATGTCCACGTTAAAGAAGCTTGTCTTGTTCTCCTTGTTGAAGTCCTCGACGTCCGAAACCCCCAGTCCAATGGCCGAGTTCCCCTCGAAGACTGGGTACAACATGGTTGTGTTCTTGTGGCCTTGGTAGAAGGAGGGGAGTGCTTGCCAATCGAACCTGTGGCCCTGGTAGAAGGGGTCGGCTTCCAGCCAATCATAATATATTCCAATCTTCTTGTTAGGGTTCCGGATGCTGATATCGGCACTAAGGTTGTAGTGGAGATTGGTGGGGCTGGTGGCCGTTAGATTGAAGCTAGTGAGGGAGGCCTTCTCCACGCTAACTTCGACCCTGTTGGGGCGAAAGACCAGCCAAAGGACGAGGGCGGTGATGCCAAGAGCTAAACAGAAGGCTATGAAGGTTTTGATAAGGGTGCTGAGGAGACAACAGTAGCAACTACGGTTTCTTTGCTCATAGCGCTGCTCTCGAGGGATTGGAGGGCCGTAATAAGCTCTTCCCAGGGGTGCTTCTCGTCCTTGATTCATGTAGAGAGAGAGAGAGAGAAAGAGAGAGAGATCTTGTTAAGCGTTGCCTTGGAGGCGAGAAGGGTGGAGGGAGGGCGTGGAGAAGAAATAGAAGGTCGATGGAGTTCATGTGGAAGAAGGTCCAACTTTATAATTTGTAGACCAAGTCAGAGAAATTCTCCCTAATATATAGATTGGTCAAAATGGAAGACTAGACCGGGGTACAGGCGGGCTTATACGCTGGAGATCGAAGTTTCTTAGGACGTGACGCATTGACGAAAGGGAGGACAAATAAGGAAGACATCTTCGTGCAAGACTTGGAAGGCAAGGAATCGCTGCTAATGGGCCTAACAATAGTCCAAGGCTATTATCTTAAAGGAGTAATTTTTTGTCTACATTATCCAATAGAGAAAAAAATATATCACTTCATCAGATTGCACCATATAATATAATTAATTAAAAAATAAATATTTAATATAATTTAACTTTTTTTTTTTGATCAAAATATTCTTTTCTGCTGAATGCTATGGCATCCCGAATAGTATTTCATAGGATGCAACAGCATATCATACCATTGTTATGATATCTTGTTATTGTTTATGACATCCCGATAATTATTTCTAAGGTAATAGATGTCATAGGATGCAACAGGATATCGTACCATTATTATGACATTCTATTATTTTTTATAATATTTTAATAATTATTCATAAGATGCAACATGATGTCATACAATGCAACAAGGTATTATATCACGTCCAATATTTTTTATGACAATCCAATAATTTTTCATAGGATGCAACAGAATGTCATAGAAAATAATAGGATATCATAATAATCATATGACATTCTGTGACATATTATGATATCCTATACATCCTACATAATGTTATAAAATATAATAGGACGTTGTAATATTGGTATGACATTCTATGATATTTTTTTGCATTCTATGAATAATTATCGAAAAGTAATATTATTGATATAGAATATTATGCTAAGTTATAATAGATATTTGCTACAATACTCCTTTAATAATATTTTATTATAAATGACATTTAAGACATCACACTACCACCATTTTTTTATATTTTATCATTTTTTTTCTAAAAATAATATTTTATCATTTTTCTAAAAATAATATTTTATTAATTTTTAATTATTATTATTCTTCTTCTTCATTACTTTTCGTCACTACTTACCTCCTCGCTGTCGCACGCTGCCCCTCCCATCCTCCTCCTCCGCCCCCATCCCCTTGGCACCATCCATCCCGGTGCCCATGGCTCCTCCCCCCATGACATTGCCATTGCCGACTACCTCGATGCCACCTGCCCTTCTCCCATCCCTTTCCTCCTCCTCCTCTATCCATCCTTCATCGATATGGCCCACCAATCACCTCCCCACCATCGCTGCTCATCTCCCCGCCTTTCGCTTCTCCACCCTCTTTTCTCTTTCACTGCTTGGGCCGGCCTCCTCCTCTTCCACTACTCGTCTTCTTGCAGCCACATACTGCCCCACTTCTTCCTCCTCCGTCGCTCGAGTCTGCCGCCACATGCCGATCTCTGATGGAAAGAGGGCTGCTGCTCAATTAGGGAGGAGGGAGGGAGGGAGGGAGGGAGGGAAGGGTGCCACTTCCAAAATATTCCATCATTTTTTTTAATTTTTCGAGTTGCATCTGAAGTTTGAGTTATTTATCATACCAACCACGTACATGATTAGTTAAAACTTATTGATGATTAATAGATCGGTGCCATCCATCTTAAAATGGATAATTAGAAAAAAAATCAATAGTAAAATGACTAAAAGTGACCTTTAGAGCACCATAGCAAAATCTGTCATAATATTATCTAAGATGTTATAGGATTTACATGTTATAACTTTCTATGACTTGAAAGGAAAGAGCATTTTGGTCAAAAAAAATTTGAGAGAAAAAGCTAAGCTGCATTAAATATTTACTCTTTTATTAATTATACAATGTGGCTTAATATAGTGAGTGGTATATTTTTATCCACTGAATATGGTTAAGGGTGCAAATGAGTCGGATCAGCCCGGATCATGAATAACCCCGATCCAACCTGGTTCTTTGATCGGATCTTCATATTAGACCCAGACCCAATCAATAGAAGATTGGATCAGATCGGATCGGATCCATGATCAAATTTTTTGATCCAATGGATCATTCGAGTTGGGTCGGGTCCATGTACAACTCAGTCCTAATCCATGAAATATGGATATGATTCAGATTTCGATCGAATCTTGGTTGGATCGCGAGTTAAATTAACCAACAAAATATAGCTATAGCTATTCAATCGATTCTCATGAGTAAAGTTGAAGTTGATTTCACAAGTTTACCATCCAATGATACTCATGACATAGAATGATTTTTGGAGTGGTCATTAACATGTGATAATTATGTCCAAGAAAAACTGCTAAGATGTACCTCATGTACATATGAAAGCCAAATAGATGTGAGCTTCCAAGATTGGTTGTAAGATATAACTAGAAGTGAAATATCTATTTCTTACTTATCTTCTAAATTTCTTAAGTTAGAAATGTTGTGTAGGGTTGATGCGATAGATTTCTTATGGAGGTGGAAAAGGAAGAAGATAATGTTTATTGAGGACTCCATTGGCTTGAACTAATGGGTGCCACTCAATTATGGGGGTGGAAAGAGAAGAAAATAATATTGTATAGATGAATAGCACACTACAATTTATGCTCAGCCCATGCCAGCGTATAATGGGTTCAGGTCCGATCGAGTCATTAAACATAAGATTCATGTAAATTTAGAAATTTAAGTAGATTAGGTTAAGTTGAATCGGGTAAAAATTTAGAAAATTTAGATCCAATTTAGAAAATAGAATGGATCTAATTTTAGAACCCGCCTCGGATCCATAGATCCTTTTAAATGATTCGGATCGGATCTCCATGGATTGAGTTAGGTTGGGTCCTGAATCAACCCAGCCCATTTGCAGCCTTAATGTGGTGGACAAACAAGTTCTCTACCCTGGAGTCAGCTGGGCTGGTGCCAAACAATAGAACCATTAAAGGTCCAATTTAAATGAAACCACGTTGATCCATTTGTTATGGCGTCACCAGAAAGGTGCCTTCTTTTTTGATCCAATGATCCAAAACTTATTATAAATTTCTTGTGTTGGTGTCGGCCACGCATGCCTGTGGAATTCAACGGGAAAGCTATCATTTTATTTTTAGCATTACACAGGACTACATCCATCAGGGGAGTTAATTCGATAATCCACAGGTATGAAAGGAATGGCCATCTGAATAGACCGGGCGGAAGAGCAAGTGTTCAAAACTTGGTCTAACATGCAACCAATGTCATTGATGAAGGAGATTAGCAAGCTCATGTCATTGGATTTTCATCTGCCCAAGCCTTTTCGCAAATAATCCAAAGGTACGATCCACCATCATATGTCACGGTTAAATATAAAAAAAAACAAAAACAAAAAAATCCCGCAATTCAATTATTTTGGGTCCGTGACGCCTAAATCCATTTTTGGACTTGGAATATCACCATTTCGATCCCTTAAGCCAACAAGTTGTGGAACATGTCAGAGGAGGTTTCATTCCCAGCCGTTTTTCTTCTTCTTCTTTTTTTTTTTTTAAAAAAAATTCTAATATTAATTGGTAAACTTTATTCTCTTTAAACAATATATTAGATTTTTATTAAATTACCCCTAATTATTTCATTTTCCACTCAGCCTTTCGCGATGGCCATGATGATCTCAGTTCATCTCGGTATCAATCACCAACTTACATGGCTGAAATCTAAGGCCTCTTTACTTCGTAATTAAATGCCCAGGTATAAGGCTTTAGATGACCTTGTACACAGCCCAAAACTACTAGTCATGTTACGTTTTTTTTTGGGTTCCAGGTAAAACGCCACTGAAGTCCGGCAGCGACGGTAGAGAGACCTCCAATTTTGCCATAAATATAGTACCCAGAATCCTCGACCGGAGATCAACAAGAGAGAATAGAATAGAGTCCACATTGTACAACTTGGGTCCGAGCATGGGCTAAACCTAATGGAAACCAACCAAGAACTAGCGTGGAACCAAATTAACCTGCTCGAGTCTTGATACGACGCTAGCCATTCCTGCACGATCATTCATCATCAAAACTAAAACAGATAGCATGTGAACGTTAGATGGAGCATCGTTATCCCAAGTAGGTATTGCGAAGATGGTCTCACCTACGCCATCAAATCAAATTGTCATCTTTTTAATTTGTGTATCTCTTGCATCTCATGAGCATCTTAGAGACCCTTTGGAGTCACAATCGCATCTTTGAAAAAAGATAGCCACCCACTTGCTGTTTTCTTGCCCTTTATCTCCTCTCTTTTCGCAAGTATTCTCCATCCTTCGTTGCTTTTGGTGGCTGGTAGTTAGATGCACATACTATTGGTTACCTGCCTTTCTGATACAATTCCATTTCAAAAAGCTAGGTTTCTTTTATGTGCTTCGTAATCTTGGTCTCAGGAGCTGTTATCTACCCAGGTATATCAGCCCTCTCTGGCACTACAACTACATTGGCAAGATGGTGCTGGCCGTCTTTATGTGGCTTATTTGCGTTAGTTTACAAAAAAGAGCAAATCTCCCTTATAAGGGCAAAGAAGTATTTGTTCCAAGTTGGTGCAAACTCACATGACTTGAGTACAAGGTCCATGGATGTGGAGCAAATAGGATGTGCTTTACGAAAATTGTTCTTTAATTATAATGCAGATGATTTACCCCATATTTTTAGTCGTCCTAATTTGGCAGCCCAAAAAAGCCAATCCAAATTGGTCACTACGGATGAAATGCGTCTATTACATCATGGATAAGGTTTGTATGACAACAAACGGATAGTGAGATAATTATAAGAAAAATGATGAAAGGGGGGGATTGCTTAGTTACAAGATGTTTGTAACTCTATTCTAAAATGCAAAAAAAAAAATGATATCTTCTCCACTTTGATTAATTGCAAGAAGCCTGTTTCGCAGGCAGTCTTGTCTGGTCGATACCTTCATATGAAAAAAATGGTAGCCTGACAACTCTCAACTCGTGTCTTGGTAACTTTCAACAACTTGGATTACCAAGGCTATATCCATGGATCAAATCGTCACCTTGATAATTTGATATGGGGCCTTTCACTTGATGTCTCTTTCAATACTTTTTTCCTGCACATGATTAAGATTGCGCAACTGAAAAGGATATCAACAAAAAGATAAGCCGAAGGCTACCCACTCTCCTACTGTAGCAAGAGGCTACAAGGTCTCTCCAATTATTGGTTGGTTATGTTCTATTTTGCTCGATGATTAATTTCTTCCTTTTGAGTTAGAAAATTGCATCGAATGGCGAAAGATACACGGTATTTGTTGCTAAATGGATGGAAGTATACAAAGAATTTGAATTTTCAATTAGGACGAGTGAGATACAAAACGGTAGGATGGTGCAAAATTATTTTATATCTTTGTTTCTTTTTTCTCAAGACCATTGTCTTATATCCACTTTCAAGTTAACTAATCTCTTTTCTTTAGGTAGAGAATCCGATGTTGTTGCACACACATCAGCGATGAGATATCGACCTAATCATGACACGAGAAAAGGATGTCCAACCAAGAAGACTTATAATACTTTTTTTAAAAAAAAAAGAAATAGCTACCACATGAATGCATCACACTGGTCCCATACATATATAAATGTAGGACAGCTAATATGTAACCTTTTGACTACTCTCGCTAACAATGTACATGATAGGCATGCACTATTTTTTATGACATTTTTGTGATATCCATGGTTCAAGTAAAAAAGCACACATGCTCGACCCTACGTATCTACCAGCATAGCGTGGTGCTCTACCATATGAAATGCGCTCCCCAAATGGAGCTAGACCAACATACATATATAGTTCAACTCTTTCCAACACAAAAATCCAATATAAATAATTAGCAAGCCCACAATTACTTGATTCACAATTAACAGCTAGCTATTACACGTCACGGAAGTCTTGCCCTCTAACCCGTTTATTATTATTCCCCATCGTAGTCTTCAACTGGTAATATACACGCAGCCGAGCATCTTTCCACATGCCGTCGTTATCACCCCCAACAAACTGCCGGCCGTCTTCAAACGCCGTCAATTTTTTTCCTTCCCCTTCGCTTATAGTGGAGAGAGAGAGAGAGAGAGAGAGCGAAGATGGATGGATGGTATCAGACGTCGACGCTGCAGGTGGAGATCTGCTGGAACTTGATTGCCTGCGGGTCGCCGATTCCCTTCCCGGTCTCGAAAGAAAGGAAGGCCGGGCAGCTGACGAAGAGGTGGTAGTGATCGGAGATCCAGGAGCCCACCTTCCACCGGATCCGGCCGTCGATCTTCACGTGGAGGAGGAGGAACCCCGAGGCCTGGTCCTGGACGAGAGCCTCCGCCAGGTACGGCGCCACCGGGATGTTCAAGCCGTAGAGGTAGGGGGACCACACGTCGATGTCCTTGTGGCCCTGGTAGAAGGGCGGCACCGCCGTCGCCAGCGTGATCTGCTGATACTTGTAGGAGCCGAAGACGTCCACGCGGTCGTAGTAGATGCCGATGCGGTCGTTGGGGTTGCGGGTGGAGATGGTCACCTGAAGGGTGGAGGACAGCAGGCTGTCCGGGTAGGACACGTTGAAGGCGTACACGGAGGCGTCCTGGAGGTAGAATTTGGGCTTCGTGGGGCGGAGGACCAGCCAGATGATGAGGATGATGAAGAGGATCAGTACGATGATGCCCACGATCCAGGCGAAGATGACGCGGTAGAGCCTGTGACGCTTGCACCACTCGTGTTTCCCACAGTCGCCCCCCTTTTCAGACATTGTGCCGGTGGTTGTGTTGGGCGAGGAGTTGGAGTGGGAGAGATGGGTCAGCTAGGGGAGGAGTGGGGGAGACGGGGAGATGATATGATGAGGATGGTGGAGAATTAATAAGCGGAGGCTACGAGTGGAGATGAGGTTGGGCGGGCATAAGATGCTCCGCAGGAGATTTTATTGGTTGTGTTAAGATTTTCCTTTCTTTTCTTTTTTTTTCTTTTTCATGTTTTCAAAGGAAACCGCTGCCCTTTTATTCCAGCAATGCCGCTTACGGTTTTGAGTACCGAAGTTGTTGCTTGTTAATATTATAATAATGACCATTATGGTGGTTTCGGTGGGCCTTTTGGTGCGTCGTGTGCATTCCTATAATAATCATGTAAATGATTATTTAGTTGGCTATTGTTTCACATTTATTTGTTTGAAGATAGTAATAACAATTTTGAGCTTAAATTATTTATCCTTCTTAGAGAGAGAGAAACCAAAACACGTAAGTTCTCACGAGCATGTGTTATTTTCTACATTCAATATTTGATAACATGATAAAAAGCAGTAATATCTTATTTTTAAATAAGTCCGATAAAAGTTAAATAAGGCACACAAAGGTCATTATTTTTGTCATAATGAAAAATAATAAGCTTAGAGCAGGTCGGTTATACGGAGATCATAACCTTGACGGTTACTCAGTTGGTTAGCCTATAAAAACCATAGTATTTCTGTAATTATGATGGTGTTTCCACCATCCACAGGCTCTATTTTTTGGTCTAAACCACGTTTCTCGAACCTGTGCCATGGAGTCGGTGGATGTAAAATATTTTGGATCGAGGGATGCAAGAGGATGATGACATGATAGGGAGAGAGGGGAAGTCTACGGTCGAAAAATAACGCACGCGCGCGCAGCGAAATGCACGCCTCATCTTCAGTGACAACAATAAAATAAATAAATAAAGGTTAGCGCCAGAGGGAGGAGTATGACGGCAATGAGAGCTATTAGTTATTTATTTATTCGTTCCCCGCTACTAATGGCTAATGGCAAAGTTAATTGTACGGTACGTTGAGGTCAATGGCTCAGTAATCAGTATAATGTACGGATCACCAATTATAAACGTGGGTGAGCCCGCACGCGTACGAGTGGCCTTTTGATTATAGCCCTTAGATCTTTAATGGGTGGACTGATGTAGATTAAAGAGATGCAGCACGGATCGGTAAAGAGCCTCGGCCAGCACCGCCACTAAAAATAAAAAAAGGAAAAGGAACGCCCTGCTTAACGTCCTGTGGAATAAATTGACAGGAAGAACCAGATCATATGCGAATCGGCGCTGCCAAAGCCGACACGAACTCGTTGACAGGGCGTTGCACAAAACGCGTTGCATAGAACGCCATCTCTACAGGCTGAAGACGTCACCGCGACGAGATACTAAAATTCGAGATTTCCTAAGAGTATGGAGGCTATCAAAAGCGACTTTGAGTTGATCAATCAACCAAGAAATCCTACGATTCAATTTGATAGCCCCTGCTTGTTCGTGCATCGCCATCCTTGGATCAATCAACAAAAGTTAACGAGACCAAGCTCCATCATATCAAGTCCAAATCATCTCGACGAAATTTACTGGTTAGTTATATGTTGCATGGATCGGATTGAGCTGCCCTCTAATGGACCCATAAAATAACGGGCTATCACTAGATCCTCTAAGTTTTGTCAAAGAGGAGAAGATCCAAACAGCAGGAATATTTTTGGGATCGAAGCCTTAGAAGCCATCGGGCCGGAAATTTCTCGTTCATGCGATTAACCATAGCTCATCTTTCGAGACGGCTTAGTCAAAATGTTGAGTGATCGAGGAGCAAGAGTTTTAAGATCGGAAGCGTCCCTCTGGGGATACGACAAAGCCTCAATTGGGCTAGCCGATGTGATTGGTTGATGGTTCTAAAATGCCTCACAATTAAATCAACCTTCAAGCTAGTCTTTGGCTTCGTGCGACACAGTTCAAATACTCGATTCAATGTAAAAGTTGTGGAGTTAGAACATAACGATGGACTAGTTATCCAGATGCATAATGATATCTCACGTCATTATTACGTCCATAATTTCTCGAAACCAGTAATAGCATGACGCCGGTCCCAATTATGCGAGTGTATCTCTGTGGTTACTCTTTTCTTTGCGGTGTCGATCATAGACTAATGGCGAAAGAATTAATATAAAAAATACGCAATGTAACCATATCATGCAGCGTTACTAGATTACTGGAACGTTTCCCATCTTAAAATAAGAATTGTTTCACATTTTTTCCTAGTCCTATTTGACTAACTTGACAAGGCATTTTCGAAGGAGACCACCAGATAAAACAGTAAGACTTTTGTGGAATATGACGAGCACAAGGAACACTCAGATTTCAGCCATTTGGCATTGGCATTGGCTTTGGCTAGGAGTGGAGGGACAAGTGGGGGGCCACCGAACAGTGAGAGCTTTGCCAAAGCCGAGTCCGTCTCCAAACCTCCACAATTTGGACGTGCTACCTACCTTTGTCTCCTTTCCATCCACGCACTCATCGCTCCGCCACCCTTTTCCCTTTGGCTATCTTCTCCATGCTCCACCATCCACCATTTTGAATATAATATCAACCCACTGAAGCTAAGGTGGGGTAGCCACTCAACGGCATGCCCTTAGGTACAGAGTCGTTTAAAATAATTGCACCTGGTAACTGAAACGCTCCAGATTGTCCAGGTTATAAAAACTTTACTCGACTTTAAGCATTTGAGTGTAACCAAATTAAGCATTTTGTTTTCCTGAAGGGTCCAGAGAACAGCTTGTTTGGTAGGGGGCCTCTAACTTGCAAAGGCTTAGGGTAAGGATATCCCTGAACTAACGGTGGTGGTCAGTAGCAAAAGTACTTCGAAGGAATTTCCATTCTGAACCGACACAAACTGACCACTATGTCCATGTTGTCTTCAGAAAGTCCTAACAAGATCTCTTTAGAAACTCTGCCTACAACACTGAAAAGGGGCGATATCAACAGAAGTGAAAAATAGCGACGCTATATAGCAAAGAACGGGAAATCAAAGAAAGGGGTGCCGTTGAAGAATTAAGTTAAATCATGAACCTAGAAATTGATGTTATCGAATGAAGAATTAGATCCAAAAAAGTTTAAGAACACGATGGCAGTCGAAGATTAGCATGGTGCATGGGGTGATGTGGAAGATAGACAAGCTCCATATAACAGCCTGCTAATCGCCATATGTTGCTTCTGCAAGAATGGAAACGGAGTGGCACATGCAATTATTTCCCTTTTCTATCCTTAGTTTTTCCATGTCGATAGCGCTAATCTACCCACACTAATAATCTGGGATTTTTGTTATTAGTTTTTCAAAAATTTGAGATTCAAGTTCTATCTACGCTGAGAGGAAGATAAAAGTTACGACACACTGAGACGGACAAAAGTCACTAGTAGGGATCAGAAGTGTACCGGTGGACCTAAAGAATTCACACGCAAGGAAAACTATGGTTGGTTGGCCAGTTCACACCTATCATCAATCAGTTCTTTCGATACTACTAAGCGGTCCCTCGTTGTACAGCTGCTGACTCGGGTCAAGTATAAACGCGAAAGGTATGTCATATGAAACACATGAAGAGAGACAGAGGTGAGCAGCTTCCTGTGTGCGTTTCTATTTGCTGTGGCCATCCATGACCACAAATTATACCAAGGTCTCCAATTCGCTCAAGGCAAGTTGGTCGATCAAAGAGGTCAACACGGGCACGTGTTAGGTGAGTCGCCTTATATGACCGACGTCACACTTATCGAAGAAGAATGAAATAATATTATCTATTAGCAACCTACCATACCATGGGCAAATCTTGATCTTGTGCACAAAGAAGCAGCTTCTACGAAATGCCAACGGGAGCAAAATAACAATGTGAATGATTGCAAGAAGCTTTTCTTTTAGTGCGTGCAAGGTGTCTTGTGTTAAAGCGAAATGGTCTTCTGCATACGATTTTCTGGTACTCTTTCCCACTTCTGAATTGGTATACATTATTCCAACAGCCGCTTCCTCCTGTTCGATATATTGCATAGCACAAGCATTTTGTAACATCAGTAAGGACCACAAATCATGGGAATATCTTCGGAGACGCGCATGAATTAGCATGCATACCATTAGATCCTTTCTCCTAGTCATAACCAGGACTGAGGTAGGGTAACACCCTTTTAACACTAATAGCTGTTGTGGCATCACACCTCACACCAAAAAGGGCACCAAGGCTGTGTGATAGAAAGACAAATAAGCTCATAACCTCGCACATCGGATGGTCCTTGTTGAATATTACAGTCCAGCCAACCTTTCACCTATACCAGTAATCAAGTTACACTAGAATATGAAAGCACATGATACGGTGGGTGGTCATTTAGGCCAATATCCCAAACAGTGGCTGAGGAGGGGAAAAAGGCTCGCACCTAATGGTGCTCATCATGTCCGAGGGGCCACAAAACTGGAGACCACCTTGATTACATTTATCAAAAGGGCCCACCAGCTGTCCCCAAGGAATGGATGAGGTCAATAAAAACAGAATTGCATGACATCCTTCCCACCGAAAGAATGCAATCCTGAGCTATCTCGACCACATGATATCAATCCTCATCCATACGGCAAGCTTTATTTGGAAGCTTCTCAGTTCTCTTTTCTTCCAAGATATTATTTCCCAGGACCAATTCTCACCCATGTACTAGAAAATTATAATCCCAGGGATGGAAGGATAAAAGAAAAGAATTCTCCGTAACTCTGAACACCCTTCACGTACCATTCATTTCATGTCTCACCCGGACATTGGGAAGAAGTGCATCTCCCTTCGGTGGAACGTGGTTCACGTGAGTTGCTTTGGCATCGTACTGTTACGAAACCATGCAATTTGGGGTAGCCTGCGGCCTTCCACCCATCCCGATCTACAACCCTATCACTGAATAAATCATCAACTAAAATCTCACAAATTTATAATAATCAAATAACGGCAAATAGCATATATGAAAATGATCTTTCAATACCGCTCCCCAAATAATGGACTTTATGGACACCACAATTTGTTGCATCTGAGAGCCCTCTCCCTCTCACCAGTGAGTCAATTAGCAATGAAAATGGCCTGGATGACATCCTCCGAATCTAATTTTGCATCCAAATTTGTCCATATTTGAATAAAAATTTAAACATTCATCTCATATCCATATCCATATTTGTATCCGATAAAAAAAAATTGATATAGATATCATGAATAGACAACTATTCAATTTGTATCCGATTCTATTTATAACTATATTTGATTTATATAATACAAAAAAAATTAAGAAAAATAAATAATTATATTGACATTTTATTAATTTAATATATCATTAACTTAACAATACTTTTGATTTTGTAGTTAAAAAAGTTAATTATTCAACTTATACCTATATTTATATCCATACTTTCAATATTCCATTTGTATGTGCATCTATTTAAAATAAATATAAATATAAATTTTTATATCTAACCGATATCTACATATGTATGTATATTTATTAAATAAAATAAATATAGATATGAATATATTGATATATGATCCAATTTCAGCCATGGAGTCGGTCTGAGATGCCTAAATGTCCATGATTGTTGTTATAATATATATAACTATAGTCTTTCTATAAAATAAAACACCCATCACTTTGCAACTAATCTGCTATAGGAGAATGTAATTTTTTTTCCTTTTCTCTCTTTATTTTTTAAATATTTTTTTTAGTAAGATAGAGCACTCATATATTTCGAGTATGAACACAACCAAAAAGATTAAAAAGAAGAATGTTCCTGAATGCTTGCGGCACATCACCATCTTGGTCCATAAAACTCTTCCAGTGTGCTCTGCCATAAAAAAGGCCATCCAGTCCATCGCATTATTAGCCTCATGGTGGATGTGCTTGATGTTGATCAAAGAGTAATCTCAAACTAGATACTAGATATCGCTGAGTGGATGAACAGCTACATCTCTCGGCCGTTCCTATAACTGACAGATAACCATGGTTGAATCCCCTCCACTACCTGTCTTTCCATTCGTAACCGCAGCCTCATAAAGGATATACCAGCCCAGGCAGCCTGCAGCTTCACTATCGAAATAGTGCTATCGAGAAGGTGACTTCCGTCGGCTACTACAAATCTAGAATCAAGATCGTGCATCACAAAATCCGCATCACCTCTGATATCTCTTACACTACCATCGAAGTTGACCTTCAAGAAACTCGAAGGTAGGGGTTTCCAAGTAATAAGCACTATACAGGTCATTACCTGAGCAATTAGGGAGTCCCAAATGTCAAGCGACCAAGGCCGAACTAGTCAAGGATAAATGCATAACCTACCTAGCCTACACCATCGCCCTTTATAGGATAAATCTTGCCAACTGCCAAGATACCTCAAAGGTTCCTCTGTTCCTGGCTAGCCAAATATAATAAGCACTATAAACCACCTTGATCCCTATCTACTTTGGATGAGTCAGACTACAAGCTCTATCATAGCCCCTCCAACAAAGTCCTGAGCTGGCTCGGAAGAGGAGATGGCTGCTAGGGAAAGTCCTGCCAAACTCCATACATGTTGAGCTTTGGGCAAAGAAATAGGACATGGTCCACCATCTCTTCATCCCTACAACTGCTCGGGTACATCAGAGGGAGGTCCCATACCCCTAGCTCGGAACACAATCCTGGTTGGCAGTCAATGTCAGGCCACCTTTTAAACAAAAAGACACACACTCTGATGGACATGAAGTGTCCAAAATAATGCCCCGTCCATCCTCCTAACCACCTCTCCCCTAAACTCCTCATGAAAGTCTCACGTCACCATCCTTGATGTGCAAATAGAACTTCAGACTTTAACATCCTGTTCGTCGAATACAAGAATAGCAATGGTCACCACCCTCTTCATTAGAGCCAACTCAAGGAGCTGGGAGACTACATCAACACGCCATCCTCCTCTCCCTGGCTGGAGTAGATCTACAACCCACATCGAGTTTGCAATCTCCATCTAATAAAGGTCAGCCAACAGTCCATCGACAAGTCAGCGATCCATGGATCATGAGTGAAGTCAATGTCCTATCTATCCCCCACAATCTACCTAACACGGTCTAGGACCACCTGAGCTCACGAGCAAATTTTCTTCCACATAAAAAAAACTCCTCTGACAAGCTCGAATATCAATGCCAGCAATCCAAGAGCATACCTAGCCTTTATCACCTCACTCCAAATACAATCCGACTAAAGTAGGAATATGATAGCATGCCGAACAATTAGGGCCTCACATCTCACCATAAGGGACCGAATGCCCAATCCCCCCTCCTCGGTCGGTGGGCAAATTACATCCCAAGCCAGCAAATGAACACCACCACCCCGGTGAGATCCCCACAAGAAGTGCCTAAAATGCTACTTGATTTTTGCCACCATCGCTTTCGAAAAGATGATGTTGGATATTACATAGATCGAGATCGAGCTAAGTACTAATCTAAGCAGAGTGACTTTGCCCATCATGAATAAATATCTGGCCTGTCAACCCTCCAATCACCCTAGATCAATGACTCCATCCTGGAGCACTTAGCTCTCCAAAGTCTCCATCCTATAATGGGTAATCTCAAGTAGTGACAGGCTCCTATCTGCTCCACTATCCCCAAACACTCTATGATTGCCTGCTGAGCCTTAGTCTTCAGATTAAGTATGGAGTCAATTTGAGCATATTCAATTTCTACCTAGTGGCCCCGCAATATCCCTCCAGAATCTTCCTGAAGGAGTTAGCATTTCGGATAGATGCTCGACCCACTAGAAGGCATTCATCTATATTAAAAAAAAAAAAGAAAAAAGAGAGAGGATGCAATATCGGCCTAGCTACCGAGGCAAGCATATAGAGGTCCAAGGCCAGCTTCAAGATGGCTACTCGCAAAGCTCTGGAGAAAGCATCAACGTAAAGAATGAAAAAGTATGGAGATAGAGGACAATCTTGATACAGATTCACTTATAAATTCAAAATAGTCTGTCGGGGTGCCATTAACCAATATAGCAAAGAAAGGCAACCCCACATAGCCTATGATCCACTTGATCCAGTGCTATGGAAGCTAAAGCTTTCCAGAGTATAACTAAAGAACTACCCAACTCATCTGATCATATGTCCTCTTCATATCAAGTTTGATTATCATAAGACGTCGACAAACCAATGCTCTCTATAGGTCATGCCAAAACTCCTGCACAACCATCACATTCTCTGCGAACCCTAACAAAAGCCCCCTACTCAGCACTAATCAACTAAAAAAGGATCGATTTCATTCTTCCAACCATCATCTTTATGCAAATCTTGTCAATGTGGTGCATAGGCTATAGGTCTGAAGTGACTTGACTCTGAGATATCTTGCCTCTTAGGGATGAGAACAATAAAGATGTACTTCCATGCCTCCAACATCAATCCCAACGTGAAGAAAAGCTGAATGGCCTCAACAACCTCCTCCCGAATGAACAGGCTACATTCAAATAGGCCTGTTAGTGTGCTGGGTCCTAACCTAACCGGTTGCTATATGCTACAACCCTCCCTACCCAATCTGACCAAATGCAAGTTGGATCAGCCAAATCCCGACAACATCCAATCTCCAGATGATTCTCACACACCCTTGGTCCTAGTCATCTATCTTCACCTCTCGACCACCACCTCCAACCTCGGCCGCTCCATCTCCAATGAGCTTATCAAGCACTCCGGATCCTGGTGAAGAGCTTGGCAAGCTCAAGGGAGACGGAGAGTGCATGGTCAGAGGGGTCGTTGGAAGTGGCAACAGAGATAAACTGAAAGATAGAAGTACAGAAGAAGAGGACTATAAAGGGAAAGGTCAGGTCAGGTCAGGTTGCTGGATCACTAGATCAGATTGATTTCAGGTCATTGAGTTAAGACCCAACTAATCGTCAGGCCTACAATAGAAGGAGAACATAGAAAAATTCCGTACCATAACCAGGTACTGGGAGCACTCCGAATCAGGTCTAATTACACTAATGACAGCTATTAAAAATATCAGCAGTCCAACGATATAAAAGCTAGTGGCTTTCCATATAATACACATACTTTGAATGCTTCCGCTGAAGATGTCCAAAGCCACCAGAGATCGACTGCACTAACAGTGATCTTAATATATAAGCAATAAGATCGAGGATGCCAACAGCATCAATGGATGCATGCAGTTAACTCCTGTTCCAATGCCATTCCACTTACCGGACCTCGGACAGCCATGGATCAACCAAAAAAAAAAAAAAAAAATCTACCTAGCCATGACCTAACAACCTGCTGCATGAGAGGAGAAAACAAGCTCATGCAACGCGCGCGCGCGCGCCCGCCCAACCCCCTCTTCCCAATTTCCCACAATATCAAGAAAGGAACTCAACAGGAGGGAACATATCTAGTTTATCAAATCCAGATACTCCCGATACAGTTGGAAGGAACTTCTTGGAGGCTATCCTGGGCGTGCTGAAGTATTCCTAGCACAAAGATTGGGCTGTGGTAACAGATTATCAAAATTTCATGCAAGTAAAGAGACATCATTCTGCCTAAAACCTTTCCTAACCAACGAACAAATATAGCAGGGCAGGACATCTAGAACTAACTCAAAAATAGGGAAAGGGGCTTCGTTTCTATGGAATATTTGATGAAGCAAGCAGCATGGCCATATGTTCTTTAATGAAGATGAACGACCAAAGAACTGAAAACCACAGAGGCCATCAATACTATGGCACATTTTTTCATCATTCCCAAGTCCTGTCATAACCTCGTTGGCACTGTGCCAAGTGAAATGATATCCTCCAGAGCCAGCATTCATCAATTTCATCAATAAGTTTGATGTTTTGAACCAAATATCCAAACATCATGCCACACTGAGAAGCTATATATTGTTGCAACAAGTTAACGTATGTCCTAGAAAACATAAATGACTATCACGAAAAACATGAAATCCATTTTGATATGCTTGGTCCTTCCATACTAGATTCTCAATTGTATGTTCCTCTTGATTGTCACAATAAAATTTCATTAGAACAACATCTACATGAGCCACAATTTTAAAAGTCAAGAAAAGGACTCGCTAGCTGATGCAGTACAAGGGGGAGGGGATTAAAAGGGGGGCAATAAAAACACCTTTATGCTTGATACCCAGTGATAAGAAATCAATCCGGGGCAGGTTCACCAATGAATCAATTTTGGGGAGCACTGGGTACCAATTCCCATCCATCAATATGGGCCAGGTATTTGAGTCATTCTGAGCAATGTCTCAATGCAATTCAATTGATGGAACTTACCATGACCCGCAACTATGCCATCAAGAAAATTGAGATTTAACAGACTCCTTTTGTAGGGTTGGATTCAACCGATATTCTAAAAATTATTGCAATATTTATCAGAATTCTACCATGATTAAATTGGTGCTACACCACATAAAACTATATCCTCCAAAGCCAACATACGTAAGTCCTTAAATAATGTCGCATCATCCCAAACCAACCACTAAAATTTTGTTGTAGCACTAAGCGAAAAAAAAAAATCTTTCAGAAACAACAAGGATAAAATGCGGCATTTATAAAACATCAACAAAATCTGGAAAGAAAAAAGGGGGGAAAAAGGTGCGCATGCAGAAACATCAATAAGTATTTGAAGAGGTTCCTCTACCCTAAAGCACAAAATAGATTTTCATGTCCTATCACTGCAACTATTTATTGCAGCAAATGTAAATAAGCTCCACAAAGACATCCACCAAGTTTGTCTCTAAGAGATTCTATCTCAAGCCAGATTGTGGTTAACAAAGTGCAAAGTATGTTCTTCAATTATAACATCCAAAAAACACAGATTAACATATTCCGTTACCGAAGCAAAAATTTGAAACTGACCCTTCCCCACTCTCCCAGCCAGTTTGCCGTGCTGCCAGAAGTCCAAATTTTCCAGCTACCATAACTCATAGATACAATATGTTGCCTGAGCATATAATCAAAAGTTTCACGTAGTAAATAACAGCTAGAGATCCTCTTCTTGCACTTCTTCAGTACAAATAAGAAGCCTGACCATATGATTTATAAAGAAGACAGACACATAGACTTGAGAACTTTGTCAGGACAACCTATTTTAGAATGGCACAATCTTACCACTACTGGATTGGTATTGCAGCAAATGAAACATTTTTCACCAAACAATCGGCATTCATCGATATCATTTAATAGTTTGAACCCCCTAAGTAACATCTGAAAATGCATATTAACATGACTCTTTTAAACAAAACACTCAAACATTATTTTACAACTAAAACTATCTAGGAAGCTCCTTACATTCCACATCAAAAAATATCTAAGATGCACCTTGGTCCTCACCCCGGACCCCTGTTCTTTCTCCATTCCTCTAATTTATTGAAGCATACAAACAAAACTTGTGCATCTTATCACAACCGTGTTATTGCAGTAAACATTAAATAGGGTACCACAGAAAGGACACCAAACAATTGTCCCTCTGAAATCCTACCACATATTATAGGTAACTAGCTGAAAACACATTTACTAATGCTTGCCTCCAACAACAATATTAATGAAGATCTGCTTCTAAAGCACATGGGCAAGAACATCACCTCAATAATATAACTTGACATCCATCCTCCCCAATTTTTTATCCCACAGCCACAAGTCTAACCTTTCCAAATTTAAACCGTTATTTGCTATGTGCAAAGTTAGCAGAACTAGATGCTCTAAAACCCACAACTACCATTTCTAATATACATTGGATCTAGGAGGCCATGAACATTTTGCTGTACAAAGCTAAGCTTTACCCTTCAACCCGAAATCTAAAATTTAGAAACCCAACATCTACCAATTTTGTCTTTCAGAGAGTCAGAATGTACTGCAGCCAAGGTTATAGTGAAATAGGCAAATATATATTTGCTGGAGTTATGCTGCTATCATGAAATAGGTGAATACAGGTTCCACAGTGTTATCATCCCAAAAACCCAACTCCTGCCCTCATCAATAAGAGTTGTTCTTAGATGGTTATTATTGGGGATAAACCCCGCTCCCGCCGAAGTCTAGTTCAATGTTCGGCCTAATGCAACCAGTAGCCGCAGAAGAGCTTTAGCAGACGGGTCTTAGCTAAACCCTTACAGCTGGCCAAACTGCTTAGCGGCCGAGCTCCTTCGGACTCCTCAACCGCCGAGCTCCTTTGGACTCCCAGCATTCGGACCGAACCCCTTCAGCCGACCGAGCTACTTAGCGGCCGAGCTCCTTGGACTCCCAGCAGCCGGACTCTAGCCGAACTCAACCGTCGAGCTTCAGTCAGACTCCCGCAAGAGCTAAACTCTCTCCGCGTCGTTACAGCCAGGCGCCTGCGGGAGCCGAACTCCCTTCAAGCTTCCTCTCCGACCGGATTTCTTCAGGGGCCGGACTTCTCACCGATCGAGCTCCTGTCGAACTCTCCAGCGGCCGAGCCTTAGCCGCGCACCTCCAACTAGATGCCTACGGGAGCCGAACTCCTTCCGAGCTTCCTCTTCAGGAGTCCGAACTCCTCCAAAATGGGCACACGTCAAAGCCCTTCAACCCTTCATTCGGTCCCGAGCGGCTCAGTATCAAGACAGTTGCAGCTATCACCATTAGTCCGCCGCAAGCGACAGCGACCCGCTATCAGGCGGCGATGGCTGTCACCATCAACCTGCTGCAGACGGCACCTTCCCTTGAGACTGACTCCGTCGGACCTCGAGTGGCCCGCCAGCACGCGGCTACAACTGTCATCATCAAGCTCCGCTATAAAAAGGACCCTCCAGATACGCTAATCCTAATCTATCTGATCTCCCCTTCATCTCTAAGCTCTGCGGAAGTTATTCCCGAGCACTCCATTCTTGTTGGCCGGAGCTGACTTGATCGTCAGAGGGTTCTGCCGGAGCCACCCCCCACCGGCTCCAGACGAGATTTTGTTTTGCAGATCCCCGGCGGCAGCCTCATCGGCCTCCACTCCAGCGGATTTCAGCGGCGACCAGTTTCTGCGTCAACACATTGGCGCTAGAAGGAGGGGAGGTTCCCTTGTTCTTAAAGGAGTGCTTGACGACGATTTTTCCCTTCCCTCTCCGAAGATCTCTCTTTTCTCTTCCGAGGAGAAAATACCTTCCAAGAGAGCTTCGACTCGACGCTCGACGGCCTCCGCGGCCCGATCCCGTTCGGATCCGTCCGCTCCCGCTCCAGCCCCAGCGACCCAGGCTCACTCTGTAGCCGCGGTGGATGCGGAGCAGTTCAACCTGCTCATCCAGCAGGTTCGTGGTCTCATGGAGGCAGTGCAGGCGGTGCAGGCTATACACCAGCAGGCCCCAGTACCAGCTCAACCGGCGTGGGATTCTCTAAAGCCGTGTGGTCCAATCCAAGGGCGACCGATATGGGCTACCCGACCTCCAATCCCCGAAAGAGAAAGGCAACGGAGGGAGAGCCCCTGCTCGGACCGCGGCCCGACCCAGGGTGAAGCTTCGCACCCATTCTGCAAGAAGACCTTGGAGATCAGAGACCGCAAAGATCTCCTGGATCAAAGGCTCTTAGAAATGAGCCGACGAATCGAACAACTCCGTCACACTCCCTCCTCACGCGGTAATGACATCTGCACTGACCCTCCTTTTTCGCAGAAAATCATGCAGGAACCGATTCCGCCGAACTTCAAGCTCCCGCAGTTCGAGAGCTACGATGGGACCACCGATCCGGTCGATCACTTGGAAGCCTTCCGGACAACGATGCTGCTCCATGGCACGCCAAACGCTATCTTGTACCGGGCTTTCCCCTCTACCCTTAAAGAGGCCGCCGAAACTGGTACTCGGCGCTCAAGCCGAGTACCATCTTATCGTTTGACCAGATGAGTCAACAGTTCGCGGCCCACTTCGTCAGTAGTCGGCGTCCACGCCGAGGTTCGGATTCCTTAATGGCCATCAGGCAGAAGGAGGGGGAACCCATCCGGGCTTACGTCACCCGATTTAATATTGCTGCACTGAAGGTTCGGGACCTGGACCAGTCAGTCACCATGGCCGCTCTCAAGGGCGGCCTTCAGAAGAACGACTTACTGTTCTCCCTGGAAAAAAAGTATCCCAGGGACTTTGTCGACATGCTGGCTCGGGCCGAAAGTTATGCCCGGGCAGAGGAGGCCTTCGAGGCTAAGGACGACGAAACCAGCGGCAAGCGGCGAATCGGCGGACCAGGCAGGCCCGCCGAAGAAAGGAAGCGGACTGAAGCTCGGCCGCATTTCCGGACTCCCCCTGGTCGTGGGCGAGCCCGAACTCCCCCTCAAGCTCGGAGGCGGAGAAGCCCTGAGGAAGGGCATGCCGAGGTTCCCCCAGCGCCGAAGTTCTCTCCGACGACGACGATTTCACAACTACGCCCCCCTTAACACCCCGAAGACTCAAGTACTGATGGAGATTCGGGAGCGACTTCCAAGACCGGAGAGAACGCGTTCCCATCTTAGCAAGCGCAATCCCAACAAGTTCTGTCTTTACCATCGCGACCACGGTCATGACACTGAGGAGTGCATCCAACTCCAGGATGAGATCGAAGAGCTCGTCAGGCGAGGCAGACTTAGTCGATTTCTGCGAAGACGGCCTGAGGAGAAAGAAGATCGACTGAGAGCGTTATCGCCAAGTGGAAAAAACCAGCAAGAAGATCGGCCGCCCCTTGGCGTCATCAATACTATCTCAGGGGGACCTCAGCAAGGGGAGACCAGCGGATCCGAAGGATCGATGAAGAGGCGGAGGATCGTGGAGCCCGTAGCCTTCACCGAGGAGGACGGTCAGGAAATCCAATTTCTGCACAATGACGTGATTGTAATTTCTTTGAATATTGCTGACTACGATGTACGCCGTGTTTTGGTAGATAATGGAAGCTCGGCCGATGTGTTGTTTTACAATGCCTTCTCAAAAATGTCCCTGCCCGACGACCGCTTAGGGCCGATGAATTCCCCGCTGGTAGGATTTGCTGGCAACGCCATACCAGTCAAAGGCATAATAACATTGACCGTAGCGACAGGGCAACGCCCGAAGCTGGTCAAAGCCTGGGTTGACTTCCTAGTCGTAAGGACTCCGTCCGCCTATAACGCGATTCTTGGCCGACTTGGTCTAAATGCACTTCGGACAGTAGTGTCAACCTATTATTTGAAGATGAAGTTTCCGACGAGTCACGGGGTCGGAGAAGTCAGAGGAGACCAGGCTCTGGCGAGGTATTGCTACTCGATCGCCCTGCATAAGGGAGATCAGCCCGACCTTTATCTTGTTGACGGACTGGACGTCCGCGACGACCTCACTGAGGAGCGGGGCGAGCCTGCGGAGGACCTCATCTCTGTGCCCTTGAATGACGAAAACTCGGAGCACGTGGTGCAGATCGGCTCCAACTTAGCGGCCGAGGTTCGGGAGCAGCTCGTCGCTTTCCTCAGAAGAAACGCGGACGTCTTCGCCTGGACCCCAGCGGATATGCCGGAGATTGACGTCGAGATTATGGAACATCGACTGACCGTCGATCCGAGGCACCGGCCGATAAGAGAAAAGATGCACCACCACGCCCCAGAGAGGCAGAAAGCGATCGTCGAAGAAGTAGACAAGCTCCTCAAAGCCGGATTCATCCGAGAGGTTAACTATCCAACCTGGATCTTGAACGTGGTTCTCGTCAAGAAAGCGAATAACAAGTGGAGGATGTGCGTCAACTTCAAGAAGCTGAACAAGGCCTGTCCGAAGGACAGCTACCCCCTACCAAGGATCGACCAGCTGGTGGACGCAACCTCGGACCATGAGCTCCTCACCTTCATGGACGCCTTTTCTGGTTACAACCAGATACACATGGCGCCCGAGGACGAAGAGAAGACCGTCTTCATTACTGACCGAGATCTTTATTGCTACAGGATCATGCCTTTTGGACTCAAGAATGCAGGGGCAACATACCAGTGTTTGGTTAATAAGGTCTTCAAGGAGCAGATCGACCGCAACATGGAGGTGTACGTAGATGATATGCTCATCAAAAATCGAGCTTCAACAGATTACCTAGCCGACCTTGAAGAGACCTTCGGTGCACTCAGGAAGCACAAGATGAAGCTGAACCCGATCAAATGCGCCTTTGGTGTGACCTCCGAAAAATTTCTCGGATTCATGGTGTCGAGATGCGGAATCGAGGCAAACCCCCAAAAAAATCCGAGCCATTTGAAAAAGGACCATTCCAAAGACGATCAAGGAAGTTCAACGCCTGGCCGGAAAGGTGGCATCCATAAATCGCTTCGTCTCAAGATCGGTCGAATGATGCATACCCTTCTTCGAGGTTCTCAGGCGACCGAAGGACTTTTGCTGGACGGCGGAGTGCCAACAGGCATTCGAGGAGAGCTCAAAAACTACCTCGGCACGCCCCCGCTGCTGGCAAAGCCCGAACCCGGGGAAGAATTGTTTCTGTATCTAGCCATCTCCCCGGTGGCCCTGGCGGCAGTCCTGATCAGGAAAGAAGCAAGGACGCAACGACCGGTCTACTACGTGAGCCGAGTCCTGAGGGACGCGGAGATCAGGTACTCTAGGTTAGAAAAACTAATTTACTGTCTTCTAATTGCTGCCAGAGGCTCCGACCTTACTTTTAGGAGCACACCATAACGGTCCTCACGGACCAACCAATAAAAGCAGTTCTCCACCGAGCAGATGCTTTCGAAAGAATCGCAAAATGGGCAATCGAACTCACAGAGTTCGACATCAACTACCGGCCCAGGCCGTCGATCAAGGTCTAGATACTGGCGGATTTTGTGCTAGAATGCACCATTCCAGTTGAAGCCGAGCTTGAATCGAGCGGGACCGACACCAGAGCAAGGTCGAACTTCGACGAAGCTGAGCTGTCGCAGCCGAACCTCCTCGAAGAGAGCGTCGACCTCCTTGAAGGTTCCTGGGCTCTGCACGTGGATGGTTCGTCCAACTCCGCTGGAGCTGGTGCGGGGCTGGTCTTGGTCAGCTCCGAAGGAGTCGTCGCCGAGTACGCGCTGCGTCTCGAGTTCCCCACGACCAACAATGGGGCCGAATATGAAGCGCTGATCGCCGGATTAAAGATAGCAAAGGAATTAAAAATAGATCGGCTTCAAGTCTATAGTGATTCCCAGCTGGTGGTTGGTCAAGTTGGCAGCGGCTACGAGGCACGGGAGGAAAGCATGATGAGGTACCTCGGGAAAGTGAAGAATTTGATCCCGACCTTCGACAGTTTCAGCATTCAGCACATCCCGAGGGCGAAAAATGCAAGAGCCGATCTTCTCTCCAAGTTGGCCACTTCAACGCTGGCCGAACTGCCCAAAGAAGTATTTTTGGAAACTTTGAAGTGTCCGACCACAGAGGAATCTCAGGCCATCCTGCAGACGAAATTCGAGCCCAGTTGGATCGACCCATTGATCGCCTACCTTTAAGAGAGGGTCCTCCCCACGACCGAAAATAAGCTCGAAAGCTCAGGAATCAGGCCTCCCGCTACGTCTTATACGAAGGCAGGTTGTATAAGAGATCGTACTCCCTCCCGTTGCTGAGATGTCTCCGACCTTTAGAAGCCGACCTCGCGCTATGGGATGTGCACGAAGGACTCTGCGAAAGTCACGTAGGAGCTAGGTCCCTGTCGGAAAAACTACTCCGGCAGGGGTACTACTGGCCGACCTTATTTTACGATTCTGTAGAATATGTTAAGAGGTGCGACCGCTGTCAGAAGAACGCCAGCGTGCAGAAGCAGTCGGCATCCGAACTCACTCCGCTCAGCTCATCCTGGCCATTTGCGTAGTGGGGAATGGATATACTCGGCCCTTCCCAACGGCGTCTGGGCAGCGAAAGTTCGTCCTGATCGCGATCGACTACTTCATCAAGTGGATCGAAGCCGAACCACTCGCGAAGATTACCGAGGCCAAGGTGCAGGACTTCGTCTGGAAGTCACTAGTCTGCCGGTTCGGCCTGCCCCGAACCCTCATAACCGACAATGAACGACAGTTCACTGGGGCAAGGTTCGCCAAGTTCTGCAAAGGACTAAACATCTCCCACCACTTCACATCGGTGGCTCACCCGCAGGCCAATGGGGAAGCTGAGATAACCAACCGAATCCTGCTGCAAGGAATCAAAGCGAGACTCGATAGGACAAAAGGGGCCTGGGTGGACGAACTCTACCATGTCCTCTGGGCATATCGAACTACTCAGAGGGGTGCCAACCGGAGAAACACCCTTCGTCTTGGCCTTCGGTACTGAGGCAGTTATCCCAGTCGAGCTTAAGCTTCCGTCTGCACGAGTTGTGGGCTTCAACGAGCGGCACAACCCCTAGGACCTTAGAGTCAACCTCGATCTTCTAGAAGAAAAGAGGGAGGAAGCTCGCGTCCGAATGGCAGCCTACAAACAGAAGGTGGCTCGGTACTACAACTCCAGGGTTAAAAACAAGACATTCAGAGTGGGGGACTTAGTGCTCCGGCGAGCCGCTGTCGCTCAGCCTCAGAGTCAAGGAAAGCTCGTCCCAAACTGGGAAGGTCCGTATGAGGTGATAGAGGTCATCTGATCCGGAACTTATCGTCTGAAGGAACTCGGAGGGATAGTGCTTCCCCGAACGTGGAACTCAGAAAATCTAAGGATGAAAGAAATGAGAAAGAGTAGCCAGTAAAGAATAGGAGGAGAACCTCGTCCTAACGCGAGCAGATCAAAGACCTCTAAACCTTGGCTGCAGGAGACAAGATCTCCTTCGGATTAACTTCGACCGCGGAAAATAAGACCTTCCCAAAGTCGAAGGCCTCGTTCACCTTAGACGAGATGGGGGGAGAGGCTCGGACGACGGTCCGCATGTGCCCCCACAGCCCGTTAGGAATAGGAGGAGGACCTCGTCCTAATGCAAGCAAAGTCGAAGGCCTCGTTCACAAAGGACGAGATGGGGGGAGAGGCTCGGACGATGGTCCGTATGTGCCCCCACAGCCCATTAGGAACAGGAGGAGGACCTCGTCCTAACGCGAGCAAAGTCGAAGGCCTCGTTCACAAGGACGAGATGGGGGAGAGGCTCGGACGACGGTCCGCATGTGCCCCCACAGCCCGTTAGGAACAGGAGGAGGACCTCGTCCTAACGCGAGCAAAGTCGAAGGCCTCGTTCACAAAGGACGAGACGGAGGGAGAGGCTCGGACGACGGTCCGATGTGCCCCCACAGCCCGTTAGGAACAGGAGGAGAACCTCGTCCTAACGTGAGCAAAGTCGAAGACCTCGTTCACCTTAGACGAGATGGGAAGAGAGGCTCGGACGACGGTCCGTATGTGCCCCCACAGTCCCGTTAGAATAGGAGGAAGAACGTCGTCCTAATGCGAGCAAAGTCGAAGGCCTCGTTCACCTTAGATGAGATGGGGGAGACGGACGATGGTCCGAATGTGCCCCCACAGCCCGTTAGGAACAGGAGGAGAACCTCGTCCTAACGCGAGCAAAGTTGAAGACCTCGTTCACCTTAGACGAGATGGGGGGAGAGGCTCGAACGACAGTCCGCATGTTTCCTACAGTCCGTTAGGAACAGGAGGAGAGCCTCGTCCTAACGATGAGCAAAGTCTAAATCCAAGCTCCGAAGTCTATGGGAGATAGGATCTCCATCAACCTTGGCCAGAGCGTCCCGAGCCAACCTTAGCTAGAGATAAGATCTCTCCCGAGCGACTGAGATAACCTCGGCCAGAGATAAGATCTCTCCCAAGCGACCGAGACAACCTCGGCCAGAGATGAGGTCCACGACAACCTCGGCCCATGACAACCTCGGCTAGAGATAAGTTCTCTTCCGAGTGCCCGAGCCAACCTCGACCAGAGAAGATCTCTCCTGAGCGACTGCATTGACCTCGGCCCAAGATCAGATCTCTCCTAAGCCAACCATGACTGCAGGAGAAGAGATCTCCCGCGAGTCAGCCTCGGCTGCTGAAGACAATGTCGCCCCCGATGAGCTCAACCTCCGACCTCGATTGCAGGAGACGAGACCTACTTCAACTTTAGCCGAAGATGAGCTCTCTCCTCCTCGGGCTTTAGCTTCAACATCAACTTTAGCTAGAGATGAGATCTCCCCCGAGCTTCGATCTGAACCAGCATGGAGCCCAGAAGAAGACTTCGGCAATCGCCTTTTCTGCACTTCTTCCTTCAAGTTTTGAACTCGAAAGTGGGGGGGCTATTGTTGGGGATAAACCCCGCTCCTATCGAAGTCTAGTTCGATGCTCAGCCTAATGCAACCAGTAGCCATGGAAGAGAGCTTCAGCAGGATGGGTCTTAAGCCAAACCCCTTACAGCCGACTCGAACTACTCAGTGGTCGTCCCTCGAGTTGAACTCCTCGGTTGCGACTCCCTCAGCCGCCGAGCTCCTTCGGACTCCCAGCATCCGGACCGAACCCCTTCAGCCGGCCGAGCTACTTAGCGGCCGAGCTCCTTGGACTCCCAGCAGCCGGGCTCTAGCCGAACTTAACCGCCGAGCTTCAATCAGACTCCCGCAAGAGCCGAACTCTCTCCGCGTCGTTACAGCCAGGCGCCTACGGGAGCCGAAATCCCTCCAAACTTTCTCTCCGATCGGATTTCTTCAGGGGCCGGACTTCTCACCGACCGAGCTCCTGTCGAACTCCCCAACGACCGAGCATTAGCCGCGTACCTTCAGCCAGATGCCTATGGGAGCCGAACTTCTTCTGAGCTTCCTCTTCAGGAGTTCGAACTTCTCTAAAATGGGCACACATCGAAGCCCTTCAACTCTTCATTCGGCCCTGAGTGGCTCAGCATCAAGATAGCTACAGCCATCACCATCAATCCGCCGCAAGCGACAGTGGCCCACTATCAAGCGGTGATGGCTGTTACCATCAACCCGCTACAGAACGACACCTTTCCGTGAGACTGACTTTGCCGGAACCTCGAGCGGCCCATCAGCATATGGCTACAGCTGTCATCCATCAAGCTCCACTATAAAAAGGACCCTCTTCAGATACGCTAATCCTAATCTCTGATCTTTATGCTCTAAATTCTCTTCATCTCTAAGCTCTGCGGAAAATCAATTTTCGAGCACTCCATTTCTATTGGCCGCAGCTGACTTGATCGTCGGAGGATCCTGCCGGAGCCACCCCCCACCGACTCCGAACAGAACTTTGTTTTGCAGATCCCCGGCGGCAGCCTCATCGGCCTCCATTCCAGCGAATTCCAGCGACGATCAATTTCTGCGTCAACAGTTATATTAAATAATTTTATTTCATATCATCAAAGATACTGGAGGAACCTCTCCACACCTTGCTGGAAAGTCGATTACAACCATTAATTTGTGCAACCTTGCAAAATTGCTATCATGACCCACTATGTGCATTTAGTGGAAAAGCCCTTCAGAACCAGCATATAGCATATCTAGAATGAATCTAAGATTTAAAAGCCATGTAAAGTTGCAACCGACCTTTCAGAACTTGCACTGCATTAGGTAAAATCCAATAAGCTATTCTCCAGCACATCTTCACATGTCTGTTTAGTTTAGAATCGTATAAGAATCCACTATATTGAGGAAGTATCAACAGGTCAACCACTTTACTATCAAAGTCTTGCTTTCTTCGATAGTTGTGCCTGGAGAAATTAGTTTTTCAAGGCTAAGAAACAATAGATGTGTCCAAATTCTTCTTTAGTCCGGAGTCGAGTCAAAATTTATCCTTTATAAGTATAATTAAGGGATAGAATAAATGCAGCAACAGCTGAAAATTATATAGCTCCAGATGTTTGGGGGTAAAGAAAGATTTATGATATTATCATCATAACACTTTCAACATGTTCTGTCTAACATGCACAATGGACAAACACCAAATTTTAGACACCTCCCAAAGCCACTGCAACCAAGTTCTTGGTGCCACAACACATCAGGATACCCATAATGTAGCTAGGTAGTCTGATAAAAGCTTCAAGCCAATCAGCTAAAGATAATCTTCTATTCTTTCTAATGACATTCTCCTCATTTGAAAAGATGTTTCTGAAATATATCTTCCCAAGCATTCTTATCTTGAACAGCCCCCTTACATTAGCAAACTCGTCCAAGCATAATAGATCGCCCATTTCGTCCACAAATGGTTAACAAGTTGAAATTTCTCCAATGAAAAAATAGCCTCTTCATTAAGGTTCCTCCAATACAATATGGGAGAAGTATTGTCAGATTAGACTTTTAGTTGAAAAGTTCCCATACCTTTGTTTAAGATAACCACTTAAGCAACAACTTATGGAGCTGATTGCAATAAAGTTAATTCTACAAAGATCCTATCGAACACCCTATTGCTGTACCTAAATAAAACGGTGGTCTCCTAAGCCAATACTGAAGAGGTCCACCAAATTTGAAGAAAAAGTTATTCAAAAGCAATAATCACCTAGGTAATAACTATACTGGTCTTCACAGAGTTATCAATCAAACCATGTTTGGCAATATCATGCCATCCTAAGATCTCTACAAGCTTAAATGAAAATCTATATCCCTAACATGTTAGCCATAAGTGACCCTTCTGTAAAAGTAGGTAGGAAATGACCTTAATTTGCTGTTCATAATGGTGTTAGGCTCCACTAAGGTCATGAATACCTTTTACCTTGATCCTCTTTTAATTGAAATCAAGGGATTCATAGCCACCCAACTTCACCAATGAGAACAAATTTTATATGCAACAACCTTGCTTGAGCAGTTGAGCCACTGTCTTAAAAGCTTTGTCACACCACGAGTGGACGTAAGTACACTCAAAAGTCATGTCAATCTGTTATCAACCATCTGCCAATTTTCTTTAACTTATTTAGGTTATGTTGTTCATAGTTTTGAAAGACACGATGATAAACTCCCACAAGATGTTTTAAGAAGCACTATTCAAAATCACCTCTCGAAGCATGAAAAATAGTCATCTTTTATCAGCCACCAGCTCTAAGTGTTGCTGACAACTTGAAGGTCAGATGTAATGATGTCTCCAGCACAGAATGAAGGATGCACTTCTAGGTTCCTTCGCAACCAAGAGAATGATCATGTGAAACCAAATGAATGAATTACTCTAATCTTAGCAAATTGCTTTAGTGAAGTGATATTACATTAAAGTACTTGTCCGGTTGTCCACCTTTTTCTTGATGTTTTCTAAGATCTGCTTTACTCTTGAATCATGTAGTAGTACCTCTTGAAAGCCAACTATTAGGACTTGAGGAGTCTGTAATCCATGGTGACCCCTTCTTTCAGTGCATGCTGAAGGACCACAAAATTCCAACCATGACCTTGCTGATTTCTTCCTGAACTGAAGTTAGGTGATGACCATTTTGCCTCAGCAAATGAAATTTGAAACCCTTTACTCTTGCAATTGATGACAATTGTGCCAACCTCCTCTGAACAATGTTTAAAAATCAAGGCTCGCAGGTCATTTGGCAGTTTAAAAAACAATCTCCCCAATTAACTAGGTAAGAGCAACGATCGTATGAAATAGAATTGCCCTACACACCTTACTGGTTCTAAAAAGTCATGCCAAACACCAAAATTGGGCAATAAGAAAGAAGCACAAACAGAATACAATGTTGATATTGCTTTGCAGAAAAGGAAAATTTAAGAAGAGATGCATCATCCCCCCCCCCCTCCCTCCCTCTGCTTTTAGTTCTCTTTTTGGCCATTCACACTAATTGGCACTAATGTTTCTATTATTAGTGAACAACAATGGAGTTTTTTGCCAAAAAATTAAAATGAATAAAATTGTAAAATGATTTTTAGCCTTATAAACCACACTGACATCTTATGATATATGATGTGTCCTTCCATTTATTTGAAAGAACCCAATTAACATAAAAGGCTTTTGATAGCTGCATTCTGCCTCAGCTTTTCTCTCTTTATATAGAAGCAGGATTGATGGGTTTGAATATTTGCATCTGGATAGAAAGAGTAAGGAGAGAAAAGATTAGCTATAAAAACAGCAATTTTGGAAAATGGAGTAACAAAAGGAATCAAATATTCAGATTCAAACAGATTTATCAAATCATATACTGCCTAAAGTTCAGGACCTATCAGAGACTAGAAGAGCCAATGTTTATATAGAATTGACAGGGGTTCAACATGGTATTTCTAAGAGGGTTGTATATGATTTTTGAGCTAAAAGGGGGCCATGATCCCACAAACTCCTTGGCTCTGCCCTTGCCTCTAGAATGCAGATTTCTTAATAATACTATTAATTAAGCTGTTCTACTAAAGCACTGTCTCCAACCAAGCATCATAAAAGACACACAAGACTTTGGTTAACGACCTCTGATTAGCTGTCAGTTTGATGATAAATGGTTCTCAGAAACATGAGCTTTATACCCATCATCATCCAAAAAGTTTTCTAGAAGTTGCTCACAATGTTCAAACAATGATTGGAAAGATTGTTTTGGCAACCCATGTATCGAAGCCACCTCCCTAAACAAAGATTGCTCAACCATGTAAGAGCATCAGTAACTATATTCTCTATCTTTGGCTTTCCAAATGATGTGGTAACATGCAAAAATCAAATTTAAATTCATTTATTTGTTGAAATAGCTAAAGGCTTTCTGATTGGAGCAGATCATGAGAATTTGACAAATGAGATATTGTCCCTAGTGCTTGAGAATTTGAAGAAAAATATAGAATTTGATATCAATAATGTCCTTCCTCTATGTAGGACTGGATAGTTTCTCATTGAAGAAAGCTATTGCAATTCCTAGGAAATTGAACTACTTTGGTTCTAACATCCTAAGCATGACTAGGTACTTGGAGTACCTCCTTTGAATTAAGAATGTGGATGATGAGTTTCCATCAAGCACTGCTTAATGTCTTAGAAAGTTTTATTGGCAACTGCAGATGCCCCGGCAGGCCAGCACACTGATTATCTAGCCAAAATTTGACATTTTCACCATTCTTGATGCCATAATGGAGCAACCTTACTGTTAGTTGATCACAACATATATTATATACCAACCCTAGAATCAAAATGTCCTACCAATTTCAGTTGCTATAATATGTTTTTCCTCAATGTCCCAAAGTGGCAAACCTTCCCATTAACAGCTGACATAACAAATTATTTTGGGTTGTAAACACACAATAAAGAGCAACATTAACTAGATCGAGAAGAAAATCTCACTCACACTGGATAAAGTATTTTACAGATAGAAAACATGTACCGTGAAAATGTTAAACATAAAAAAAAAGGCGGGGGTGAAAAAGAAAGAAGTTGACCTGTAGCTCTAACCAACGCTCATATTAAAATCTATCTTTACCTGAGCATTATCCATGTTAAAATATAATTCTAAGAGTACCATACGTTGAAGTATCGGTTAGCATCCAGACCACATCTAATTACAAGCTTACTTCCATTCACTGTACCATTACCAGGCACTAATGCAAGGAAAAGAAGATAAAGATATCGATATCCGTACTCAGAGATTAACCAGGCACGTCTTCGGTGGGGCCAACAATGTTCCGACAGTAGCCGTCCCGCTGTTGAACCCGATGGGGACGTGATCGCAGTAGACTCTCATCACGTGCCGCCTCGTCCTCCACGCCCCGGACCTGAACCTAACCCACGCCACAACCCTGACGTAGAAGTTGACGGTGCCGTCGCCGCGGCCGCGATCGGCGGCTATCCCCTTGGCGACGCCCGCATCGACGTACTCCGCCGCCGCCACCAGGCGCCCCCGGACGGTGGTGACGTCCCCCTTGCCCTGGTAGAAGGGCGGGAGGTTCGTCTCGGAGATGGTGTCGGTTCCGTAGAGGACAGCAGCGACGAGATTGTCGTAGTAGATGCCCATCTTGTGGTTAGGGTTGCGGACGGAGAGGGTGAGGTCGAAGTCGGCGGAGAGGAGCTGTTGGGTGGCGGAGAGGTTGAAGGAGGATACGGAGGCGGAGGAAACAGCGAAGGCAGGGAGGCGGGAGCGGAGGACGAGCCAGAGAATGAGGACGACGAGCGCGATGAGGAGGAAGAAGGCGATGGAGATGGCGAGGAGGCGGCGGAGGAAGATGGTGTTGAGGCGGGAGGGGGCGCCGTAGGGAGCCGGGGGCGGCGCGGCCCCGTTGGGGTGGGGAGCGGGATAGTACGCGGCGGTGTGAGGCGGCGGGGCGGGATAGGCGGTGGGGTAGGCGGCGGGGTGCGGGGCGGCAGCGGCCGGGTAGCCGGTAACCACCGGTTTGGGATCGCTCGCCGAACTCATAGCTCGCTCTAGAGAAAAGGAAGGAGAAGGGGGTCGAATCGCGTGACAGACGCGGAGAATTGAAGTCGGTCAAGTGGAGCGTCGCTTTTATAGTAGATAGAATCGCGTACGGCGATGAGAAACCGCGCTTCCTTCCTTGAGATAGGGACGGTGGCGTCAGCCGTGGGTTCAGTACTTGCAGAAAAAGGAAATAGAATGAAATCGGTCAGCGGCCTGGGTCAAGGGAGAGGACAATCAGACGGTGGACATTGAATTTGATGGCTGATCCTGCAGGGAAAGGATCTTCCGCCCAGATGGAAAGCTGTGACGCCGATTAACAGCACGGCTTGGCCTGGTTCAAAATTCATATAGTTTAAAAGAATATTAACAAGTACCATTTGTTAAAAAAAAGTAAAAGATAACTAGTTATTTTAGATATTCTGCTTTAAAAACAAATTATTTATTTGTATTTGGCAATATAAATATGATGGCATGGAGGAATTCAGAGTGATCTTTGTTTTGAATTTTGATTTATTCTTTAAAAAAAGAATCTAAAGAACAGAATCTTAAAGATATGTTTGATTGTTAGATAAATTATGGAAAAGGGCAAGAAAAATGAAAAAGGAAGAGTCTGACGGATTTGGAGAAAAGGAGCATTCTAAGCAAAATTTCAATTAGAAAACTTCTATCATCAGCATACGAAATTGCCGTTTTCCTTGGGAATTTGCGTACCCGCGGTTCCCCGAGGATGGACACTCCACATCATTCTTTCTTTAGCGGTCTCTCTCCTGGTTGTCCATAAGCAATTCAAATTGCACTGGTATCCATTCTTTCGAAAATGAGGTCCTCAAGCACCTCGACAACCAACATGACTCGAACGCAGCACCTATATGGGATCAACTATGTAATACCAATAAAATCTTACTCCTTTTTTTCTTTTTCCCTTCTTTCTTGTTCACAAAGAAACTTGTGCTTGCCGTTTTTGGCGATTCGCCCGATCACACGTCTCATAGCACCTCCGACCGCGATAGTCTTTCACGCCAAAGTCCCAGTTCTTATTAAATGTCTGGGCCCTCAGGGATGCAGATAGCTATTCTACACAAAAACAGGCACAGAAATACAAGCCTCCATATATGTCAACCTTCAGTAGAATGTTGTCAGGTCTAAAATGAATGAAAGAATGCAAGATAATTGATACAAACATTGTGCAGATAAACCCACATTACAAATTTATTGGCGAATACTGTAAAAAGAGATTATAGCCAGATCGGCTGGTTGAATTACGGAACTAAATCAAACAAAATATTTGTACTGACGAAGCAAGTCTTTCAGCTTGTCTCAGCTCTCAACGCTTCGGTTCGCCCCACGTCTTTCCCTCAAAAAACTCACCTAACATTCTATCGAGATCTTCAGGGGTGTATCTGATATATTTCTGAGGGTTCTTCCCACTCTCAATTAGTGGTCTGGACAAAAATAAAATGCCACTTTGTGAACTACAATAAATTGTAGGAACAAGAAAGCTAAAGTTCCATAGAATCTATCTACAGCAACTAACTGGAAGGAAGATGCATCGAAAAGAATGGGCACGAGGTGGAAAAGAATGGAAGGTTGGGGGAAAAAGGAAACATACGCGAAACGTTTGATGAAAGATCTGTATGCTGGTAATAAAACTTCAGCAACTGCAAGTCTTAGAGACTCACGCAGCTCTGGATCAGGTACAGTCCACTGAGACTGTCTTTGATGTAGTTCCTCGAACTGCATGTTGAAAGACTTGAACCTAAAAAGCATTAACATGATTTAGATTCGATATTTAATCATAAAAACAATATGATAAGAAAGCCCAATGTAGGGTCCTGACCTCTCTTTTACGTTTGCCCTTGAGATGCCACTGCTGTTTCCTCCATCGCTTCCCAAGGCAGAACTGCTACCTGATGAACCACCTTGAACGGTAAGGGTCTGCAGAATCTGGAGAAGATGCAACACAAATCAATAAAACATTGGAAAACCTTGTTCTAGCAATTAACAATTTCATTTTGAACATGGAGACCAAGATGCACATCTGACCCATGCATATATCATTGAACTCATTGTGCTATATGTTTTTCTTTTTTTAAAAAATTCTAAATAGCTCTAAATAAGAAAGCATAGTGTTCAAACCTAGAGCATTTTTCTTTTTAGAAAAAAAAAAAAAGTCAACTCACAAACTCACCATGGTGCATAAAATATCTTAACTTCATCATTTTCTTATAAGTTGATCTTAACATATTGTGTAACCATGTTGCTCAAAAACATGTACCATGTAATTATACTTTTTTGTTTTTTCTCCCATCAGATCAAATATTTCAGGATGAAAACATAATGCCGATCATTTATTTAAGGAAACTAGACGCATTTTTTTCACTATATTGTCAAATTATCAAGAATGCATTTTATGTTTGTCTAGACTGAAATTGAAAATGTATCAACCAGCCATAATAAATGATCAATGATGATGTATCAACTAAGATTTAATGAATCATGACTCATGGAGAAACCATGATTGGCCACTGATCACCCGTGCAAGATACCATGTGTCGGTATGTTTAGCCACATCACTGATACAAGATGCCATGTTTGGGTAGATTTTGATGGAATTAACTCCAAAAGGGAGTTGTCCATGGCGCAAACCAGTAAAGCCCACCAAGAAGAGCAACTAATGGAGGAAAAAAAAAAAGGAAAAAAGAAACACCACCAGGAAGTTACTCCCTGCAGATGTCACATTTCTCCTTCCACAACAAGAGGATGAAGAAGGCTTCTTTTGTGCTCCCCATTATGTCCAAGTAATTCCTGATTGGACATTTTTCCTACCATCAAGGGAGTGGCTTGAGTCCTACTGCCAGAGTGGATACATGGCCTTCTCATGTATGAGCTTCAAGTGACTAATTCTTCTTCAATAGCGGACATCCATCCTGCCTTCTAGAGAGTGGCTTAGAGCCAGTCAACAGAGAGGATGCCCAGCTTGCTTGTTCAGTGGGTGTGAGTAACAACTTGATCATAATCAAAATAGTGGATGCCCAACTTATTCCTCTCCTAGTGAGGTTGAGTTCAAACTTGTAACTGTATGTCAAAATTAATACCAATAGAGAGAGCTTATTCTTCCGCCTCCCCTGTCTTTATACAAAAGTTGTATTCTTCTGTCCTTGTTCAATGGATGAATCCTTCTATATATTTCTCCCCTTTATGCATGTGATTATCACCAAGATTGTGAGAGGCAATTGAAGGCAATTCAACTCACCACTGATACAACTTTGGATGGCATTGACGATTTATGTCAGCCATTGCACCATGTAATAATATTAACTCCTCTTTGAACCCATGAAGGGATTGACCACTTTCCTCATCAACCATGGTACATGTGACGATCACTCCAAAAAAGTTTCCAACCAGGAAACAGTTTTACCCAATGGACCATGACCTGTAATTGTTAACTGATGGCATCTGGAGTTCTGCTACCATTTTCATTTATTGGTACCAATACATGAGCTGGACCTAGAAGTACAAATATAAAGCATGCTGGAAGGTCAAAGTAGCACGCTGAACAAAATTCATTGCCCTTGAATAATTTATCAGATGCATAATATCGATAGGATCATTATTTATGTATAGTTTGGCTTATTTTATAAGCTTCACTCATAAAAATCATTATTTTTTATTTTTGTTTTCATATCAAAACATTATTTTTTTCTTTCATGCGGGCGCATGGTCTGGGCACGATTCAAGTGGGCATTCATGGCCATGTCTACCCAATCCGAGTGGGTTTCAGCAAATAAAGAAGAGTTTTAATAAAATACAAATTTTTCCTCTCATGCCTCATCCTTTCTTCTATATGATTCCCTCTCCTCACGCCACAGTGACAACGAGCAGCCTCCTTGGCCCTTTCTTCGTGGCTTCCTCTCCTCGTCTCTCTCTCTCTTTCTTCTCGAAACAGTAGCTGTCTTTTCTCCTCTCCTCTTCTCCTTTTCCCAAGCTCTCTTTCTTTCTCCCTTCTTCCTTCTTTCTTCTCTCTTCTTTCTTTCACAACCATAATTCTCCATCTATTTCTCCACCAAATCCTTTTTCCTGCTCATATGATCCCTGCTCCAAGCTATTGGAAGGAAGACTCAAAGTTTCAGGATAAAGATTTCAGTGAGAAGCATCCCCACGGCTGGTTAATCATCTAAGTTCTAAAGAGATTCCTCTAATTTTGGTTTAACAGTATTTTATTTTTTCTCATGTTTTGTATTCTTTTTTTTAATATGTAATAATGACTGCCTTTCTCTATTATATTTTTATGTCTTTAATTTTCTTCCATGAGATTAATTTGGAATAGTTTATGACCCCTGGAACGAACCATGATTGACGGGTATGGTTCGTTCTCTTGGGATAAATTATCTTTAGGTTAATTTTCTTTTATTTTATCTAAATCAATTTTGACTAGCTTATAACTTTAAGAGACGGACTGTGATCTAAGGGTACAGATCGTACTATCTAAGATAGGCTATATCTTTATTGATTAGATACAAATATTAAAAATGATACCAGTTGTCTAACAAGAGAGCAGTTGAGATCCTGAGAATCCACCTCCATATCTGATTTCAACTTTTATTTAAATTGTTTATTTACCTACTTTCTAATTAATTTAAGTAATCTTTTAATTAATCTTTATCCTGCTTTTAATTTAAATCCAAATCCCTCAAATGCAATTAACACCATTCCTCTAGATACGATCTTGACTCATCCTAGCTATAGTAGTGAGTTAATTTTTATTTTGACTGCCTACGACAATGATCAATACCCACCATCTCTCTCCCTTGTTCTTTCTTTCTTTATTTCTTTCATGTTTGTTTTTTCCTTCTTCCCATCCTTTTCCCTTGTTCCTTCTTTCCTTTCTTTTTTTTTCTTCCTCCTCTCCTTTCTTTCTTTTTCCCTTTCCTTCCTTTCTTTCCCATTGTTCTTCTTTCCTTCCCTTTTTTTTTCATTTTCTTTTCCCTTCCTTTCTTTCTTTCTTTTTTTTTCTTTCTTTCCTTTCTTTTTTCTTTCTTTTTATTTTCTTCTCCTCTTCTCCTTTCTTTCTTTCTTTTTCTTTCCTTCCTTTTTTTCCTTTTCTTCTTCTTTCCTTCCTTTTTCCCTTTCCTCTTTCTTTTTCTTTACCCATATGGATGGGTTTCAAAATCTCATGCCCATCACGGCCCTATTTGTTCATAGGAACTAGATAGAATGGCAGGATGCCCCCATCTCGCTAAGACTTCAAACGTTATTTGCAAACCCAAAGAACAAGGCAAACTCACAAGCCAAAACAAAGAATTTCAGTTGTCTTTTGATCTATGAACCCAAGCTTCTAATTTACCTATTCTAGCATGCCTCTCTATTCATTTGGCTCCAGATCTCCATGTCCATGCACTTCCTCCTCTATTTGCATTTTCTCCCTATCACCTTCATTGCAACCCACAAAATCTCTTTAGACCCTAGGGATGAGCCATCAACCCAAAAGAGCATACCTTAATATGGATTGGCGGATGATGGTCCGATCACAACAAGATTGGATGCCTTCATGATTTGCAAGAAAGCTCCAACAATTGTCACTAAAAAGGAAGGCTGTCAAAAAAGACATAATATAGTGGCACTAAGATTGAGATCATAACTAAGTGTAAGCAATCCCAGTTCCCTCTTTGATCGCCATGGGCTCTAGGAGTTTGTATAATTTTATCTTGTCTTTTATGCCTCTATCTGTCAAATTAGAAAGAAATTTTTCTTGCTCCAGATTCAGTTTTTCAAAAGATAGTATCACAGATCAAAGCATCCATTAAATAATACTTCTTAAAATTTATCATATGCATCAACGTGCCGATTTCTAGTCTAACATTGATATCAGCATGCTGTGTATTGGTTTCCCCTTGGAAGTATGGTCAGTTCTTAAGCCAGTATAGATATCACGAAGCTCCAGATATCTATACATCATGCAACTAAGGTATTATCAACATCCATAAACTGTAGATTTTTACAAACTAAATCATCATTAAAAGAAATACACTTTTGGAGCTAGCTTAAGTGCAATCCAAGTGTCGGGGAAAAGATGATAGACAATCAAAATGGAAGATTGTCATAAATTCATAATATCCTACATGTTCTTTTCAATATATGCAGTCACCTAGCATGCTATTAGATTCAATGACAAGGCATAAATTTAAGAAGAATGTATAACATCAAAAGCAATTGTGAATGAAAATATCACAATCAATTGATTTATCAAGCAAACCTTTGTCCAAGCAACTCTCTTATACTGATTTGCATTTTGCTGCACAATCCTACGGTGTCTTTGTACCCAATCATCACCCAACAAATCCTTTGCTTCTGACCTGAAAAACAACACAAAGGAGCCTGGTGTCTATTTCTCAGCATGTAGTAGACCTTCATGCTAATGCTTTTTATATCAAAATACCTGCGTACAGATCTAACCATATAGTGGATGTTATTCATGAGAAAAAGATAAGTCAGAGAAGGATCCTTGTATTGCTTCGATTTCCCATCTAAGTTACTCTGAAGGGCTTGCATAATGCGCATTGTTACGATCGCCAATTGGGATTCGGATTCATTTGCAGTTTCAAATTCCTGGAAAAGTTGCTTCACAGTTGATTGATAGCTGTATATAGGTATTACACATTAACTGGTCAGATCTGCTGTCTACACGTTAACAACAAAAGAGAGAGAGAAAATCATAAAATTATTGCATAACAACAAGTGAAAGCATTAAAAGTTTATAGCTTCATTAGATTTTTGGGCCTTAAAAAAAACATTTGAAGTCAAGTTGCAGCAGATTGGAGCTGGTAAAATCAAAAAAGAAAGATAGCAGGACAACTAGTGTTCGAAAGAACTAGGACATGGACTTTCTATGTTTATGTCCAGAAGGATCAGATTGGACTTTTATGTTTAAGTTCAATTTTAAGTTCCTGCCTTCTAGTTAAAAACATTACATCTCCAATCTACAATTTTTTTGTTTGAGTGAGCTAATCCATGAACAGAAAAATCAAGGAGAAAACCTAAGAACGGAAATAAATTTCTCTATATAAGAAAACAAAGGCTGTTTGAAGATATGTTTTTAGATTTCTTGGTAGAAAGATATGTTTCTATATTTCAAGCAAACAAACGGAAACATTGTGACAATAAACATAATATAACTAGTCAAATGAAGGAATCCTTGTGGGCTATTATTTCCAGGAAATGACACAAGCTATCAGGTAAGATCACAAAGATTTGAATTTTGAAGACTCCTTTATTATCATCAAATAAAGCATATAATGAATACTTTAATTTGTAAAAACTGGTAATGACCAAAAGATATAGGCACAATTAACATACAGTAAATACAAATATTTCCTCATGTGATCACACATGACATGGCGGACGTTGTAAAAATTCTAAAACAGAGCCACTAAGGCATTGGCCTCAACATATGGCATCGAGTATAAAGGATGAGAACAATTTATAAATAACCATCAGATGTTGCAAGTTGATATTTCCCATTGGCTTCCTAAATTTTCATGTGATATGTTTCAGTTGTTGAATTATCATTGCTTTTTTAGTTTTTATCCTGCCTGCAGTCATTTGGAACAATGCATTCTGGTAACATGGACAACAATAAAAGCAGTAACTTAAACCATGTTTGCATTGTAACTTTAATAATAGCTAAATAAGAAAGAAAGCTGAAAAAATAGAAAGACAATATTGATGATAGACAACACAAGCTATGGAACTAGAGCTACACAGGAACTAGAATAAGAGTGGAAAAACCAGTTCAAATAACAGCAGACAATGTGCAATTTGATGGTGCTTTAAACAATCATAAATACCATAGACTTATCCAGATTACTGCTAAAACAATCAATTTTGCTATGGTGAACAATTGGTAATAAAAGGAAGAGTTAAGGATAGAACTTACTCAAATAGAAACTTTACATAGTTAATTACATAGCTAGTAAGAGGGTGGACAGTGCCATCAAGAACAGTTGTTTTTGAAGCATCCTTCTCAACTGCTTCCTCAAAATCACCAAAGGTTTCTTGGGCTGTCTGAGCCAAGCACTTTGTTAAACTTAGCGTAGCCTCACACATCTCCATGCAGGCTTTACCTTCAAAAATTGTCTCAATCTGATAAACAGTTTTAAGCAATGAATGTCAATGTAATCTTCACTGTTTGTAGTAAACATCACCACTCGTAGGAAAACAAACAGCATTGCATCTAGCATTCTCAAAACATACAGAAACAACGAGTATTACAAGAGAAACAGAAACCAAACATTTCTCAAACAAAAAACCACCCTCAAGAGATGCCTGAGCAATTGTTTCTCACAATCTTGAAGAGCCTATATGAATTTGTCTATTGCTGACCGTGCAAACCTGTTACAATTGAGCATACCCATTTCTCGATAATGAGAGACAACAACTTGGTTTAACCTGCTGCTTTCCAAATAATAATGACTTTAAAGTTAAATTTATCCCAAAAAATTCAAAGCTGAGCAATTAGTTTAGTATTGCATGACAAACTAAATGGGCAAAGATGGTCAACCCTAGCCTTGCAAGAAGGTTATATGATATTTGGAGTTCTAGAAGACAGAACTAGTGTTGGTCCTGTTGGAAACTATGATCACAAGGGACAAGAAAATAACCCTCTAGCATTGCAACAAAAGTGACAAAAGCATTTGATCACCTAGAAGGACTTTGTCTTGGAATCAAAGTGAAAATTACACTAAGGGCCTATTTGGAAAGTCCACATCAGATTTGACAAAATTAGTGAGGAAGAGAGCATTGGAGGGGAAGAGTAGGAGGGAAGCAGAGTGGGAGAGTAAGAGAGCAGGGTTCACAGGCCCAGTCCTTGCCAGATTACAAAGAATTCAAGAGGTCCTATTTTTTTAAAATTAAATCCCACAGGAATTGGGCCATGGCTTCCCATGATCTCCCTCTCCCTTCCCCTAATCCCTCACCCTTCCTCACCACCTGACCCTTTGCAGCATATGAAATTTTACATGAGGAAAAAATATGCACTTATATTCATATAGCAAAAAACAAGAGCATGCCTGGTTTGGGAGCTTTACTAGCCCAAGAGTTTGAGACCAAAGTCCACTAGGCCTAGCCAAGGCCCAAGCCAATTAGCTAGAAGATTCTAGCAACTACTTGACAACTCAATGCCAACCAAGGTATACCATAGCGTACGAACTGAGAGGTATGGAGCATACTGTACCATATTGGTACCAAATCGGCATATGATACAAAGGCATACCGAGTATCGGTATGCCAAACCAGCTTCTGTACCACACGTACCAACACAATAACAAAGTGGCAGTAGTATGGAGCCCGGTACCAAGACGGCGTACCTTGATGCCAACACATTGACAACTATTGCTTAGCCGATGGCCAACTAAGTGCAAGTTGGCATCTTTGTATGAAAACTCAATACCGACACATTGACAACCATTACTTAATTTTTTGGTAATATTTTAATTGCAAACCTCCTTTGTAAAAGTAGGGTACACGCCCTTTATGAAGTCAAGTAATGTTGTGTTCTAAATAAAGTTCCTAGTTCCTGAATTTGGTGATATGTCAAGATTTTGGAGGAGTGGTTCCTTCTTTACTAGGTTTGATTCCTAGCAACCCCAAGCCACTTGCTGCATCAATTTATTCCTTCTTTACTATGTGGGATTCCTAATACCCAAACCACTTGCCAGATCTTTGTTTTAGGTGTAGTAAAGAGATATTTAAGGAGATTAACATTGGTAGATGAATCATATTATGCTAGTTTAAGAGCAGCATATCATACCACAGCAAATACGAGACGTCATAATACTAGCTTGTGAAATGGTAGGCCATAGTTATGCTAGGGCACGCTTAACAAACAAACATTTTTATACTAGACAATTGTGATAGCTTTATGATCAAATATTGACATCATAACATGAACTGTCATTCAAGCATGGTTGACTCTCATAACATGCATTATAGACTAAGATACTCCCAAAAGTGTTGTCTTTTCTTTATATATGCATGTATATATGTGTGAACATATATGTATATGTATGTATGTATGTATGTATGCATGCATGTTTATGAGATGGATTTTGTTCCTGTTGAGAGGAGAGTGTATCTACTACTCTCAAGTCTAAAATCAATAATAGAATATCCAGATCAAAGGTCCACACCATTGAACATGATCTATACCATTTAAGATGTTTAGAAACCAAAAATCATGCATTTTGGTGATCTCTAACCGATGCATCAAGTGGATACAAAAATACATAGTTTTATTATGTTAGTGTGCTAAAATATATGATAAAGCATTTAAATTGAAAATCCACATTGTTGATCATAATATAGATATGTTAAAGCACATATAGATTGAAGATCAATAGATTTCAATATTTGTACCACAGCAAAACATGCTCTTATATCATTTTAAGCATACATTTTTTTGCCTATTTGATGCATAGGTTAAAGACAACCAAATACATGATTTCGTTTTTAGATATTTTAATAGTATAAATCATGATCAATTGTGTGGGTTTTTTAATTAGGTCTTCTATTATTGCTTTTGTACTTAAGAGGATTAGATACATCCTCCTCTCGAGAGGAGCATGGTCCATCCCTAAAAGAGAAAGAGAGATAGTAGAGCTATTGTGTGGGCACCCATATAATCCATATAACATAACCTATCAGGTTGATCATGATCAGACTACAAGAGGCCCAACACTGATGATCCAAACCACTAGATGTGACATATTTTCTTTAAACTACTTATAGACAAAAGATCATCGGATTTAGATATTCCTAGCCTATGCATCAAGTGGCAAAAAAAGGATAATTTAAATAACATGAAAATGCATATTTTTGACCGCTAGGTGCATAGAGTAGGGAATTCCAAATCATACTATTTTTTTGACAGTAAACAATAACATATAGTAGATCACAATATCACATTGTATGGCTCCGATCATCCATGCTGGGCCCAACATCATCCAATCAGGATCAATTTTGCATATGTTATGCCCACACAATAGATCCACTCTGTGTTTGTATATTATATCCTGGAAGACACTTGTTATGCCATATAAAAGATTGTGAACCACCGAATAACTTTAATATATATATATATATATATATATATATATATGACTTAAAAATCAAATATTTCCACATCTTTTAAGGAAAGATCATGAGCAAAAATATAAACAGAACTGAAGGTCTGAAAAGTGCCAGCATACCTCTGGCTGAAGTTCACGCATTATTTCATACATGTCAAGAAGAACAAACAATTTTTCTGGAGACCTTTTGCTTTTGGCAACCGCCTTCCCAAAACTAAGAAGCATCAATATACTGTTTGCCGTGAGTTCAGCAAAACAATAATCCTTCTGAAAATTGATGTCGTCAAAGATTTGATCACAAATTTTTTTCTCTCCAGCAAACAGCAGTTTGACCTGTTTTTGCACAGTCAAAGGACAGGAAAATAAACAGCATGCACTTCATAGACTTCTGCAAAAATCCTTACTGCTATTCGCATAAAGTGAATCCAATTCCCAATTTTAGCCTCTAAGACTTCCCATTGCATCTTCTGTACATCATCTTTGCCAAGTTTTTCCACTCCCAGTTTCCGAAGGCTCGATTCTAGTGCATAAGCACGGGCTTCCCTGCTTGTAACAGCACATATTTGACATAAGTCATCTTTAGTAAATTGAAGCAGAAAAAAACACAATAATGGAGAATCAAAATTGAGATATGAATTTTTTTTTTAAAAAAAAAAAAAAGATCATCATTTGCTCATTAATGAATATGTATATGTATGCATATATATATTTGGTGATCAGTTACCACCGATAACCCTATTGCCATCAACCATCAGCAACACGGATAGCCCTGTTTCCCAACAGTCATCAGGAGGATATGTCACTAAAATCTGCAGCTCTTAAAGAGTGTTACTACCTACAACAAAATGAACAATATAAGCAAATGAGACCTAGATAGAGACAATAGATATTGGCATATTGTATGAAGCCTTTTATGGCAGGATCATCATTTACAGAACCTCTGCCAAAGTACAATTTCAAAATATCACCTGCATAAGACTCCATTTATTGCTCTCTCATCTTTGCCAGAGAGGTTTTCTTTCTAGGAAAAGGAAGAGTTTCAGTAGTCCATCTTTTGAACTTACCAAGTCTCTCTCTAGGAAGAAAAACAAAAATAACCCCAGGGCGCAACAGAGTAACAGAAGGCATGCAATGCTATTGAGTGATGAACAATAATAGATGCTAAGGACAGCTAGGTCTTGCGGAAAGAATTTATGAAATTAAGTATGAGAAAAAGAGCATAAGCCAATGAGCTTCAGCTTGATGGAGGAAACACACGCAATTCTTAAGCCATGTTAGCTAAACACACTTCACTATTTAAAACATTGTCATGTCACACTTTTGGACACAACATTGCAGGACATGACACTGTATGGAACTCTGAAAATGGTGTATCTTTCCTAATGTAGCCTGAGTGCTGACAGTTGGCATAGTTTTTGGAATTTCCTATTGATTTAAGAGCCAAAGAAACACTGCAATCAAAAGACCTTTCCAAATTGATTGGAAGATAGGGGAAGATAAAACAAAAACTGAAAAGGACATGGTGTTGGCAATGAGTGTCCACATTAAAGAATATAAAGTTACTGTAAGAGAACATTATACATAAATGACAAATCAAGGACAAGCACTGTCAACTAGTATCAAGAACATGATCTCTAACAACTTATACAAAGGCAAGAATGGATTCCCAACATCTAAATAACTTGAACCGCTATGGTTTGAGACAATTCAGCAACCATCTCAAAATCAAGCCAATGATCAACAAATGGATTTAGCTTAAGTCCTAACACCACATCTTAAAGCCATGAGAATGTAGTGGAATTAAGGTAGTTAAATCAACTAGAGCAGATAACATATTTCATATTGTACATCTTCATAATTTGCCATGGCCCTCAGGTGAGAACTTGGAATTTGTTATTACAAAACTTAAGGAAGAGAGTGTGAAACTGGGAATGCATTATAATTTGAAGGCATGATAATGTAATAAGGATTCCCTGAGTAAGGTACCACAAAAAAAGTGTACAAGTGTGAAGCTCATGTATAGGATTTAATTTACCACCCACGTACAAACTCATTGAAAGAGGAAAAGAGAACTGCAAAGCAAAGTTAAGACAGTTTCTTCCTGACCTGCCTATAGAAATTCTATACGCATGCCAGATTAGGCTTCTACACTATTGCCCAGATATGCCATCCGCCTATTATATGCCATCACACTTGGGAATCACTTCTGCTAAGGTGTGAGACCATGGAAAAGCGTAAAACAGAGCCAGTATCCATGGATCAATTTCTATGCATGTGTAAGTTAAACAAGCAGCAGGTTATTACACATTCAAGCCACAATGTATAAATCATGTGCAATATATGAACATATGAAGGGTCATATTGATTGTATACTTTTACCATCAATCTTTCCTTGGTGTTCCATATCTTAAAAATGATGGGCCTTGATGTCCCTTTCAGAACATTCCCTTTATGAGAAGTATTTGACCAATGGTTCAGAAACATCACAAACAAAGAGAAAGGAGGCATTACCACAATCCTCTCCAAGTTAGAAAAGGACAATTTCAATCATGAATGACCATATAAGCCACATAGAAGCCACGATAATTTATGACATGCCACAAACTTAGGAACAACTTGAGAGATGGAATAATCAAGATAACTTTAAGACCATTTCTGACAAGAGATATCTAGAAAATTTACCTGTAAATTTTTGAGCACTGCTGTTCATGTCCAGCTTGGACCAATTGTTGAGCTATGTCATGCAGCAGAGGCACAATCCTTGGAGGAATGAGAGTTGGTGTTTTGTAAACAGCAGTTTCCAAGCTTTTCACTTGATTACTGGTTGATGGATTCTTATTACCATCAGCTTGGTCTCCAGTTGATCCAGATGATGGTCGTAAAGAGTTAGGAAGACAATCAAATAGGCGGTCAGGATCAATTGGTTTGCTGAAACAGAACAGGGGGAGAAAAGGCAAATCATGTGGTGAACAGCAATTGCAATACTGCATAGATGAATCACGCCCAAAAAAATGCACAAAGAATGACCTGTATGTCTGACATGCAAAATTTCACAGACTTGATTAATTAGTTTAAGAACATCCACCAACATAGTTTCATGCCTTAGACCAACAGAATTATTGGATGAAATAAAGAATGAAATAAGTTTTGGTTGTTTGTGCAAGTTGGTCTATAGATTTTAATTGCTGATGAACTATAAGAGATACTTCTTCCAATTTAAGGTTAGATTTTTTTTTTTTCCCAGACTAAGTATCCATGCATTCATTTTGTAGTTAAAATATTTCAGGTGATCAACCTCAAATATGCAGAAAAGGGTTGTGACTTTCTGTGTCTTTCATTTTTCAGTTAAAAACTATATGGTCTGAAAGTTCCATGTTGCACTTAAACATATTGGATGGTCAAACTCCTATATATGGATTAACAATTAAGTCTAGTGACTCTTTGTATTTTCAATTGCAGTTAAAGACCAGATAGATTAAAAGCTTAGTGGCATATAATATTGCTGACAGATATATTAAGGTGGAGAAAGTTGTCTTCCAATTGACCTTCACCTAGGAGTGTGGAAGCAGTTAATGGTATTTGCACAATGCACATTCAACAAAACATGGCTGCCATAGGTTTTTTGGCTACAGAGAAAACTGAGCTTCAAATTTTGAAAATTTCAAACTAATTAATTATTAATTTTTGGGGAAAAAAGGTTATTGTGAGTGAAGGGTTGTTGATTGCCAAACCGATAAAGCTGGATAGTTGCAAGATCAGTGTTTGAGTGGGTGGGGGAAGAGAGGGAATGGGAGAGATTAGGATCATCAAGCAGGAAGATTGGCAGGGAATACTACCAATTATGGGTCTAGGATTAACAAGAGTAAGGTGAGGTTAAAAATATCAACATTGTCCGACAGAGTAATGTAATTAGGGGTATCATGGGAATTGAAAAGTTGGAAATATTCCCACTTTCATATGGTGCTAGGATGAGAAGCCTAACTCTTAATTGTTTACAGTCTAAATTCGAATATATCTGACTTCAACCTCAGACCAAGAGGGAATGGAATATGATGCATATGTTTCCTCATTGTAATTTTACAACTATTGCTTTACTAGGGTTTTGGTTTACTATTCTGACTTCTGAGGACTCTTCTTAGTTTATCAATGTTGAAGAAGCATGATGAACTGTTAGTTGACGACACAACAAATAGGTATAGCATTGACATTGACTAGAAGCATGCTCTTCATGTTGTCTTTAGCAGTGTTTCTAAAAAAAGAAAGGGATTTGAATACAAGATAACAAAATTAGGAGAGGTTTGATCAGTAGATTGCTTTACCAGGTTAAATCATAAATTTTAGAATAACCAGATGGGAGCTCAGAAAAAAGAATCCCAAAGCAATTTAAATAAGAAAATTAATTCATGTTTCCTTTCCAGCATATACAAAGTTTCATGTATTGTGGTTGTTTACTGCTTAACAAGATATAGAGAAGCAGGTATCTAAAAACTATCCTTGGCAAATAAGGAATTATATCATGGTCTTCCCTGTTTTTTTCTTTGATATCATTATTACTTTAAGAAGACTTTCTAGCAATAGCGAAATCTCTGGCTCGAACATGCTCTTCATGCAACAATCAGTCATCGTTCTATCTAAGTGATGATGTTCTTCTTCGTTCTATATGCACATCATATTTAGAAGACATACAATATATCTAATAGTATTATGCAAAATTCAGGTTGTAGAGACCGTCCAAGTTTGAACAAACTTATTATGGCCCAGGAGGCAGGTCTGAGTAAAGATCTTAGACTAATTCCCTGCAAAATTTAGGTCTAGATCTACACACGTTGTGCCTAATCAGATCTGATGACAGTCAAGTGCTCAAATAATTATGGATCTAAGTTGCAAAAGGAAATTTACAATGTAGCTAACATATCTCACTTGCAGACCTACAACTAACATATTCAAAATGTAGGCAGTTTCAGTGATATTGTAGCCACAATTATACAGCCAGAAATATTAATTACGATATATGTGCATGTTTAAAAGGGGGTGGGGGTGTGAGTAGGTATGATGTATCTAAATAGGAAAAAAGGGAAAAATTGTCTATGCAAATAAACCTGTAGTTTGTAAGGAGCTGCCTAAATTCCTCCTCCAGCTTCAAGATGGCCTTAGCTAGCAAATTGTTGGCATGGTTCAGCACTCCATCGCTGCTCTTAAAGCTTTTGTTTGAGCTGAAAAACTTGACATTGCTTCTCAACTGGTCAACAGCCTCCAGATAGCTTTCTAGATCCTCATGTGGTCCCCTCAATATCTTAGCCTCAGCCTAAGAAACCGATGTAATGTCATTATCTCACAATGAATTATTACGAGAATCTAATGTACTAAAAGCATCCTAAATTATGATTCTATCAAAAAAACTTAAACATAATCACCAAAAGTAGCATGTAGAAAGTGTGTTCCATGTTCTAAGCATTACAAAGACATTCTCACTCCTCTTATGTGCTTCAAGGTATTGGAAAATTACTTGTTGTGCAATAAAAACATGCACAATTGCTCCAATTTCAGTTACGATTTTTATACAACATTTTTTTCTAACATAGCAAGTACAGGCACCATCATGTGCCCATAAATATCCATTTTTTTCTTTCTCATTGAAACTACTGGTGTTTCCCTCCTATTGTAAATATTTCAGAATTTACTCCATTTTTTTTAGCAGCAATCTGCATGTAGCCATCTCACTGGTTTATCACCAAAATTCTTGAACCATGTGTTTCTTGAAGCATGTATCCATGAAAGACACCACCTTTGTCTCCTTCAATTGTCTGTTTTTTGATACAATCTTGTCTCCTTTAATTGTTACCACAATGCTCAAGAATTGTCTGCTCAGTAAAGCAGAACATAGTGAAGACTCAATAAGTCCCAACCAGACTCAACTTTAGTCTTGTCACCATTATTACACAAATCAGTTGAACCTCCAGGAGATAATGGATCTAAATCAAAAGTTTTTCTTTTCTTTTCAAAAAAAAAAAGGTTAGTGTTCAAGATCCTGAACTAGGCTGACAAGGACCAACCTGCCTTGAGAGATCAAATTGAGCCAGTATAACCTCTGCTGCCTTCAGTGTCTTGTCAACATTCTCATGTGCCATTCGAATGGCATGTGTCCTCACCTGGAAATAAAATAAAAATTCTATTAATTTCATAGAATTTACGAACCCATATATAAGCAATGAAATCAACTCACAAACAAATAAAAATGAAATTCAGAGAGAGAGAGAGAAGCAAACAGCAGTAACAACAGATCAAATTGATCTAGTGGCCGCTGCTTCTCGAAATAGCAGAGGCGGCATGCAGCTTGGAGAATTTTATTTAAAAGAGAGGAAAAATCATGGAAGGAGGGAAAAGAGATCAAAGAATGTCATGTGTCCTTAGTTGTGACATATTGATCAAAAGTTGAATATCTTGATATAAACCAAGAAAACTTCAAAATGAAAGAACCCTCGGAACAACCAAAAAACCCAGAGCTGCGGAGCTGCCATAATTACCAAGAACGATCACATAAAATGAAATATTGAAAGAATTTTAAAGAAAAAGCAGATACATGCAAAAAAAAATCGAAATATGAAATCCGGAAAAAAAAAAAAAAACGAACTTCAGAATGTACGAACCCAGGGAACAAGTAAGAGCCCAAGAGAGCTGCCTCAATTACCAAGAAAAAACATCAAGATGGCATCATGAAAGAAAAGTTGACGGAGAACCAGACGAAGGTAGCAAATGATCGAATTTTTCTAATCTCCCTGCCTTCTTGAAATGGCGGAGGGAGGGAACCACCTTCCAAATTAATTTTTTTTAAAAAAATGAAAGAACGAACAAAAGGACGAAATAAAGAACCGGATAGACGGCAATGTGGGTGTGGAGAGGGGACCTGGGTGCTGTCCGAATTACCAACAAAAATTCATAAAGATTAAATGAAAAATGCCGGAAGGAGGAAAGCAGCTCCCAAATCAATAGAAAAGGGAAAGAAAAAAGAACAGAAGAAAGAAAGGAAGCAGAGGGAGGTAACAAAAGATCGAATCTTTTTCATCTCATCGTCTTCTTGAAATCGTTAGAAAAAGGAAAGAAAGAAAGAAATGGGGAATGGAGTGAGAGGAGGACCTGGATGGGGCGCATGGCGGCCTCGAGGGCGGAGAGGCGGTGGTCGAAGGAGCCGAGAATGGTAACCATGCTGTCGGTGTTGGTCTGGCTCTTCTGCAGCGACTCCCGCAGCAAGCTCGCCCTCTGCCTTAGGGTCTCGATCGCCTGCGGCGTCCCCATTCCCCAAATCTCTCTCTCTATCGTCGACCCCTCTCCTCTTCCTCTCCCTCTCTCTCTCTCAATATCGATCCGAGGACAAGCGAGAGAGAACTGGTCTTCGGTTGTTGGATTTATAGGCGTATTCGTAGGACGAGTAGCGAGGGAAAGTCTGCTGCGCTGCGACTCGATCTTTCTTCCGTGGCATCACAAATTATCAGGAGCTCCCTATCGATGGTCTCATGTACATGGAACGGTCTCCGGGAGGGAAAATTATATGCTGAGGTTCAAATAGGGGTTTATGAGTTACAAAAGTTTGTGCCAAATTTGATCCGAAGAGGATAAGTTTTGTACCGATTCTTAGTAAGAAGATGTAGCGGGGACAGGGATGCAAACGAAGGTAAAGCGGTAGAAGAATTTACCTTTTTTTTCGCACAAATTTATCATTGAATTATACAATGATTTTTTGAAACCTATGTACAAGTGGATAGATAAAGAAATTTAGAATACTTTGAGAGCCATGCAGATTGTGGTCAAATGGTTGATGTTATGAAAAAGGATCATTCATCCGCACCAGAGATACAATTCAAGCCTACTGAAGTTTCCATAATATATACTGTAAATAAGTTTTTGATTTTAAAAATTTAATATTTTTAAGAAGTTAAATTAAAATGCTTGTGTTGGCAACTTGGAATGTTGGATTTCATCTTATGTGCAGGCAAGGTGCCGACATTATTTTGTTCTGTAGATGATCATTCGCACGTGACCCCTTATCGAGTATGGGCATTGGGCTAGGTCTTCCTATTTATAGGTTAGGCTAAGTCTGACGATAGAGTGACGAAAGTTTCATTGCATCTTTCGATTTGTTGTGGCCAATTCTCTATTGCATCTGTCATCAAAGAAGATAACCTAAAAAAGAAGTCCACTCGAATCAGAATTATTTTCAATGAGGATTCTCTGATGCCTAAGTCAGTGGAGGATTAATGAACAGAATATAAGAATTGAAAAAGGTAGAGTCTAGCCCATAATTCTCCTCTTAAGTACTTTACTTACTTTTTTTATAGACGAACGTAGTAGTAATCATCTGTAACGATTCAAAGTCATGGGATCTCGCTTATTTTGGCATTAAAAGAGCAGTTAATGCCCACTAATTAATTATGGAGGAGCCGTTACGCACATTTTCCACCAAAAATATAGCTCTTACCAACTATATGTCGATTACACTGATCATATATCGGTATCCAACTGATATTTTGATCAGTCGATGATTGTCTATCTATTAAAATTGTCTTATTGGAGGGTTGGTCGGACGTTACCGATCACAATCGATCTACAAATTGACAGTCGATGTGCCGACAAGTCGATTGATAATCAGTTGAAGGAAGAAAGGCGATTGTCAATTGATTGGATGATTGATAGTCGATCATTATGCGGTTCACTGTTATACGTCATCAGATGCCGAATCGGTCGGTCAAGTCAACGCATCCAACAGTTGCCCCCCACTCTCGAGTTCAAAGTGGTGATGATACATGGCTTGCCACGTAGTCCAGCATTTTGAACGATGGGAGTCTCCATTGATTGTCTCGAGCTTCGATTTGGCAACTGCACTTCTTTTGGCATTAATGATTGCCCTATAAATAGAGAGGATGGCTGGTCGCTTCGATGGTCATGCAGTAATTATTAGCATGTTTAGCTAGAGGGATTCTTGTCATTTTATCACTTTAATGATCGTGTAACAATTACTAGCATGATCGATGGGAAAGGTATTTTGACAGCTTGACAATCTAATTAAACTAATTCGGAGATGCTACATGTCGCATTGTTATTAGTCGTCGGTCGTTCTCATGGATCGTGACATCATGGCATGATCCGAATGGAAGTACGTTGAAATGTTTGAACATCTAAGGGTTTGGATTCTGTCGGATCTTGCAAATCCATGCTACCCTATTTTTACTGAGGCAATTTTGGCCATTGGTGATTCCTATATATATATATAGGACCACTATTATTTTTTGTGAGCTTTTTATTGTGATTGAACTCTTCGCTAGTGATTGGAGTTCTAAGCCTTTTGCTTCTTCTTGCTCTCACTATTCTTCCGAGTTCCCCCTTCATTTCTCACGTTAGGTTTCTTCTTCTCTTTCCTTCTCCTTTCTTAGAGCTTTGTTATGGCTAGTAGAGGTAGAGGTAGGACAATAGGTGGTGGCCGGCCATCTGGTCTGGTGACCATTTTTTCTATTGGTTCGACAGTGAAGATCTCTTTGCTGTCGGACTCTATCATTGGTCGGTTTCAGGAACAATATCATGTCCCAGAGTAATTCCAATTTTTCACCCCTTATCCGAAAGGTCGGGTGTCTTCTCCGCCGACTGGTCAGATGGCATTCTATGTAGAAAATCTTAAATTGAGTCTTCGATTTTCGATCCCGAAGTTCATTCGGAACATCCTGGATTATTATCGAATTTGTCTGGTGCAACTCACACCAAATTTTATTCGGATTTTAGTTTTTTTTGCTCTTCTTTGTCACTTGATTCCGACCACTCATCTTTTTTATTCCATCCCTTCTTTACTCTTCATCCTCATCCCAAAGCATACGGCTAGTGGATGTTTGCTCCGAGGAAAGGACTTTCCTTCATTTCTAGTCTTCCATCATCCATCTATGATTGGAAGACTCAATTCTTCTTTGTATCATCCACTCTTTCTTAAAATTTTTTGTTCATTTAGGGGACTCCAAACACCAGTCCGAATGATAACAATCGAATCGACTCAGCTAATCGAGAGGATTTTCTGAAGTTGAAGGACATGAAAGTCTCGATGCAAAAGAAGCTGTTGACCGATTAGGCTTTGTGCGAAGCTGGGCTTGGTCTAGCACTGACTGCTGGTATGGTCCGACATATCCATTTTAATTTACTTTATCTTCAATTGTCTTTAATTTTAACTGACTTCCATTATTGTATGCAAATATGCATCCTCCAACTTTGCTTTCGATGGACAATGTTCGCCGATATATGAGCAAGCGCAAGCCAACTGCCGACGAAGGGTCATCGAGGTCAGTGAAGAAGAAGAAGGCCAATGCTTCGGCAGCAGTAGCAGCAGCAGCAGAATGGGCCAACTTATCATCGGTCGGGGTTGCATCGACCGACATTCCACTGGTTGAGGCCCCTACTTCAATCGGGGAGGTGGTTGTTGCTTTGGCAACTATCGCTCCGGCTCAGGATATATCGATGGGAATTTTGCTTTCTATTGAGGAGCAAGACGATGACGTGGTTGTCATTGAGGCTTCAACTATCCCGACCCAATCGAGCATATCTTAAGTGTCGTCAATGCCCGAGGATGGATTGGATGACTAGCAGCCATCGGCAACTCAGATCCCTCCGTCATCGTATTAGGCATCCGCTGTAGTAGAGAGGCCACAAAGTCAATGGCAAGATAAAGCTTCGGCCACCTCTATAGGGAGTGAGGTTCCATAGGTAAGTCAAATCCCGAGCGATTCTTTGGGATCTATAAATATTTAGATCCCAGTTAGAAAGTCAGCCTTGTAGAATCCGGTGCTGGCAAGGCATTTGATTAAAGCTACACTCCTCTTGGTCGACAAATGGATCCAGAAGAACCAAACTCTGAACAAATTTTTTTCTTCTTTCTACTCTACAATGATTTCAGTAAGTCGATATCCTTTTTCTTTTCTTTTCCTTTGAGTTTTCTTCATCATGCTAGTACTAATTCATTTTCCTTTCAGGTCGCCCATGATGTGTCGGCATTAGACAAGCGATTTCGAGCCTACGTCGATACTCATAAGAAATGATCAAATCATATGGCAATAGTCGTTATAGAGAGAGACGCTGCCTGTGAACATCTTCAAGCCATCTCTGATAAAGAGCAGGAGATGGAAGAGTGGGAGAAGAGACTCGAAGAAGAGAACTTCCGACTCAAGGCTGATTTGGAGTCGACTTGAGCCAACTTAGGGTCGGCGAACTCAGAGCTAGAATTGGCATACTCTGAATTATTATCGGTTCATGCCGAATCGATGTCAGCTCGTTCAGAATTAGAATTAGCCCATGCTGAATTGGACACGACTGACTGGATCATTGAGATTCAAAAGTCTCAAATCCGGAGGAAGAGGCATGATGTTAGTCGGCTTCAAAAGGAGAGGGACAACTGCCTTGAGGAATTGGTGGAGGAGCGAAAGAGATCGAAAGCTTTCGAAGCCGAAGTTACATCAGTCCGAGCGGCTTTAGATCGGGCAAAGGAGTAGGCACTAGAGGAGTTTCGAAGATTAGAAGGCTTCAAGAAGAAACTCCTCACGGCCAGCCGTCTTGTCTAACGAACCAACTACGAAGACGGTAGGGATGCAGTCGGCCAAGTGTTCCCAGATCTAGACTTGAGCCATGTTGCCCTTCCCAACTTCGATGAAGAAAGGACTAAAAATGAGGATGTTAGAATTTGACGTCTCAAATTCAATCCACAGCAGAAGAAAATCAAATCATCAAAAAGTCGAGCTGGCTCAAATACGGAGTCGAGTTGGCTCGAGCTGAGATCGAGCTAGCTCAAACTATAATCGAGCCTATCCTCTCATGCAGATAGAAAGCAGAAGTTCAGATGAGACATAGTCAAGCCAGCTCGACCCCTGACAGAGCCGACTCGACAAAAATGAACAGAACAATATGTGATTTTCTATTTGGACTCGAATTGTGATTAATTCAAATGGTCTACGAGAGTTGCACATGGACCACAGGATCCAGCGGCCACGAAGGGCTGTGATCATGATCTAAAGATTGAAAAATATTTTAAAATATAATCAAGATCATGTTCGACTCATATTAGGAGAAAGAATTCTATTAGGACTCCTGTGAACTGCTGAGAAGAGGATTCTCATCCTATTTAAAGGACTGAAATATGTGGAGCAGGAGGTGGTGCATGCGGCATGAGAGGGCACGTAGAGAGGCTCAAGCAGTCGTCAAGAGGAGTTTGGCAGAGTGTTGAGTACGTGTAGCCCATAAGAGAGAAGTAACCACTACTACAAAAAGAGTCTACGGTAGTGCATACTATTACAGTAATTTTCAAAACTGCTGTAATAGAGTCTACGATAGTGGTTACAAAGAATCACTACTATAGGATCGATCTATTGCAGTGGTTATAAGAAATCACTGCTATAGGACCGACCTATAGCAGCGGTTATAAAAAATCGATGCCATAGGTCCGACCTATGGCAGCGATTCTTTTTAACCGCTGTCATAGGTCCGATCTATGGCAGTGGTTCTTTGTAATCGCTACCATAGGTCGAACTTATGGTAGCGATTTTTTATAACCGCTACTATACGTTGATTTATGGTAGCGGTTATTTATAACCGCTGTAATATTTTTTTTTTATTTTTTTAAATATTATATAAATTTAAAATTTAATATTCATCTTTATCATTTATTATCTAAATAATTATCATTAGAGTATCGTTGTAAAAGATCACCTCGATCTAATGGTCCTAGCTTCATCGATCAAAAAAATTTAATTTCGATGATCATGAACGACGATGCGATGATCTGATAGATGGAGACTTTCGATAGATCCAAAAATCTACAATGATAATCTCAGTTATATTTATAGTATACTATCAAAGTTTTACTTCAATTGGATATCGTTATCTTGATCAATTTAGTATAGATTAATTTTGGCCGTTAAATGATAAATGAATGATCAGAGGACCAGATGGTGTCCGATTATGAGATAATTTTTTTTATAAATAATCTTGACTACTACTTTAATTATTTTTTATGATGGTGATTATAAAATTCAACTCATGAGACTAAAAACGATCTAAAATTATACGTCACTTGATAACCATTCTTGAACTCCATTGGTTGTTATATGCATGTGCTCGTGCTTTTGCAATATCTGCTTAACATGAATAATTCATGTAAAAATGATTTGAATTTTACTATCATCATCATATAAAATAATTAAAATTATAATAAAGATTATTTAACTAAAAATTATCTCGTAATCGAATATCGTTTAGCCCTTTGATTGCTTGTTTCTAATTTAACGATCGAAATCATTCCATACTAAATTGATATGATAACAATATCCAATTGAAATAAAATTTTGATAGTATGCTATAAATATCATCAAAATTATCATTGTAGATTTTTGAATCGATCGAAGGTCTCCATCTATCAGTCATCGCATCATCGTTCGTGATGATCAAAATCAAATTTTTTTGATCGATGAAGTTAGGGCCATCGGATTGAGGTGATTTTTTATGACGATACTCTAATAATAATTATTTAGATAATGAATGATGAAGATAGGCATTAAATTTTAAAATTATATAATATTTTTAAAAAAAAATAAAAAAAATTATTTTCAATCTATGGTAGCGGTTATTGAAAACCACCGCTATAAATCCATGGCAGCAGTTATGAAACCACTATCGTAGATCTATTACAGTGGTTTTCAGTAACCACTGCATATATCTATGGCAGCGGATCGAAAACTACTGTCGTAGGTTAGATTAAAAATTCTCAATTTTTTTTCTTTCGTGCATGCTCTCTCTCTCACTCTCCTCCTCTCCATCGTCGGTGAGACTCCACGCATCTCGCTACCGCCCATCCCCCGCATCCTCGACCACTGCCCCTGCCCTCCCCATCCCCTACCGTCGCCCGACCGCCCACCCCTTGCCCTCCCCATCCCCGGTTGCCCGTCGCCCGCCCTCCCCATCCTCGGCCATCCACCCCTTGCCCTCCCCGACCGCAACCCCCCACCCTCCCCATTCCCAGCCGCTGCCTCGCCGCCCACCCCTTACCCTCCCCGACCGCGGCCCCCGCCCTCCCCAACCGCAGCTACCACCCCCCACCATCCCCCCCGACCATGGCCGCCCAGCCCTTTGGCCACCATCCCCCATCCCCATCCCGTCCGTCCGTTCGCCCACCCTCTCCATCCCGACCGCCCACCCCCTACCTCCCCATCCCTTGGCCTTCATCACGATGCCCCTCCGGGCCTCCTCTCCCTCTCTTTCCTCTTTCTCTTTCTTCCTCTTCTCTTTCTATCTTATTATCTTCCTCTTGTTTCGTTAGCTACCTCTAGTGCCGTCGTCTTCCTCTAGCGTTGTCGTCGGTGACCCTCGGAGCTTTCGGTGCGACCCCCTTTCTATAGTTATAGGTATATTTTTTATTTTAATTTTATAGTATTATTTATTAATCACTGGACTAGATCTGTCAATGGATCGAATTTAGATCAAAATCTGGATATTCAGATTCGAATTTGATTTTAATTACTAGTACCAAATCCGAACCGAATATCCGATGGGTCCGTACTTGAAGTACCAGATCTGGATCCTAATGGATTTCGGATATCCAGATCCAATTTCAGGATCCAAAACTAAGAAAGGAAGAGGGAGAGAGGGAGGGAGGGGGTCTAACCTCACCATCATCATCAATGAGGCAGATCGAGAGAGAGAGAGAGAGAGAGGGAGGGAGGGGGTCCGACCTCGTCGGTATCACTAGAAGGAAGGGGGTTCATTGTAGAATTTATTAGATAACATTTTCTGGATGTTTATATCTTGTTGCTTTGTTTATTGTATTGCATAATGATGGACCTGTCAATTGATTAGTATACATAATCTCGGGCATCCATATAATTATATGTAATTATATGGATGATAGAATTATGTATAATGATCAATTGATTGTCCAATTTGGACGGTTTGAAAATTATAGATAATTCTATAGATAGTTATAGTAATTAAATGGTATACTAAGAATTTTGAATAAAATTTTGGATAGTATTTTTCTTTTATTCTTCCTACATGGGAGAACTTAGGAAAAATGCTGCCAAAATTTTATTCGATCTCTGTTGCATATCGTTTGATTACTGTATTGAACATATAGAATTAATGCAATTTCTGAATGGGATAAGACCTATCTTTACCTATTAGTTGGTGATATGATGCATTTATTCTATATTTATTTATAATGCTTTAGTATATTTATATATAATTATACAGATGGTACCTAGGCAATATCTTTGATTATTGTTCAACATGTTATATTGGTTAATGTTCATTAACGTTGCAGGTCATGATAGCACCGAAATATCATCTAGCTTTCACCCCTGCCTCTTAATGGGTTACACAGAGTTCAGCATTCGAGGAGTAGTCGGAGCATACTCCATCCATCTCCGCATCGACTGCTCAGGGACCTCCACTGTCGGCATCTACTCTACCGATGGCATCTACTCCATCGATATTTGAGCCTCCACATCATCCATATCTCTGACACATGCTACTCCACCGACATTTGAGTATATATTTTTATTATATTATTTATTTATTTATTATATAGTATTTGTATACTTATATATTTGCATAATAAATTTTTATTGTATGTGCATCATTCAATAGGACATTTCATGGTCCCACACGTATAGCGCATGTGTGGAACCGCTAGCATCAGGTGATGGTACAGTATGATGCAGAGAAAAGGTTAGTAGGAAAGACTGCATGGAAGATGCATTCCTTTTTTAGAGTACTTGTGAGGTGGTCAGACATTATTTTCGTAGAGCCCAGAGACTGGCGATTGATGGATGATACTGTTGAAGAAAAAATCCTGATTTTTCGTATCAGATTCACTTAGATTTGATCGGATTAAGAGAGATATTTCAAAAATTTCTCTCATATATCCAGATCAGATCTGAGATATTTCAGATCTGATTTTATAGATCTAATAAAATAAAATAAAAATAAATTAAATCTAATTTAATTTGTACCTTATGTTCGATAATCAAATTACTCTGTGATGATCCTGCTGATTGCCTGAGGTTCTGGATCTAGCCACGCAAGTGCCTGGCCTCTATCGATATTCACTTAGACTGGATCTAGAGATCTTCTCCTTCTTTTTGACTTCTCCAAATATCAGATCTAGATCTGATTTAAAGGATCTTCAAAACTCCTTCTAAAGATCAGCAGTCGTCTCTGTAGGAGTGCTGCTTTTTTCCTTTCTCATCAGCTTTCTCTTGCTTGGATCGTACCAAACTGGAGCCCAACTTTCCTTAGGCGTGGAGAGGAGAGAGAGAACTAGAAAATGGCATGGAGGAGGGAGAGGGGCAGCCTTGGGGTGTGGTCTAAGAGAGAACTCTATAAAAGTTGGGCGTAGATAGGATTTATATAAACTCTACTACGCCATGCAGTACCACATCATCTCGACCAATCACATTGCTTCGTGCAATCAGATCTAAATCTGATTGATGGAATGATATCACCTGATCCAATCAAATGAGAGCCCCTTTAATTCATCCTTAGGTGGCACCAAGACTGATCAAAGTTGAGTCTAAGGCACCTTCCTAAGTTGATTCAATGAAGCAACCTGGAGTCCCATCCGTATGGGACTCCAGTCGTCCCTATCCATGGGCACCTCCCTAGGCATGCGCCCCCTTCTTTCTAATTTTTAGTAAGGGGATAAGCCCCTATCTACTCTCCTATGGATGCATGACATATAGGCAGATGTCCAAGGGTCAAAGGTCAATGTTTAACTAAAGTCACAAGATAAGAATTAGCAGGTGATGGAAAATAGCAAGTGTTGTCTCAAATTTATCTCATAAATTAAGATAATCCTTTTCTAATCTGAACAAGCCCCAGTCAAATCAAGTAAAGGTGCCTGAGTGAGCATAAACATATTTAGCTCAATTGAGACAACTTTTAATGATAGTAGAAGGAGAACGTTAGGCTCAATCATGTGCTAGCACGATTTCGTTGAACCTAATTGAATCTAATTCAAATCAATTAAACTGGGTTAGTCCAATTAATGATATCCAGATCCAAATTCTTATTTGTGTGATTCAATTAGGTTCAGTTCTGTATGATAATGGGATATGTCGTGATCTCTATCATTGACATCATCGAAACTTCTTTCAATGGATCAAAACTCTTCTGATTCAGACAACTAGAATGATCGATCATCTAAATCATTCTAATTGCTCCCAAAATCCATCAGTGATACCTAGCAGTATATGGTGGCAACCCATCAAAACTAAAAATGAACCTCTTGGTGTAGCTACTTATGTGATTAAGTTCTTCTATCTTGAGCCCCGATCAAATAGGGTTAAGGTGAACTTGTCAAATCCTAATTTCTGTCATATGATTTAATCATTCGATTCAAGTCCGATGTAAAAATCTTAATAGAAACTCTTTCTATTATTTCACTCTGCTATGGCCATGGGGTTATGGACTTGATTCTCATGATCCTCATAGGACTACTCATCCACCGAGGTAGATAGATTCCTTCTTGGTGTAATCTAATTCCTACAATGAACATGCTATAGCCAACATACACCTCAGAATTTCGAATGGCTAGAAGATCGAGTCATGGTGTAGTCAAACTATAACATCCTCAAGGTGAATTATTGATGCATCTCAGGTGAAAGAATCAGACACACTACTGCAGCTTTGAGTCAGTCATCGACGAGAAAGTAGACTTTCTTATGACTGCTCGAGATGGTCACGCTTAGTATCCTCATTCTCTAACGAGTACCTGTACTTTCGCTCCAGTATCTTTACACCATAGACTCAAGACTCATCTACTATAAAGAAGCGATTGTACACCAACCATCTGGATTAATCATCATCCTCATGATGATCCTACGATCGAAAGTATTTTATGAATTAATAAATAAAAATTCATGTCTTAAATTTTCAACTCTTGAAAATATGAATTATCATTATCATTAACTCAAGGGATGTATCACAGACACTAAATACATATTTATGATAGAACATAATCTATTTTATTATTTATAGTCAAAATTATAATTTTGCTCCTAGAAGTGTATTACAAGTATCAGCCAATTCTGACTTCTAGGGCACACATATCTAACAAACTTCCACTTGACCTAAAGCTAATTGGCTATAAATCTAAGTCCCATCTTCTCAAGATGGACTTCGATTTTCTGCTGGTCCAATGACTTTGTAAGTAGGTCCGCCTCGATCTTCTACTGGTCCAATGACTTTGTAAGCAGGTCCGCCTCATTGTCTATGGAGTCGACTCTCTTGACCTCGACGTAATCCTTCTCGAGGTAATCGTGAATGAGGTGGTATCATCGCTCGATGTGCTTGAATTTCTGATGAGATCTCGACTCCTTAGCAAGGACTATGGCATCATTGTTATCGCAGTACAGAGGAATGACATCTGATGGCATCATTCCAATCTCTGTAGTAAATTTTTTATACCAAAATATCTCCTTCATAGCTTCTGATGCAGTAATATATTCTGCTTCCATGGTGGAATCCACTATCACAGTTTGCTTGGAACTCTTCCAACTGACAGCACCACCATTACACATAAATAGACTTTCAGATATCGACTTTCGATCATCTACATCGGATATAAAATCATATCCTTGAACTTGGAGTTCTCTATTACCAAAGATCAATAACATATCCTTAGTTCTTCTTAAGTACTTAAGGATATATTTCACAGAAATCCAGTGTTCTTCATCTAGATTCGATTGATATCTTCTCGTAACACTCACAGCATGGGCTATATCAGGTCGTGTACATAATATGGCATACATGAGGCTCCCTATTGCTGAAGCATAAGGAATCTTGCTCATGCATTCTATTTTCTTAGGTGTGCTAGGGTACATATTCTTGAAAAGATGAATGCCATATCTGAAGGGTATCAAACCCCTCTTAGAGTTTTTCATGCTAAATCTCTTTAGCACTTCCTCTATGTACATCTTCTGTGAAAGTTCTAGCATCCTATTCGGTTTATCTCTATAGACCTTAATTTCTAGAATAAAGGATGCTTCATCTAGGTCTTTCATGAAGAATTCTTTGGATAACCATATTTTAACTATGGTCAACATAGAAATATCATTTCCAACAAGGAGGATATCATCCACGTACAATAGCGCTCTCACTGACCTTTTTGAAGATACATGGCTCCTCCTTATTTTTGATGAAACCAAATAATTTGATCACATCATTAAAATGAATGTTTCAGCTCCAAGATACTTACTTAAGTTTATATATGGACCTTTGCAGCTTGCATACCTTATGATCAACATCACTGGATGCGAAATCTAGCAGCTGTTCTATATAGATATCTTCCTCAAGATATTCATTTAAGAATATCATTTTTACGTCCATTTACCATATTTTATAATCGAAATAGGCTGCTACAGGAAGCAATGTGCGGATGAATTTTAGCATAGCTATTGGCGAAAAAGTATCCTGATAGTCAATGCCTTTGCGCTGACTATAATCTTTTGCCACTAATCTAGCTTTGAATGTCTCCACATTTTCATCTGCACCAATCTTTCTCTTATAAATTCATTTACACCCAATAGGTATTATACCTTTTGATGGATCTACCAAGGTTCAGTTTTGGTTTGAGTGCATCGAATCAATTTCTGACTTCATTGTCTCTAGCCATTTCTCAGAGTCGATATCCGATATCGCCTCGTTATAGATTTTGGGATCATCACCATGAACCCCATTACCTATGAGGAATATTTTTTCTACTTTCTCTGAAATGATACCTAAGTACCTCTCAGGGGGTCAAAAAATTCTTTCCGATCTACGAGGTGGAGGAGGTAGTGATTGTATTGGCTCTATCTGATTTGGTTTTATTTGGTCCTTAGCTCATTATTCTTGTGAGACTTTCTCATCGAGCTTGATCTGCTTTCCAATGCTGCCATTTTGAATAAAGTATTTTTCAAGAAAGATGACATGTCGACTCACAATCACATTGTGATCTTCTGGAATATAGAAATAACATTCTAATGATTCTTTAGGATATCCTATAAATCGAGCACTAAAGGACCTGAAGTCTAACTTATCCGCTTGTTATCTTTTGACATGAGCCAAATAATCTCAAATTCTGAGATGACTCAGACTTGATTTTTTACCATGCTATATCTCATACGGTATGGTAGGAACGATTTTAGATGAAATCCTATTCAGTAACAAAAAGCGTCCCTAAAGATAATCAGGGAGGTCTGTGAAGCTTATCATGAATCGGACCATATCTAATAGGATCCAATTCCTCTATTTTGAAACTCCATTGAGTTGAGATATTTCAGGTGAAGTCCATTAAGAGACTATGTCATTTTTTTGAGATACTCCAAAATTTTTTGACTAAGGTATTCACCTCCTCGATCTGATCGAAAAACCTTAATGGATTTTTCAGTTTATTTTTCTACTTCATGTCTAAATTTCTTGAACTTTTCAAAAGATTTAGACTTGTATCTTATAAGATACACATATCCATACCTACATAGATCATCTATAAAGATAATGAAGTAGATAAAATTATCTCTATCCAATACATTAAATGGGCCATACACATCAGTATGTACTAAGGCAAGAAGATCCATGGCTCTTTTCCCATGTCCTATAAAAGGGCGTTTAGTCACTTTGCCATGAAGACAAGATTCACAAATTGAATATAACTCGAAAGTTAAGGGACTCAATAGTCCGATTTTTTCTAATTTGTTAACCCTATCTTCTGCTATATGACTTAGTCTTAGGTGCCATAGACATCTATCGTTTGGACTATTCCTAGGTCATTTCATAGTATTCACATTTTGCTTGATATTAAAAATAGATAGATCAATATATAACTGATAAAGACCGTTAATAAGAAAATCACTTGCAAATTTATTTCTTTCATAAAGAATGTTACAATGATCCTTAAGAAAACTAATTACATAGCCTTCTAGTGCTAGGCATGAAATAGAAATTAAATTCTTGCTTGCTGCAGGCACATAATAACAATATTTTAAAACTAAGTCTAAATCAGATCGTAGTCGAAGAGGGTATGTTTCCACCACCACGACAGTAATTCTTGTTTCATTTTCGATGCATAGGATCATCTCACCATCCCTCAGCCTCCTGCTATCCTCAAGATCCTGCATGAAAATGCACAAATGAGCACTAGAACCAGAGTCAAGCACCCAACTAGATGCAGAAGAAACCGTAAGGTTAGACTCAATAACGAGCATACCTCCAGAAGGACCTGCCTCCTTATTCTTCAGGGTGGTTAGGTAAGTAGGACAATTCCGCTTTCAGTGGTCGTCATTGTTGCAATAAAAATACTTTCTTTTGTCAGCGGTCTTCTTCTTTAGCTCTGTCTTTTTCTTCTTTTTTTCTTCCACCTTCTGCTTTTTTACAGACTTTTTTTTCTTTTCAAAAGACTTTCTCTTAGAAGAAATTCGTTTCATAGTAAGCACTGAGCCTTTAGAACCTTTCATGAAAAGCTCAGCAGTAACCAGCATATTCATAAGTTCGGCTAGGAAATTTTAAAGTTTATGCATATGGTAGTTCATGATGAACTGTCTATATGCATCAGTCAAGGATTGCAGAATAATATCATTCTGCAGATCTAGGTCCAACTTCACTTCGAGCTTCTCAAGCTCTTCCAAGTCCTTGATCATCATTAGATAATGATTTTGGACTGATTGCTCATCACGCATTTTAGTCTTGAATAGTCATTTAGTAACTTGATACTTAGCTGTGCGACTCTGCTTACTAAACATCTCTTATAGATAAGCCAACATTTGACGGACAGTCTTGATATCTTCATGTTTGGCATTGAAGTTCATCAGACATCGAGTCCAACATGTAGTATCTGACCTTGTTATCTTCGTCCGTCCACTTTTCAAGAGATGCTTTCTATTCAGCAGATGGATGAGCTGATAAGATGGGAGGATCCTAGTCCAATACATGAGTTAACTTCTTAGAATTCAAAATAATTTTGAAGTTTCGAAGCCAATCCTTGTAATTAGATTCGGTCAGTCTATGGGTGTCCAAAATTCGTGCTAGTGGATTGGATACAGACATTTTTCTATAGAGAGTCAAAATTTCTAGTTAGATATTGTAATTAAAACTTAACTAATTTATTTAAAAAAAATATTTTTAAATAAATTAGCTTTTACTATTTTTTGGATTTTTATACTTTCTCTGTAGAGATGTAAAAATCTTCATGATTAATAATTTTTAGTGGATTGTGCGGTCCCACCAACTGACTCATCACCTCACCTAATAGTTATTGGTGATGGGTTAGCTAATGAGTGAATAACTCTTATTCAATGATTCTCTAATCATGGTGCATTCAAACTTGATCTCTAATTCATGAATCTCATCATGCTCGAAATATTGATCCACTTCTTAGTTAAGTCAGATCCACTATTTGCACAGATTGGATTTCTAATTAAGTCTCTCACCATGTTCGAAATATTGAGCCCAATCCATCCTCCAGCCCATAGCATCCAATGCCTAATAGACATGATTGCATCTTTTCGATGCAACTGAACCACTATAACCAGCCGAGAATAATCAACCTCAGAAAGGGCTCGCACATCTACAATGGTGGAAGATCTTAGACTTAATCTTTTCTTAGAAAGATTTGATTTAGGTCTCATTAAACTAGACTTGACATAGTCATAATCATTATGACTAACCTACTGACATGGGTTAGCTCAGATTATTGACCACCTCAGATCAGAACTGAGCCAACAAACATAGCTAGATAAGTGAGATCAGTGGAAGGGATATGCCATTAATTCGACAAGAATGCATTCGAGTCGAGTAGCTCCTAATTAAAAATCAGTCGATCGTATCTGCCAAATTTATCTTAAACACCAAATTGTTGAGCCAGAATCAATCGGATTAGCCTACAATCTAGATTTAACCACTGAGCCTAATTAGATCTTAGCTTGATCAATTACTCATGTGACTCGATCTTAATCCAGACTTAATTCTTCTAGGCTGATCAATTTAAGCACTATTGATCCCATCTAACCAACTCTTGATTCGGTTTGATCAACCACTTAAACCTAATTGAGCTACCTAAGTTCGAACCCAATATTATGAATATATCTTAGATATGAAATTCTCAATTTTAGATCTAATTAATATTTTATAATCTTAATTCTTAATTAAGTTTAGGGTTCATAAATAATATATATATATTAAATCCTAGGATTTCAGGATCTAGAGTTGTGCAGAAAGTAAGTTCTTGATTTTTGATTAAGGATGAACGCATAGCACCCCTACACATCATAAGAATACTCCATCGAATGGAAGGAGAAGGCATTTAAATCTTACTTTATTCTTATGATTGGACGACCAAGGGAAACATCTTAATCAAAAATATACAAAACTACAAAACTAGTTAGATCTACATCATATATCTCATAGATAAAAATTGATCTAACTTTATACATATTTTGCATACATCTCATGTATCTTTTCATGCATATTTTCAAATCTTAATTATCTGATAATTCATCTAAAAATTAAATTTAAATTGATTCCATCAAAATAAATTCTAATCTAGATAATTATGTAGAACTATTGTACAACTAGTCTAATCATGCATTCATCATATCTCATATGATTCAAAAATTAAATAATTTTATTTACTATTTTTTAGATCTTATTATAATATTTATAATATTAAAAAATAATAAATAAATAGATTTAAAATTATAACTTAATTAAATTAAATTATGAACATGCAAGACTATGTATAGAACTATTCTATTTTACAACTAGTCACGCATCTTATAAAACTTAGATCTAAATTATTTAATTTTAATTTTTTTTTTATTTTAGATCTAATTACATCTCATGTGACATCTAAAATCTCTTAATTATTAGATCAAAAATAATTAAAATTAGATCTAAATAATTTTTAGAACCTAGCTCTGATACCAGTTGAAGGGTAAATCCTAATTTTTCATGTCAGATTTGTTTGGATTTGATCGGATCAAGAGAGATATTTCAAAAATTTTTCTTATGTATCTAGATCAGATTTAAGATATTTTAGATCTAATTTTATAGATTTAATAAAATAAAATAAAAATAAATTAAATCTAATTTAATTTATATCTTTTGTTGGATAATCAGATTATCCTGTGATGATCCTGCTGATTGCTTGAGATTCTGGATCTAGCCATGCAAGTGCCCGGCCTTTATCGGTATCCACTCGAATTGAATTTGAAAATCTTCTCCTTCTTTTTGATTTATCCAAATATCAGATCTAGATCTGATTTGAAGAATCTTCAAAACTCCTTCTGAAGATCAGCAGTCATTTCTACAGCAGTGCTGCTTTCTTCCTTTCTCGTCAGCTTTCTCTTGCCTGGATCGCACCAAACTGGAGCCCAACTTTTCTTGGGCATGGAGAGGAGAGAGAGAGAACCAAAAAATGGCATGGAGGAGAAAGAGGGGCAGCCTTGGGGCCTGGACTAAGAGAGAACTCTATAAAAGTTGGGCGCATACAAGGTTTATATAGACCTGCTGCACCATGCAGTGCCACATTATCCCGACCAATCACGTTGCTTCATACAATCAGATCTAAATTTGATTGGTGGAATGACATCATCTAATTCAATCAGATGAGAGCCCCTTTAATTCATTCTTAGGTGGTGCCAAGACTAGTCAAAGCTGAGTCTTAGGCGCCTTCCTAAGTTGATTCAATGAAGCAACCTAGAGTCCCATCCATATGGAACTCCAGTTATCCCTATCCATGGGCGCACGCCTTCCTAGGCATGCACCCCCTTCTTTTTAATTTCTAATAAGGAAACAAGCCCCTATCTGCTCTCCTATGAATGCATGATACATGGGCAGATGTCCAAGGGTCAAAGGTCAATGTTTGACCAAAGTCAAAAAATAAGAATTAGCAAGTGACGAAAAATGGCAGGTATTGTCTCAAATTTATCTCATAAATTAAGATAATTTTTTTCTAACCTGGACAGGCCCCAGTCAGACCAAGTAAAGATACCTGAGTGAGCACAAATATATTTGGCTCAATGGAGACAACTTTTAATAATAGTAGAAGGAGAACATTAGGCTCAATCATGTGCTAGTACGATTTTCTTGAATCTAATTGAATCTAATTTAAATCAATTGAACTAGATTAGTCTAATTAATGATATTCATATCCAAACCCTTATTTGTGTGACCCAGTTGGGTTCAGCTCTGTATGGTAATAGGATATGTCGTAATCTCTATCATTGACATCAACTTCTTTCGATGGATCAAAACTCTTCTGATTCAGACAACTAGAATGATCGATTATCTAAATCATTCTAATTGCTTTCAAAATCCACTAGTGACACCTAGTAGTATATGGTGGCAACCCATCAAAACTGAAAATAAATCTCTTGGTGCAACTACTTGTGTGATTAAGTTCTTCTATCTTGAGCTTCGATCAGATTAGGATTAAGGTGAACTCATCAAACACTAATTTTTATCATATAATTTAATCATTCGATTCAAGTCTGATGTAAAAATTTTAATAGAAACTCTTTCTATTATTTCACTCTACCATGGTCATGGGTTTATTGACTTGATTCTCATGATCCTCATATGGCTGCTCCTTATCCATCGAGGTAGATAGATTCCTTTTTGGTGCAATCTAATTTCTACAATGAATATGTTATAGCCAACATGCACCTCAGAATTCCGAATGGCTAGGAGATCGAGTCATGGTATAGTCAAACTATAACACCCTCAAGGTGAACTATCGATGTACCTCAGATCAAAGAACCAGACACACCACTGCAGCTTCGAGTCAGTCATCGACGAGAAGATTGATTTTCTTATGACTGCTCGAGGTGGTCACGCTCACTGCTCTCGTTCTCTAACGAGTATCTGTACTCTCGCTTCGATGTCTCTACACCGTAGACTCAAGACTCATCTATTATAAAGAAGCGATTATACACCAATCTTTTGGATCAATCATCATCCTCATGATGATCCTACGATCGAGAGTATTTTATGAATTAATAAATAAAAATTCATATCTTAAATTTTTAATTCTTAAAAATATGAATTATCATTATCATTAACTCAAGGGATGTATCACAGACACTAAATACATATTTATGATAGAAAATAATCTATTTTATTATTTATAGTTAAAATTATAATTTTGTCCCTAAAAGTGTATTACAAGTGTCAGTCAATTCTGACTTTTAGGACATACATATCTAACAACTGTCAGAGATCGGGTGTGGAAGGAGATGTGAATAAGTGCATCTTAATTATATTTATGTATTTTACATGTTTACACTATATTTTATTAGAATAATTTTGTAACTGACTTTTGATAACTTTGTGCAGAAAAGGTATGACTTTCCTGATCATGAGAGAGCTCGAGATGTTCGACTGAAGAAGATCGAAGAGTTATACTGAGGCTACAAGGTCAAGCTCCATAAAGGATGGCTCGAGCATTGATGAGATACTTCAGAAGAGCTTGTTCCGTGGATATATGACTATCCTCCAAGTTAGTGGAAGAGGATGGTTACATATTGGAGGAGCCAGGAGTTCGAGATAAAATTACTAACTTTTAAATTTTTTAATATACTTAAAATTATATTTAAATATTTTTAAATATTTATTATTTATTTGAATACTTGTTAGGCTACCTTCCATCAGAATCGAGAGAATCAGGCAGCCCAGGAGTATACGCACACTCTCGACCGTGAGTCTATGGTCAGTCGTGTGCATAGAGAGGTAATGAATTTTAAATCTTAGTAGATAAATTAAATTAATATTTTTTTCATATTTTTGATAAATTGATCCATTGTTATAGCTGATAAGAGATGGAGTGATACCCAATCATAGCAAAATTTTTTGATCCAGCCATACGGACAAGAAGGGCAGGCCGATGAACGCCGCGATTGGAAGGATTTTGTAAGTATTAAATATATTAGTATATATGATTAGTATTATAACATCTATTATAAAATTTTATTTATAATTATAATTACAGGATCAGTTAGATGCGCTCGTAAGCAAGGGCCCGGATATCTCTGGCCCCCATGACCATCTGTCTCAGGTCTTGGGGCCTGAGCATTCTGAGAGGATCTGATGTAGGCTCGAACATATGCCGACCAATTATTAATCTGAGGAGAGCATCTCTTCATAGGCTTTCGGTGTCGTTAGTTGGAAAGAGTTTGAGGCAGCATTGTTATGGGCAAATCATGCTGTGACGAGGGCAGATCGGGCTGAGGAGTGTGCATATCATCTAGAGGGCATCGTGAGAGATATGATGTCGACACTCAGCACGTATTTTGGAGGTGCCTTCATGAGCTTTGAGGATATGTTGGTGCGTATTCCAGCTCCAACTCCGCCTCTAGCTCATGCTCCATCTCCCGGGGACGACGATGATATAGATTAAGAGAATTTTTGATGTATTTTTTTAAAAAAATATTATAATAAATTTTATTCGATAATAAAATTTTAGCATTTTAGAAATATTTTTATATTTATAATATTTTTTATATTATATATCTCTATATTTATCAGGTAAAATATATAAAAAATTAAAAATTTTATATTTTTTTAATTATTCAGAAGCTATAGCAGCGATTCTACAACTGCTGTCATAGACGTACCAATTGCTATCATGGGCAATATGTCAATCACTGCATTTGACCTATAACGACGATTTTTAAACCGCTACCATAGGCTTATCTATAGCAGCGATTTCATAATCGCTGTCATAGACTGTCTATAACAGCGGTTTTATAACCGCTGTTATAGACAAGCCTAGGACAATAGTTTAAAAACTACTGCAATAGGGTCTATATAGCAGCGATTTCAATAATCATTGTCATAAACCTACGACGAAAGTTGTAGTAGAAATGGTTAGCTAACCGCTGTCATAGCCTATAGCAACAGTTTTTGGACTATGGCAGCGATTACAAATCGCTGTCATAGTCCGATTCTGTAGTAGTAAATAGGTGCATAGCAACCGGTGCAGAGGTTATAAGGGTAGAGCATCTTGTAGCTTCTAAGGGTCTTCTTAAAATTCTAAAAGAGCTTTTGTGAGGGTAGCTTCTAGTTGAAAGAGATTTATGTACAGTAAGTTGAGAGTGGATGTTCTTCTCTTATACTTATTTTTCTCTTTCATAGTGAAGCTTTGCATGTCTTGTGGAGATGAGCCCTTAGGCTGATCCACGTACTTGATTATTTTTTTTATTTTATTTTTTTCTTCCTGCCATAATATCTCAGTACTAGATTCTTAATAAAGTGATATCAGAGTAGCTGATATCTCAATAGATTGATATCAGAGCAAGATAGTACCAGAGTGCAGATTGCAGTAGTGGATAGAGATTGAAAAATATGAAGAAGATAAGTGCAATCATTATGGAGATCAACAGATTTGATGCGAAGAATAATTTTTTCTTATGACAAGCAAGGATAAAAGATGTCCTCATGCAACATGGATTGATCGATGCTCTCTTGAATGATAAGATGCTAGCTACCATGAAGGTGAAGAATTGGAAGTGGATCTAGATGCAGGTGGTGAGCACGATCTGCTTGTATCTAGCGGATGATGCGGTGATCCATGTAGTTGGTGAGACTTTTTTGATGGTGTCGTGGTCGAAGCTCGAGAAGTTGTATATGACAAAGTCGCTCACCAATATGCTATTTCTTTAGAGACAGTTCTACTAGCTGCGGATGGATGAAGGCCAAAGTGTGCGGAAGCATCTATCCAACTTTTAAAAGATCCTCATCGATCTCCTTAGCATTGGTGAAAAAGTTGAGAAGAAGATTAAGGCGTTGGTCTTGCTAGCATCATTTTTTTCTTTATATGAGTTCTTGATGACTGCTCTTCTAATGGAAAAGAGCACCATCAAGATGGATGAGATCACTACAGCAATACTCCAAAATGAGATTCTCAGGAGGAAGAACCTAGCTTCGAGATTAGATGGTGGTAGCTCAACTTTGGTAGTTTCTGAAGGAGTAGGAGGCAGTAGATGGAGCGGCAAAGGATCGTGAGAAGGATGATCCAGGTCTAAGATGAGGGATCCTAGAAAGATCGGATGTTACTGATACGATGAGTTGGGACATCGTTGAAGAAAAATCCTGATTTCCCGATTCAGGTTCGTTCAGATCTAATCAGATCAAGAGATATATTTTAAAATTTTTTTTCTTTGATCTGTATCAGATCTAGGATATTTTAGATCCGATTCTTATTATTTTAATAAATAAAATAAAATAAGGATAAATTAAATCAAATTTAATTTACCTGATTTGGGTAATCCTATTATCCTATTGATGATCTTATTTGCAGCGGAAGGTTCTGGATCTAGCCATGCAAGTACCTGGCCTCTATCGATATCCATTCGGACTGAATCTGAAGATCCTCTTCTTCTCTATCACGTCTCTAAAAATTAGATCTGAATCTGATCTGGAGGATCTTCAAAACTCCTTTTGAAGATCAGCAGTCGTCCTTTGCAGCAGTGCAGCCTTCTTGCTTTTGATCGTCCTTTCTTTGATCTGGATCGCACCAACCAAGGTCCAAAACTCCTTTTGGACGTGGAGAGCAAGGGGAGAAGGTGGTTTGGCATGGAGGAAGAGGGGAGAGGCAGCCTTGGGGCGTGGGGTTTTAATTCTCATCTTCAATCTGAGTTGGGCACAGGGTCTTATTTATAGACTAAGCTGTGATCCAACTCCTCTTCTTCCCAACCAATCACAACCCTTTGTGAAATCAGATCTAAATCTGATTGGTGGGAATAGAGTCCCCTGGATTCCTCCTTAGAGGGTGCCTAAGACCAGTCAAAGTTGGTTCTTAGAAGAACTCTAATTGGAATCCAAAAAGGAGATGGAGTCCTTGTCCAACAAGGACTCCTAGGCGCCTCCAACTTGGGCACACGCCAAGGGTGGCGTGCGCCCTCCTCCTTGCCAGGTTCTGGCAGGGGGACAGGCCCCCACCAGCTCTCCAATAGGTGCATGACATGTGGTCAAAAGTCAAAGTGTCAATGGTCAACGTTTGACCAGTCAAAGGTAGACTTTTGACCAAAGTCAAAGAACAAGAAATGGCAGGTGACCAAAAATGGCAGGTAATGTCTTACAAAATAAGACAACCTTTTCTGACTTGGACAACCTCCAGTCAGACCATATGAAGGCCTCTGATTGAGCACAAACTCCTTTGGCTCAGATCAGGACAACTTATTTATGATAGTAAAAGAAGAACGTTAGGTTCAATCGAGTGCTAGCACGATTTCCTTGAACCTAATTGAATCTCATTCAGATCAATTGAACTAGATCAGTTCAATTGATGATCACCAGATTCAAACCCTTATTTGTGTGACCCAGTTAGGTTCAGTTCTGTATGGTAATGGGATATGTCATGATCTCTATCATCGACATCATCGAAACTCCTTTCGATGGATCAGAACTCTTCTGATTCGAACAGCTAGAATGATCGATCATCTAAATCATTCTAATTGCTCCCAAAATCCACCAGTGACACCTAGCAGTATATGGTGGCAACCCATCAGAGCTGAATGCGAACCTCTTGGTGCAGCTACCTGTGTGATTAAGTTCTTCTATCTTGAGCCCCGATCAGATTAGGGTTAAGGTGAACTCGTCAAACCCTAGTTTCTCTGTCATATGATGTAATCATTCGATTCGAGTCCGAATGTGAAAATCTAAATAGAAACTCTTTCTATTATTTCACTCTGCCATGGCCATGGGCTTCTGGACTTGATTCTCATGATCATCATAGGGCTGCTCCTCTACCACCGAGGTAGATAGATTCCATCTTGATGCAATCCAGTTCCTACAATGAACATGCTATAGCCAACATACACCTCAGGGTTCCATATGGCTAGGAGACCGAGTAATGGTGTAGTCAAACTATAACACCCTCAAGGTGAACTGCCGATGCACCTCAGGTCAAAGAACCAGACACACTACTGCAGCATCGAGTCAGTCATTGACGAGAAGGTAGACTCCCTAATGACTACTCGAGGTGGTCACGCTCAGTGCCCTCATTCTCTAACGAGTACCTGTACTCTCGCTCCGGTGTCTCCACACCGTAGACTCAAGACTCATCTACTAAAGAGAAGCGATTGTACACCAACCTTCCGGATCAATCACCATCCTCGTGATGATCCTATGGTCGGAAGCATTTTATGAGTTAATAATGATTATTCATGTCTTAAATTTTCAACTCTTGAAAATATGAATTATCATTACCATTAACTCAAAGGATGTATCACAGACACTAAATACACATATGTGATAGAAAATAACCCATTTTATTGATATTAGTCAAAATTATAATTTTGCCCCTAGAAGTGTATTACAAGTGTCAGCCAATTCTGGCTTCTAGGGCACATATATCTAACAATCTCCCACTTGTCCTAAAGCCAATTGGCTACAAGTCTAAGTCCCATCTTCTCAAGGTGGGCTTCGATCTTCTGCTGGCCCAACGGCTTTGTAAGTGGGTCTGCCACATTATCTGTGGAGTTGACTCTCTTGACCTCGACATAACCCTTTTCGAGGTAATCGTGGATGAGGTGATATCACCATTTGCTTGGAACTCTTTCAGCTGACAGCACCATAATTGCACACAAACAGACTCCCAGATGTCGACTTTCGATCATCTATATCGGACATGAAATCCGAGTCTGTGTATCCCTGGACTTGGAGTTCTCCGTTACCAAAGACCAACATCATATCCTTAGTTCTTCTCAAGTACTTAAGGATACATTTCACAGAAGTCCAGTGTTCTTCACCTGGATTTGACTGATATCTGCTTGTGACACTCACAGCATGGGCTATATCAGGTCGTGTACATAGCATGGCATACATGAGGCTCCCTATTGCAGAAGCATAAGGGATCTTGCTCATGCGTTCTATTTCCTCAGGTGTGCTAGGGCACATCTTCTTGGAAAGATGAATACCATGTCTGAAGGGTATTAATCCCCTCTTAGAGTTTTCCATACTAAACCTCTTTAGTACTTTCTCTATGTACATCTTCTGTGAAAGTCCTAGCATCCTATTCGGTCTATCCCTATAGACCTTAATTCCTAGAATAAAGGATGCTTCACCTAGGTCTTTCATGGAGAATTCCTTGGACAACCATAATTTTGACTGTTGTCAACATGGGAATATCATTCCCAATAAGGAGGATGTCATCCACGTACAATACGAGGAAGACAACAGCGCTCCCACTGACCCTTTTTGAAAACACATGGTTCCTCTTCATTTTTTGATGAAACCAAACTTTTTTGATCACATCATTGAAATGAGTGTTCCAGCTCCGAGATGCTTGCTTAAGTCCATATATGGACCTTTGCAGCTTGCAAACCTTGTGATCAGTATCACTGGATGTGAAACCTAGCGGCTGTTCCATATAGATATCTTCCTCAAGATATCCATTTAAGAATGCCGTTTTCACGTCCATTTGCCATATTTCATAATCGAAATAGGCTGCAACAGGCAAGCAATGTGCGGATGGATTTTAGCATAGCCACTGGGAAAAAGGTATCCTGATAGTCAATGCCTTCGCGTTGACTATAACCTTTTGCCACTAGTCTAGCCTTGAATGTCTCCACATTCCCATCTGCACCAATCTTTCTCTTGAAGATCCATTTACACCCAATAGGTACTATACCTTCTGGTGGATCTACCAAGGTCCAGACTTGGTTTGAGTGCATCGAGTCAATTTCTGACTGCATTGCCTCTAGCCATTTCTCGGAGTCGATATCTGATATCGCCTCGTTGTAGGTTTTGGGATCATCACCATGAGCACCATTACCTACGAGGAACATTTTCCTCTACTTCCTCTGAAATAATACCTAAGTATCTTTCAGGGGGATGGAAAACTCTTTCCGATCTACGAGGTGGAGGAGGTAGTGTTCTTATTGGCTCAACCTGATTTGGTTCCAATTGGTCCTTAGCTCGTTGTACTTGTGAGACTTTCTCATCAAGCTTGAATCTGCTTTCCAATGCCGCTATCTTGAATAAACTATTTTTCAAGAAAGATGGCATGTCGACTCACAATCACATTGTGGTCTTCTGGAATGTAGAAATAGTATCCTAATGACTCTTTAGGATATCCTATGAATCGAGCTCTGAAAGGACCTAAACTCTAACTTGTCCGCTTGTTGTCTTTTGACATGAGCCGGACAACCCCAAATTCTGAGATGACTCAGACTTGGTTTCTTACCGTGCCATATCTCATACGGTGTGGTAGGAACGGTTTTAGAGGGAACCCTATTCAGTAGATAAATTGAAGTTAACAATGAGTGTCCCCAAAGAAAATCAGGAAGGTCTGTGAAGCTCATCATGGATCGAACCATATCCAATAGAGTCCGATTTCTCCATTCTGAAACCCGTTGAGTTGAGGTGTTCCTGGTGGAGTCCATTGAGAGACTATGCCATTTTTCCTTGAGATAGTCTAGGAATTTCCGGCTAAGGTATTCACCTCCTCGATCTGATCGAAGAACCTTAATGGGTTTTTCCAGTTTGTTTTTCTACTTCATGTCTGAATTCTTTGAACTTTTCAAAAGCTTCAGACTTGTGTCTCATAAGATACACATACCCATACCTAGACAGATCATCGGTAAAGGTAATGAAGTAGACAAAATTGCCTCTAGCCGGCACATCAAATGGGCCGCACACATCAGTATGTACTAGGGCAAGGAGATCTGTGGCCCTCTCCCCATGTCCAACAAAAGGGAGTTTAGTCATTTTGCCTTGAAGACAAGATTCACAAGTTGGATATGACTCGGAAAGTCAATGGACTCAATAGCCCATTTTTCTCCAATTTGTTGATCCTATCTTCTGCTATATGACCTAATCTAGGTGCCATAGATATCTATCGTTTGGACTATCCCTAGGTCGTTTGGCATTCACGTTTTGCTCGATAGTTAGAATAGGTACATCAATATGTAGCTGATAAAGACCATTAATAAGGAAACCATTTGCAATTTTATTTCTTTCATAAAGAATGTTACAATGGTCCTTAAAGAAGGTAATCACATAGCCTTCTTGTGCTAAGCATGAAACAGAAATCAAATTCCTGCTAGCTGCAGGCACATAATAACAGTCTTTCAAAACTAAGTCTAAACCAGATGGTAATCGAAGAGGGTATGTTCCCACGGCTACTGCAGCAACTCTTGCTCCATTACCGATGCGTAGGATCATGTCTCCATCCCTCAGCCTCCTGCTATCCTCAAGACCCTGCATGGAAGTGCACAGATGAGCACTAGAACCAGAGTCAAGCACCCAACTGGATGCAGAAGAAATCCGTAAGGTTAGACTCAATAACGAGCATACCTCCAGAAGGACCTTCCTTCTTGTTCTTCAGGGTGGCCAGGTAAGTAGGGCAGTTCCGCTTCCAATGGCCGTCGCTGTTGCAATGGAAACACTTTTCCTTTGACATCGGCCTTCTTCTTCGGCTCTGCCTTCTTCTTCTTTGATCCTTCCACCTTTTGCTTTTTCACAGACTTCTTTTTCTTTCCATAAGACTTTCTTTTGGAAGAAGTCCGTTCCATAGCAAGAACTGAGCCTTTAGAACCTTTCATAGAAAGCTCAGCGGTAACCAGCATATTCATTAATTCGGCCAAGGAATTTTGAAGTTTATGCATGTGGTAATTCATGATGAATTGCCCATATGCATCAGTCAAGGATTGCAGAATAATATCATTCTGCAGGTCCAAGTCTAACTTCACACCGAGCTTCTCAAGCTCTTCCATGTCCTTGATCATTGTCAGACAGTGATCTTGGACTGACTGCCCATCACGCATCTTAGCCTTAAAAAGTCATTTCGTGACTTGATATTTGGCTGCGCGACTCTGTTCACCAAACATCTCCTGCAGGTGAGCCAACATTTGGCGAGCAGTCCCGATATCTTCATGTTGGCGCTGGAGCTCATCAGACATCGAGCCCAACATGTAATATCTGGCCTTATTATCTTCGTCTATCCATTTTTCAGAGACGCTCTCTGTTCAGTGGATGGACGGGCTGGTAAGGTGGGAGGGTCCTGGTCCAATACATGGGTTAACTTCTCAAAACCCAAAATAATTTTGTAGTTCCTGAGCCAATCTTTATAATTGGGTCCAGGTCAGTCTATGTGTGTCCAGGATACGTGCCAATGGGTTGGACGCAGACATTTTCCTGTAGAGAGTCAAAGATTCTAGTTAGATACTGTAATTTTGACTTGACCAATTTATTTAGGAATTTTATTTTTAAACAAATTAGCTCCCACTATTTTCTCGGATCCCTACACTCCCTCTGTAGAGATGCAAAAATCTCCATGATTAATGATTTCTAGTGGGTGGTGCGGTCTCACCAACTGACTCATCACCTCACCTAACAGTTATTGGTGATGGGTTAGCCAATGAGTGAACAACTCTTGTTCAATGATTCTCTAATCATGGTGCACCCAAACTTGGTCTCTAATTCATGAATCTCACCGTATCCGAAATATTGATCCACTCCTTAGTTAAGTCAGACCCACCATTTGCATAGACTGGATTCCTAATTGAGTCTCTCACCGTATCCAGAATATTGAGCCCAACTCATCCTCCAGCCCATAGCATCCAATGCCTAATAGACATGGTTGCATCTTCCCGGTGCAACTGAGCCACTGTATCCAGCCGAGAACAATCAACCCCGGGAAGGGCCCGCACATCTACAATGGTGGAAGACCTCAGACTTAATCTTTTCTTAGGGAGAATTGATTCAGGTCTCATTAAACTAGACTTGGCTTAGTCATAACAATTATGACTAACCTAGTGGCATGGGTTAGCTCGGATTATTGACCACCTCAGATCAGAACTGTGTCAACAGATATGGCCAGGTAAGTGAGATCGGTGGAAGGAATATGCCATTAACTCGTACAAGAACGCATTCAGGTCGAGTAGCTTCCAATTAAAAATCCAGTCGGTCGTATGTGCCAAACTTACCTTAGACACCAAATTATTGAGCCAGAACCAATTGGGTTAGCCTACAATCCAGACTCTAACCTCTGAGCCTAATTAGGTCTTGCTTGATCGTGACTCGATCTTGACCCAGACTTAATCCTATTAGGCTGGTCAATTTAAGCATTGTTGATCCCATCTAACCAACTCTTGATTCGGTTTGATCAACCGCTTAGACCTAATTGAGCTACCCAAGCCCGAACCCAGTATTATGAATATGTCTTAGATCTAAAATTCTCAATTTTAGACCTAATTAATATTTCCATAATCTTAATTCTTAATTAAGTAGGGTTCATAAATAAAATATGCACAATAAATCCTAGGGTTTCAGGATCTAGGGTTTTGCAGAAAGTAAGTTTTGGATTTCTGATTAAGGACGAACACGCAGCACCCCTACACATCATAAGAACACCCCATCGAATGGAAAGAGAGGCCTTTAAATCCCTTCTTCGTTCTTATGATCCGGACGGCCAAGAGGAACGCCTTAATCAGGAACATGCAATACTACAAAATAGTTTTAGATCTATATCATATATCTCATATATAAATTAGATCTAATCATGGCATATTTTGCATACATCTCATGTATCAAATCATGCATATTTTTAGATCTAAATTATCTCATAATAATCTAAAAAATTAGATTTAAATTGATCTTAATCAAAATAAATTCTAATCTAGACAATTATGTAGAACTATTCTACAACTAGTCTAGACATGCATCAATCATATCTCATATGATATTTAAAATTAAATAATTTTTATTTACTATTTTTTAGATGTTATTATAATACTTATAATATCAAAAAATAGTAAATAAATAGATCTAAAATATGATTTAATCAGATTAAATCAAAAACATGCAAGACTATTCTATAGAACTATTCTATTCTTAGAACTAGTCATGCATATCTTTCTAATCTTAGATCCAAATCATTTAATTTTAATTTTTTTCTGATTTTAGATCTGATCACATCTCATGTGATACATCTAAAATCAATTATTTTTTAATTAAAATAAATTTAAAATTAGATCTAAATAATTTTAGAACCATTGGCTCTGATACCAGTTGAAGGAAAAATCCTGATTTCTCGGTCCAGGTTCGTTCAGATCTGATCAGATCAAGAGATATATTTCAAAAATTTTTTTCTTTGATCTATATCAGATCTTGAGATATTTTAGATCTGATTCTTATTATTTTAATAAATAAAATAAAATAAGAATAAATTAAATCAAATTTAATTTATCCGATTTGGGTAATCCTATTATCCTGTTGATGATCCTGTTTGCAGCAGAAGATTCTGGATCTAGCCACGCAAGCGCTTGGCCTCTATCGATATCCACTCGGGTTGGATTTGAAGATCCTCTTCTTCTCTATCATGTCTCCAAAAATTAGATCTGGATCTGATCTGGAGGATCTTCAAAACTCTTTTGAAGATCAGCAGTCGTCCTATGCAGCAGTGCAGCCTTCTTGCTTTTGATCGCCTTTCTTTGATCTGGATCGCACCAACCAAGGTCCAAAACTCCTTTTGGACGTGGAGAGCAAGGGGAGAAGGTGGTTTGGCATGGAGGAAGAGGGGAGAGGCAGCCTTGGGGCGTGGGGTTTTAATTCTCATCTCAATCTGAGTTGGGCACAGGGTCTTATTTATAGACTAAGCGTGATCCAACTCCTCTTCTTCCCAACCAATCACAACCCTTTGTGAAATCAGATCTAAATCTGATTGGTGGAAATAGAGTCCCCTGGATTCCTCCTTAGAGGGTGCCTAAGACCAGTCAAAGTTGGTTCTTAGAAGAACTCTAATTGGAATCCAAAAAGGAGATGGAGTCCTTTGTCCAACAAGGACTCCTAGGCGCCTCCAACTTGGGCACACGCCAAGGGTGGCGTGCGCCCTCCTCCTTGCCAGGTTCTGGCAGGGGGACAGGCCCCCACCAGCTCTCCAATAGGTGCATGTGACATGTGGTCAAAAGTCAAAGTGTCAATGGTCAACATTTGACCAGTCAAAGGTAGACTTTTGACCAAAGTCAAAGAACAAGAAATGGCAGGTGACCAAAAATGGCAGGTAATGTCTTACAAAATAAGACAATCTTTTTCTGACTTGGACAACCTCCAGTCAGACCATATGAAGGCCTCTGATTGAGCACAAACTCCTTTGGCTCAGTCAGGACAACTTATTTATGATAGTAAAAGAAGAACGTTAGGTTCAATCGAGTGCTAGCACGATTTTCTTGAACCTAATTGAATCTCATTCAGATCAATTGAACTAGGATCAGTTCAATTGATGATCACCAGATTCAAACCCTTATTTGTGTGACCCAGTTAGGTTCAGTTCTGTATGGTAATGGGATATGTCATGATCTCTATCATCGACATCATCGAAACTCCTTTCGATGGATCAGAACTCTTCTGATTCGAACAGCTAGAATGATCGATCATCTAAATCATTCTAATTGCTCCCAAAATCCACCAGTGACACCTAGCAGTATATGGTGGCAACCCATCAGAGCTGAATGCGAACCTCTTGGTGCAGCTACCTGTGTGATTAAGTTCTTCTATCTTGAGCTCCGATCAGATTAGGGTTTAGGTGAACTCGTCAAACCCTAGTTTCTGTCATATGATGTAATCATTCGATTCAAGTCTGATGTGAAAATCTAAATAGAAACTCTTTCTATTATTTCACTCTGCCATGGCCATGGGCTTCTGGACTTGATTCTCATGATCATCATAGGGCTGCTCCTCTACCACCGAGGTAGATAGATTCCATCTTGATGCCATCCAGTTCCTACAATGAACATGCTATAGCCAACATACACCTCAGGGTTCCATATGGCTAGGAGATCGAGTAATGGTGTAGTCAAACTATAACACCCTCAAGGTGAACTGCCGATGCACCTCAGGTCAAAGAACCAGACACACACTACTGCAGCATCGAGTCAGTCATTGACGAGAAGGTAGACTCCCTAATGACTACTCGAGGTGGTCACGCTCAGTGCCCTCATTCTCTAACGAGTACCTATACTCTCGCTCCGGTGTCTCCACACCGTAGACTTAAGACTCATCTACTAAAAAGAAGCGATTATACACCAACCTTCCGGATCAATCACCATCCTCATGATGATCCTATGGTCGAGAGCATTTTATGAGTTAACAATGATTATTCATGTCTTAAATTTTCAACTCTTGAAAATATGAATTATCATTATCATTAATCCAAAAGATGTATCACAGACACTAAATACACATATGTGATAGAAAATAATCCATTTTATTGATATTAGTCAAAATTATAATTTTGCCCCTAGAAGTGTATTACAAGTGTCAGCCAATTCTGACTTCTAGGGCACATATATCTAACAATCGTATCAGAGATTGCTCGTAGCTTAAGGATCGGATGAGGGATATTGTAGCAACGATCAGTAGCGAGTTAGAGGATGATGTTTTGGAGATATCTGATGAGGTATCTACTTCTTTTCAGTAGTAGATTTTAGATTCTGCATGTACATATAATGCTTATTACAGAGAGGAGCAATTTGACTTTCTAAAAAATAGTGAGAATACTGTTTATCTATTAGATAGATCGAGCTGTATGATTAGAGATATCGAGATGATCAACTGGAGGACACATGATGATACAGTGAGAAGATTGAAGGAGATCCGATATATACCCAATTTCAAGTGGAATCTTATCTCACTGAGCAGACTAGATTCAAATGGTCATAGATTAGTAGTTGGTGATGGAATTCTGAAGATCATATATGATAATAGAATGATATTGGAGGAAAAGAAGAGGATGAGAGGATATTACTATCTGATAGGAAGCCCAGTACGAGGTGAAGCTTCAAAAGCCAGAGGAAGTTCAGTGCGAGGTGGAGCTTCAGATGGAGATGGATCGGATATGGGATGAGAGACTTGAGAGGATGACATGCGACGTCACAAGATGAAGTTTCTATTACCATAGAAGCCTATCCCGAGTAGATCTCAAGTTAGAAAGATCATAGTAGTCGATGAAGATGAGATCGAGCGGCCTGGCTCGACTCTCATATTTGCTTATTCATGATCAGTAGGCATACCCCAGGACATGGGGGCGAGATGGATCACAAGATCTTAAGTCAAGTGGATACCAAATGTTAAGTCAAGATGGAGATTGTTAGGATTTGACATCTTAAATTCAATCCATAGTAGAGGATAATCAAATTATCAAATAGTCGAGCTAGCCTGGATATGGGGTCGAATCGGCTTAGGCTGAAATCAAGCCGACTCGAACCAACCCTCTTAGGTAGATAGAAAGTAGAAGTTCGGACGAGATGCAGTCGAGCCAACTCAACCCCTGATAGAGCCAGCTCGATGAAGATGAATAGGATAAAATATTTTTTTGAACTCGGATTGTGATTAATCCAAAGAATCTACGAGAGTTGTGCATGGACCATAGGATCCAGTGGCCATGGAGGATTGCGGTGATGATTTAAAGATTGAAAAATATTTCAAAACTCCATCAAAATCATGTTCGACTTATATTAGAAGAAAGAGCTCTATTAGGACTTTTGTAAATTGTTGAGAAGAGGATTCTCATCCTATTTAAATGACTGAGGTGCTGTGGAGCAGAAGGTGGCGCATGTGGTGTGAGAGGCCCATAGAGAAGCTCAGACAGCCATCAAAAGGAGCTTGGTAGAGTACTGTGTACGTGTAGTCCGCGAGAAAGAAAGAAGTAATAGGTGCATAGCATCCGACATTGAGGCTATAAGGGTAGAGCATCTTGTAGCTTCTGAGGATTTTTTTGAGATTTTGAGAATGTTTTTATGAGGATAGCTTCTAGTTAAAAGAGATTTATATACAGTGAGTTGAGAGTGGGTGTTCTCCTCTTATATTTATTTTTTTTTTTCATAGTGAAGCTTTGCATGCCTCATGGAGATGAGTTCTTAGACTGATTCATGTACTTGATTATTTTTTTATTTTATTTTCTTCTTTCTTTCAGCTATAATATTGCAATACTAGATCCTTAATAAAGTGGTATTAGAATAGCTGATATCCCAACAGAGGATGAGTCGATGGAGGTTGCACCGATCGTGGATGTTCTGATTGAAGAAGCAACTTCAACTGAAGCGATTCCGACAATCATTGAACCTACTTTGGTTTCAGGAGGGATTACTTCCAAAGCTCCTCCTTTTGTAGAAGAAATGACGTTGCTAATTGCGATCATCGATGCAGTCGCTGTAGATTTCGATCATTGATCGATTTTTATGTAACTATCTTTTTTGTAGTCAGATAAATCCGATCTTTGTAATCTAGCTTCGGTCGAAATCTTATAAGGAACTTTGATCATGAATGAAATAAAAGAAAATTTTTTCGAGCATCGTCTCCTTTTTTCTTTCTGTGGGATGTTAGAAATTTTTTTAAGTGTTAAAGTTTTTCCAAGTAGCATCGGATTAGGTTGTAGATGAGTATATCATCTGATCGAATATTAATCGATTGGATTTTAGGTATATAATTCTTTTATGTTTGATAAATGGGGGCAAGCCGAATATTCTTCGATCAATCAAAGTCAAGTCGATATGGTTCCCATTAAGTGGGCATAAGGTTCCACTCAACTTCGATTGAGTCAGCATAATATTTCATTTAGCCATAGCTAAATCAGCATATTGTCAAGTCGCCAAATTATAAGTCGATAAGAGTGATCCTTTCAACTTTAAGGAGGAAAATTATAGGGTCGTTGTTGGTCAGCTGATGATAGGTCGGCTTTGTATAACATGTCACTGATCCGACATAATTTAGTTGAAGGAAAGTTGGATTTTGATCATTTCATTTCATTAGAGGGCTTGGACAACTTTACTGATAATATATTCTTAGATTATCTGCATTCCATGTTTGTGGAATAGTTATCTCATCAAAAGTCTCAAGTCGGTATGTGCCCGAACGAAAAGTGTCGGTCATCCTATAAGGCCCTTCCCAATTTGAAGATAGTTTTCCTTGATCGAGAGGTTTTGAGACTTTTGTCTTTTTTAAAACTAAGTCTCCAGAAAGAAATACCTTCGGCTTAACCTTTGCATTGTAATATTGGACGACTCTCTATCGATATGTAGCCATCCGAATTTGAGCTTCTTGCCAAACTTCAAGAAGCAAATCTAGGTCGGCTTTTCTTGCTTTGAAGTTTTTTGGTTCGGCATAATGCTCCACTCTCATAGACGGTAGACCGATTTCTACCAGGATCACTGCTTTGGTCCCATATGCTAAGTTGAATGGTGACTCTTTCATTGGAACGCAAGGAGTTGTCTGATATGCCCATAGGACTTGGTGTAACTCTTCTACCCAAAGGCCCTTTGTTTCGTTCAGTCATGTTTTAAGCCCACGTAGAATCGTCCGATTCATAACTTTTGCTTTACCTTTGGATTGAGGATGGTTGATTAATGTTAATTTGTACATGATATGAAATTTTGTACAAAAATCTCTAAAATTTTGATTATCGAACTGATGGTCATTATCGGTGATGATGGTATGCGGTAATTCGAATCAATATATGATCGACTTCTAAACTAAATCTTCTATTTTATTTTTGGTGATTTGTACTAATGGTTTGGCTTGGATCCATTTGGTGAAGTAATCCACTGCGATCATTAAAAACTTTCTTTGACCAGACACTGAAGGAAAAGGGCTGAGGATGTCCATTTTTCATTGTGCGAACAGCCATGGTGTGACGATTGATGTTAGTTGGCTTGCCGATTAGTGCTGAATATTGGCATACTTCTGACATGGGTCATATTTTTCGATAAGATCGGCTGCATCTTTCTTTGTAGTTAACCAATAATATCCTTATCGCAGAATCTTGTAGGCCAAAGACTTGCCCCCCAAGTGATTTCTATAAATTTCTTTATGGACTTCTCGAAAGGCATAGTCGGCATCAGTCGGTCCTAAGCATTTGAGCAATGAAAGTGAAAATGACCTCTTATAGAGATGTTCATTCATCAGAATATATTATAAAGCAGCCCATCTGAGTCGTTTCGCTTTCGAAAGATCATTCGACACAATTCCATCGATAAGATATCGGATGATCGGATCCATCCAACTTGGCTCATTATTTATTTGTAATACTTCGTCAACTTTGTCGATGCTTGGTTGTTCAAGATATTTGATGAATATTCAATCGAGTAAATTAGAAGATGACGTCACGAGTCGAGAAAGCAAGTCAGCTCGAGCATTTTCCATTCTTAGAATGAAAGAGATTTCAAAATGTCTGAATGTCGACATGTGATCCTTAGCTTTCTGAAGGTACTTTGCCATAGTCGGATCTCGAGCTTCATATTTGCCTCTGACATGTACGGCTATAGTTACGAGTCGGTAAATACCTTCAGATTGTTTATCGAGCTCTTTGGCGATTTTCAAGCTAGCTAGTAATGCTTCATATTTGGCTTGATTATTGAAAGCTTTAAAATTAAATTGAAGGGCATATTTGGCTACATCATATCAAATCTCTTCGGAATTGGTGAGAATGAGACCAGCTCCACTTTCTTGAGCATTGGATGCTCCATCCACGTGAAGTATCTATGTCGAATCACAGTCAGTCTTGGATCCTTTCTTTATTTTCAATTTATCATCGACTTCTCGTTTTAGTTTATTGTCGATCGCTGTGCATTCGATAACAAAATCGGCTAACACCTGCATCTTCATTGATGGTTGCGAATGATACTGAATGTCAAATTTACTGAGTTTGATCGTCCACTTTGCTGTCATGCTCAAAGTATCCAGTCGATGTAGGATCGCCTTCGATGGTTGATCGATGAATACTATGACCGAGTGGGCTTGAAAGTATAGTCGAAGTCATTGCACTGAGATAATTAAGGTATAGATCAGCTTCTCTGCTCTCGAATACCAAACTTTGATATTATGAAGCATTTTACTAGTATAGTAAATTGATCGCTAAATTCGATTTTCGTCTTCTCGGACGAGAACCAAACTTACTGCTTCTATCGATGTAGCGATGTAGAGATACAAAGTTTCTCTCACTTCAAATTTTGCAAGTAGTGGTGGGGATATCAGATATTTTTTTAGGTCTTCGAAGGACTGTCGACATTCATCCGATCATGAAAAATTCTTCATTTATTATAAAATATTGAAGAATGTTAAACATCTCTCAGCCGACTTTAAGATGAATCGGCTGAATGCGGCGATTCTACCATTCAACCATTGTATCTCTTTTTTGGAAGTCAGATGCTTCATGTTGACAATGATCTTTATTTTTTCTAGGTTAGCTTCGATTCCATGTTGTGATACAAGAAATCTCAAAATTTTTTTGGCAGTTACACGAAAAGCATATTTAGTCAAATTCAGCTTCATCCGATGCCATCGAAACATGTTGAAGGCCTCCTTCAAGTCTCAGGCATGATCATTGGCCAATGCACTTTTTACCAACATGTTGTCAACATAAATTTTCATGTTTCATCCGATTTGAGCTTTGAATATCTTATTGACCAATTATTGATAAATTGCTTCAGCATTTTTTAAACCAAATGATATTACTTTGTAGCAGTAAATGTCTTTATCGATTATGAAGGCTGTGTATTCTTCATCTTCTGGCGCCATTCGAATCTAATTGTATCCTACAAAGGCATCCATGAAGGTTAAAAGTTGGTGTCCCAATGTTACATCAACTAGCTGATCGATCTTTGGTAAAGAAAAGCTGTCATTCGAATAAGTTTTGTTCGAGTCGGTGTAGTCGATGTAAATTTACCACTTTTTATTGGCTTTTTTTACCATCATAATATTTGCAAGCCAATCGAGATAATGTATTTCTCTGATGAAGTCGACGGCAAGGAGTTTATCTACTTCTTCATCAATGGCTTTTTGTTTCTTTGGGGTGAATGGTCTTTTTTTTTGTCTCACCGACTTAATTTTTGGATCGATGTTTAGCCGGTGAGTTATGATTTTTGGAGGAATGCCCAGCATATCAATTGCTGACCAAGCAAATATGTCGGCATTCATCGTTAGTAGATCAATTATTTGATTTCGTTCTTGGTCGAATAGTCGAAATCCAATCGAGACTATTTTTATTGGATCTACTTCTTATAGGAGGATCGGTATTAACTGTTCGACTGGTTCTCCTTTTTCTTCATTTTTTCTCTGATTCAGTTTATCGATCGTCAGAGGGTCTTTCGATTTTGCTTCTTCGATGGAAATCATAAAACAATACCGCACTAATTGTTGATTTTCATGAATCTCACCGACTCCCTATCGCATAGAGAATCAGACTAGTAAATAAAAAGTCGACACCATCGCTCTTAGCGCATTAAGTGTGGGTCATTCGAGTATGGCATTATAAGCTGAAGAAACCCGAACGACCATAAAAGTAGCAAAGATGGTACTTTGTCGTGGTTTGGTCCCTACAATAAGGGAGAGAGTAATTTCTCCTTCCATATTGACAACATCTCCAGTGAAATCGACTAATGATGTTGAGATCTTTCATAGATGATCAGTTGATAGTCACATTTGGAAGAAAGTCAAGTAAAACAAGATATCCGTCGAACTTTTATTATCTATAAGGATTCTTTTTACATCATAATTAGCTATCATTGCCGACATAACGACATCGTCATTATGGAGAATTTAAATTTTTCGTACATCATCATTCGAAAAAGAAATAATATTATCTTTGCATCATTTCTTAGTTCATTCTTCTCCGAAAGTTGCTCCCCAGTCCCTCGATCGGTCAGAAATCATATTGATGACTTCAGCTGTCGGTTGATTGTCGTTTGGTTCTTCTAGTTGTTGATGTGTCTGCCGATTGGTTGGGGTTAATGCTGGAGGATCGCATCGATATTTTTTGAGGTATCCTCGACGTATCAGATCCTTAATCTCATCGAGTTAGATGCATTACTCGATATCAAGATCGTGATCATGATAAAATTGATAGTACTTCTTTTGATCATGGCTCCTTAGCGGTGTCTTCATCGATGGGGGGCATCGGACATATTTTGCTCCATTTTTTATTAAAATTTGTGTGCAAGGAGCAGTCAACGGAGTACAAGAGTTGAATTTTATGCCAAATCTATTCGATCTCGGACTTTGTCAGGATGGCAAAGCTCTTTTGTCAGTCGATTGCCAACTTGATTTAGTAGAAGTTTCACTTTTTTTTGTTTCTTTTTCTGATTTTTGCCTTATGCTTGATGCTGGTCAGAAATGACTCATCTATGTGAATATACTTAAATGCGTGCTCTAAAAGTTTAGCATAGGTTCAGAGATGGTTCTTATCTAGTGAGTAGGTGAATCTTGATCTCCTCAAACCCCTCTTCATGGCTAAAATAGCCATATCTTCGTTGAGGTTCTTAACCTCAAGTGTGGTAGCATTGAAACGTGCCACGAAGTCTCATAGCATCTTTTCTTCATTTTATTTTATGGAGAAGAGACTATCGGATGTTTGCAGTATCCTTCAACTGGTGCTGAAATGAGCTGCAATTGAGTCTTCCAGCTGCTCAAAGAAATGGATGCTTCCTGACTGTAGCCCAGAATATCAGGCTCGAATAGCTTTTCGAAGGATTATCGAGAAGTCTTTACACAGAAGAGCGTTAGAAGCTTCTTGAATCATCATGAAAGTTTTGTAACTCTCTAGATGATCGATTGGATCTATGGAGCCATCATATGGCTCCACTTGTGGCATCTTGAATCGACTCAGGATCAGCTCATCCATAATTTATTGAGAAAATGGGGGGCTGTGTGAATGCTAAGGTCGCCAGGACCCCCCGATTACTCGCTTTCATTCGGGCAAGTTAGCGGTTGATCTTCTTGAACTTTTATTCATGATCTCGTCGAGTTACTGTTGTTGTGAGAGATCAAGAATAGAGTTCCCTGAAGAAGTCGAGGATGCAGAAATAGTAGGGTGTTGAGCTCTGCCATTGGAGGTGGAGGGAGAAGGTGATCTTCTCGATAGGAAGACTACCTAGTAGAGATAGTAGAGTGTTGAGCTCGAGTTTTCGGCATCTTTTAGAGCAATTTGTTTCTTTTCTCTTTCTTCTACCTGATGCACCAATCTGTTACGGCCAATTCTCTGTTGCACCTATCATCGGAGAAAATAACCTGAAAAAAAATTCACTCAGATCGAAATTATTTTCGATGGAGACCCTCCAATGCTTAAGTGGAGGATTGGTGAATAGGATATGAGAATTAAAAAAAGTAGAGTCTAGCCTAGAATTCTCCCCTTAAGTACTTGACTTACTTTCCTTTTATAGGTGAGCATAGTAGTAACCATCTATAACGATTTAGAATCGTGGGGTCCCACTTATTCCGACATCGAGAGAGCAATTAATGCCCACTAATTGATCATGAAGGAGCCGTTACGTGCATTCTCTACCGAAAATATAGCTCTTACCGACTATATGTCGGTTACACTAATCATATATCAGTATTCGAGTGATATTTTGATCAGTCAGTGATTATCTATCTATTTAAGTGGTCATGTTGGAGGGTTAGTCGGGCATTACCGATCACAGTCGGTTGACAAATTAACAGTCGATGTGTCGACGAGTCAATTGATAATCGATTGAAGGAAGAGAGGCGACAGTCGATCGGTTGGATGATTGACAGTCAGTCATTATGCACCATTATATATCATCAGATGCCGAATCGATCGATCAAGTCAATGCATCCAACAGGACTAAATTTCTTTATAGGCTTTTCTTTCGTTGTTAAGGGCAATGCTGCCTTTCAAATGTGCAAAAGTCTTATGTGAATTGGTCAAATTACCATTTCCTATCCACTTGTTTTAGGTGATGGTCTACACGGTTAGATAAGACAATTTTAGTTGGGCCAAATTTTTTAAATTATAAAATTCATACATGTAAAATTCATAAATAATATTGACATCTTTGGACTAAGAACTTAATGACAAACATGACACACTTCATCCAATTGAAAGGCATACCATGGGATATGCTTGTTGCAACATCTTAGAGACCATGGGTGCAAACAAATTGAGCCACTTATGAGCTACTTAACTCGGCTTGGCTCGATTACTATTGAGCTCTATTAGCTCAAATAATTTTTTGAATCGAGCTCGAATAGCAAGATATTCGACTCGAAAGCCCATAAGTCTACTCAAATTTATATATATTTTTAATAATATTATTTTTATTTATAATATATATTATTAGTAAACTAAGGCTCGATTTTGGATTTGAACTCGAGTTCAAGTATGACTCGGTTGATATTCGAGTCGAGTCGAATCGATTTCGAGTTTTATTTATTTTTCATCGGGCCGAGTTCAAACTTGGAATATTAAGACTTGATCGATTTCGAGTCGAATTTTGAATCTAAATATTTTAAATCGAGTCGAACTCGAGTTTCCAGTTACTCGATTTAGCTCGACTCGATTGCATTCCTATCAAGAATATATATTAATTAATTTGTCGATCTAAATCTTTTACTTAAATTTTGTTTGGACTAAAATGGCTAGACTCCACGTCTGATTTGGTTATGAATAGGTCCTCTTGATGAGATGGTAAATAAATCAATTTTGTAGCATAAATCAAGCAACCATCACAATAACAAACACAAGCATGTTGCAATCTGAGATGCATGTGTTGAGAACAAAGTAGATATCTTTATTTGTGGAATGGGAGCCTTAGTTTTAAAGATATCAAACGTCAGGCGGTTTCAATAACATCCATGGAATATGGCACATATAAACATATTCCATATTCATTGCATCCACAGCTAATACGAGTGATCGGTGTTGTTACTCTTGCTCAAGATGAGATGAATGCCCACCTAGTCACGTGGCGAGAGGAAGGGAGACAGATATATGCTTCAAAAAAAAAAAAAGGGGGGGCGGGGAGGGGATACAAGGGGGCCACAAACGCCAATTTTATTCTCTTGGCTTGATGTAGATTGCAGAGCGAAGGCAGGAAGGACCAAGGGGTGGCACGCGGGGCGGCCATGTAGCCCAGCTCCCGACCCGAGCTGCGAGGCCTTTTGATTTGATTTCGCCCCCCCCCCGACGTGGCACCATGCGAAGATATTTCAGACCGCGTCGGCGTGGCCACGGTTACTCCCCTCCCCAGTCCCGTCCCGTCCCTTCCCTTCCCTTCCCTTCTTACTCAACCCCCAACTCCTTTTCTCTCTGTCCCTCTTTTCCCTTGTCCTTCGTTGTCGTCGATGGAGAGTGGGGCGAGGGACGAGGAGGAGGGAGGCGCGCCGGACGAAGACGGCAGCGGGGGATCGGGCGGCGCCGGCGGCGGAGGACTGAGGGGGCAGGCGGATCCGAGCTCCGAGCGGCAGGTGATCAGGTGGGAGAGGTTCCTTCCTAGTAGGTCCCTCCGGGTCCTCCTCGTCGAGCACGACGACCCCACTCGCCACATCGTCGCCGCGCTCCTCCGGAAATGCAGTTACCACGGTCACACGCGACTTCTTCTTCTTTTTTGTCTTCTTCTTCTTCTTGTTTGGTTTGATAGATAAGAAATTTTAGGTCGTTTGTTATTGGGTTGGGTGCAGTGGTAGCTGTGGCGGATGGGCTCAAGGCATGGGAGGTTTTGAAGGAGAAGCACTACGGCTTTGATCTCGTGCTGGCGGAAGTTGCGATGCCTTCGCTTTCGGGAATCGGGCTTCTTTCCAAGATTATGAGCACAGAGGAGTGCAAGAACATCCCGGTCATCAGTGAGTTGTCGAACTGATTAAATAACGAGCATGAAAATAGCAACCTTTTTTTCTCATCCACTATGCAATCGGCTCCTGTTAAAAGCTAAGTCTAAAAAGAAAATGTGAATTGTAAATTTTCTAAATTTTTTTTTGTTAAGTTGGTTTTATAGTTTGCTAGTATATTTTAGGAAGGCGGAACTTGCCTAATTATTCTTCGTGGTTTAGTGGATTTTACTTCATCCTTAAACACCTGAGATGCTAAGTTCTTTGGGATGAACGGCTAAGTATAACAAACTAGAATGCCAGCATAAACGTTTTCCATCCAAAGTCCTCTGAAAATAGAAAATGACTTGAAAAAATTAAAATAAAATTTACAATTTTATTTACTTATTATTATCAGGCTGTAGAGGCCGTTGCTTGGTGCAATGTAAGCAGGCTGGCCTGACAAGCGTAATAGCGCAATTGCAAAAAAATGTCCTGGGCCAGCCACTTGCTCAAAAAAAAAAGAAGAAGCTAAAAAGATAGGTTTGTGCCCAATTCACCCCTCCCAGGACCCCAATAACTGGGTCATGGCCCTTTTTTTATGATCAGGTTGTAAAGTCAGCTACTTGATGATAGAAAGACCAAAATCAAGGGTCATGGCATCCCATGACTTCACCTCACCTCTTACTTCTAGCAACCTGAGTCCTTTGATATGGTGGAACAACAGAGAACTTATAAAAATCAGATTCTTGTCATAATTTCCTTGATACTTCCCTCACTTCAGTTCTATCTAATATGGTATCTTGTCTGACAGTGATGTCTTCTCACGATTCCATCGGTGTAGTGCTCAAATGCATGCTAAAGGGTGCTGTGGACTTTCTTGTGAAACCAATAAGGAAGAATGAGTTGCGCAACTTGTGGCAGCACGTTTGGAGGAGGCATTGTGTACGTTTTCTTGTTGGTTCGACAAGTTTTTATTAGTCTTTATTTTGCCAATGGGTATCTTCGGTCCATCCTTGTTTAGCTTAGTGCTAGGAGTATCAGCAGAGGTCTTGGCTAACTTCACTATTGGTGCAGTCAAATAGCCACACAAATGCATCCAATAATAATGCTGCAAGCAATCATATAAGCACAATTGCTGGAGATGGGTCCAAGACTGGGGAGAACAGCGATCAAGGTAGTGATGCTCAGGTGAGCGTCAGTGAACTGCTACTATCCCATTTAGATTAAGTTTGTTCTGGGTGATACGGCATGGATAATGAATTCATGTTCTTTCTCCAACAACTTGAGAAAATATATTTTCGAAGGAAAAAATGATTTTGTGCCATTAACAATAATATATTAATAACAGCTGTTATGAATTTTAAACTCTATATGGAAGCATGGTCACCATATATCTCACACAAACTTGGGAACCAGCAGATGAGAAGACTGAAGAGGCAGATGATGGCAGAATTGAGATGGACTGCAAAGGCCATTGGTTTTGCTGTCCATAGATATTTGCCGGAGTCTTTTAAAAATATTATATTTGATATGCTCAAAATCTATGGGTTAAGGAATTCTGCCCTGTTCTCCTTGGTCAATTCCTGCTTGTGTGGGACGGTATAACATGGATAAATTAGCTGGACATCCATATAGATGCTGAAGGTTATGGAAGTCTGGCTCATATTTCTATATTTAGTGACATCTTAATATATTATATGCATGACACATTTGACTAGTGGCACCATGTGACTTTTGAGCAGGGCTCAGATAGTAAGCCAGAGATGGGAATTGAGAGTGATCAGAAACACAGAGGGCCTCATCTAGCTGAAGGTGGGAGTACTTCCAGGGAGGTGGAAGCCAAACCAGAGGAACTTGATAATGGCGCACCAATAATGGCAAATGCATTGAAATTGGATGATGATGTGGAAGCTGGAGGTTGTCGGAATTTTATGTTTGACACTCTCCCACTATTGCAAAATTCACTTTATGGTTCTGATATTGGTAAAGTCTAATTATTGCAGATATATCTGCAGGGACTGCTTTAGTTGAAAAATACAAAGAGAAGAATAGTTCTTTTCATAAATCCGCATACAGGGAGGAAGGCAAGCATTTTATGGGATCTAAAGACGGTGATCTTCCTGATCCTAATTCGTATTGTCAAAATAATGCTCCAGATGAAACGTTGAATGATATGATAGATTTTATTGAGTCAGTAGCTAACAGAAAATGCAGTTCTTGTGTTTCGGAGAAGCATGCTTTGAGGAAAGATGCATTACCTGAAACTTCAACATCCTCTCATGCGAAGAGTACATCTGAATTTGGTTCCTCACCACATTTGGAACTTTCTTTGAGAAGACAACAGCTCAATGGCTGTGTAGATCAGGATTTCAAACAAAAGCATATATTGAATCATTCAAATGCCTCTGCCTTCTCAAGGTAACTTTTGTAAATCTAGACTTCCCTCTTATGCAACTTAGAAGAGCTGCTTATAGGTCTTAAGACGTCAGATATTTATGATCTAATGGCCAGTCATATCGAACTCTATGATCTGGATATCAAGTCTTGTGCATAAAATGGTCAGCAAATGGTTATATTACTAAGGGTTTTAAGTACTAGCCATACCATACCATGCTAGTGCTGGTATGCCTTTTGGTATGGCACCGCACTGACATATGGTACACATCTCACTTTAGCTGTACTGCACCCATAGGTATATTATATATCAGTTTTTTTATCATTCATTGAAACAAAAATATTCAACCTCAACCGTTGTCAAAAAAAAAAAAAAAAAAAACTTTGCCCCATCTATATTGAGATTGGCTTTTTAGGAAGAAAATATAATTCATTAATTTTTGAGAAAGTTGTATAGTTGATACACAACCTGACGTCACCCCTTTAAATTGGCAATGGTTTTATAGCTCAAGCATCTTTGGACTCACGGTGCTTACAATGACATCCCCAAGGCCGTTTAGTGGGAAGGGATGCTGTTCTACATCTTTACTTTAAAGTTTCCAGCAAAAAGCAAATATTGGATTTAGGAAAATGCGCTTTATCTCTAAGACAGATTTTATAGGTTGGACTGAGGTTGCAGAGGGAAAATTTGCAATTTTAAAATAGCAAATTGAAATGCTAAGTGAGAAGTTAGGTCCTAAACAAATTAAAAAGAAGAGTCTGTTGTTAAATTATTCATGGTTGGCTTTAAGAATTTTTTTTGCTGTTGGACCTCTATGGACTAAGCCCTTTTCTGGGGTTTTTAGAACTGTATCTCACTACTTGCATGTAAGTCATGTGTCCCCAACCCCACCATCTTCTCTTCAAAGACTTCAACCTATTACAAGAACCATTCCAAAATTACACCATCTTAACTTTTGTGTAACACTTGTTCAAAGTACCTTGAGTGGTTTTAGCTTGTGATCTATCAGTTTTACTCTTAAGATTCTTCGATGGACACACAGCCAACTATGCTGATACCAGTTTCCTCACATGCACCTTTGCATCCTCATCTTTGCCAGGCTCATCACATGGCATTTGATCTCTTCACTGCATGCATGCACCTGCATGGTATATGCACACATTGATTAACTATAAATGATCTTGTATATATCCAAGCAGCTTGCACAGTCTCATGCACATTATCAAAATGATTTCATAGCTCTTTTAATCCGTAATTTCTTCATGATCCATATCTGGCCTTGCTTTTGTCTTTCCACTTGTTTTAGCGGCATCCATGTGCTTCATGGTCAAATACCAAGAGTACAAAGCCTTGAAAACTAGATTCATCTATGGATCTGTCTATGTATCTGCTCTCTTTTTCTTTTCCTTTTTCTTTAATCTTTTGCACAATCAACTAACAAAACCTTGTTACCATTTCTAGATTCACGTTAACACCCAGCATTTTAGTAGCGATGCAAACTTTGGTTTTGTCAGAACTAGCAAACTTGTGGAGGGGCTTGTAATCAAGAATATTGAATGTCTTTAAGAAAGTAACATAATTATGGGTGCAAGCTTCACTCAAATGATAGCCATAACCATTGGGTTGTTGCGCATGCTCAAGTTAGCAACCAGATAAATCAAGGAGCAAAAAAAGAAAACATTCATATGGTTAAATGAGAAAGTCATTGGGGATGATGTCTAAGATGGAGCATTTAGAAGAGGAAGATCCACTAACAATGATTCTAGCAAGGAAAAATGCATAAAAGATGCTTTTAGATGACAGACACATGTATGTATTTGCACTCTAATTCTCTAATTGTCGGCTTGATCATTTTACACTCTTCATACTTCCTGTTTATGTCGTCTCTGAATCTCTCTCTTAATCTGCTTGATCATTTTAGACTCACTCTTTATACTTCCTGTTCCTCTTATCCATTCGAACATCCCTGTCTAACAAATGGAATGCATACAGTCGCACCAAACATGAAATCAATTTGAAAATACATCTTTAAAGTTGGATTCCCCCCTTCTTTTAGTATTTGTAATCCTTTTACTGCTAATCAGTTTAGTATATCTCTTATCTTGTAAGCTACTTACCTAGTTTCTTTTCTTCTTCTGATTCTTCTTAACTTGTTCAATGGTGGATTTAGCATTGAAGCCTACAACCTGGACTAAGTTAACCCAAATTTTCTTATATAAGACCTCAGGTTCACTTTCTTTTGCCCTTTCCCCATAAATTTGAAAATCTAATCAAATTATAATTTCATTTCAATTCCAGCAGAAACTCCACTTTTTTCAAGTTTGTGTTCTATGGCCCCTTGAAATCTCTCTTTGGAAAAATCATTCTGTCACTTAATGGCAGCCCATTTGTTTGATACTTGGGTCTTCATGTGTTTACCTCAATACTTTGCATGTACAGTGTCACCAAACTAAGAAATGAAATACTGGCAAGTGCCAGCTATGCATTTTCATAGAATTTAGTGTTCAAACTTTATGAAGTCAAGATGTATGTGGCATGCAAAATATATGAGTTCTGTTACCTAAGTAAAATGAAAGAATTCTGCCATGAAGCTTGTAAAGAAAATTAGTTATTGAAGGAAGGGGCTTACCAGAATGTATGTCATCTGAGGAGGCAAAAGTCATTCTTGTATTGTCTGGGGATTGATTTGTTAACCTAGAACTTGCCAAATTATCAAAGGTCCTCAGACTGCTTGAGAGACAATGATGCCACAAATCAACGAAAGCATGTTAAAGGAACAAATGGTTGAAAAGGAAGGAGAAATAAGCTCAATAAATGAGCATATTGCAACATGATGATTTTTCTGCTTTCCATTGTCATGTTCCTGGTCTTCTAGCTTGTTAAAGCAAGGTTTCTTAACCGAATATGATGAGGATGGAAAGGATAATGTGAAACCACTGCTGTTTAACTGATTAGCATGAGTAAGCCCATGAATAAATAATAGTAGTAAAATGCAGATATTGTTAATTGGCTACTGAAATCTATTTGTAATGTATTTTGTCCTATACTTTTGGGACAATGATGTAAAGTTTGACAAGATCAATATGATGACATTAGAAGAACATCTGGACATGTGGTAAGAGTAAAGGCACATTTGGTAGCCATGATGAGATTGAATCCCATCAACATTTGGTCATTCTTTTTCCTTTGACTGTTTGTTTATGTGTCCAGATTTGTTAGTTGAAGAGATGTTATACTTATGGTTAATAACATGGACGTATGTAGCTACATATATGGCCAAACCTGAAGCCTGAAATGAATTTTAGGATTGGATTATCCATCGTAAAATCATCAGTAGCTGATTCCATAGCTGGTTGTCTAAAGGAATTGGAAGTCCAGCACCCATTTATCCTTTGCTAGTAACATTCAGCAAAATGTTACCGCTCTACATTCTTCTCATTTGCATTTAAAAATTTCTTTTTGCTTAGATCCAGTCCTTATGAGAGCAAGGTTCTATTTTTCTTTATTTTGCAGGTATGGTGACAAAAAGGCTCACCATTCATGTAAAAAGCCTGTTTCTTCAGCTGTGTGTGTTAGAACCATAGAATGTATTGATAAATCTCAGTTGCATGTCAGTACTCATGGCTCTGACAATGACAAGAACATTTCCCTCTTACCTAAAGGAATGGTGTTCCATCAGGGGAATGCAGGTGAAACTACAAAATACTTTCAGGTCACTTCTGAAAGCAACAGAGAGGATGCTGGCCTTGTGTCTTGTCCAGCAGGAGAGGATGACCATGCTGGTCATTCCTCCAAAGGAGAGAATATGGTTTTCAGTCATCCTCAATTTGGGTTTATTCCACTACCAACTCCTGTTGGAGCAATACCATATCAGAGCTTATGTGCAGGGTATGGTGCTATCTTGCAACCAGTGTTCTATCCTGAGGCTTCCTTACAACCTCATAGTTCAGCAGCAGCTGAGAAGGCAACAGTTCAAATTACTTCTGATCAATCTGGTCATCATGATGATCATCGTATCAATCATCCCCAATGCAATGAATTTCGCCGCCATGAAGAAAATCGTCTGCCCCACTACCGGAGACAGCATCTCGATATGGAACCAGGAGATTCAAGAGATTTGTCATGCACTCCTGTGGAACTCGCCAATCAAGGCACCAGCTGTAGTCAGGACATTCTCAAAGGCAGTGGAAGCAATTATAGTGGTGAAACAGCAGATGCTGATGCATTTACTGGAACTGCTCTAGAGAGTGGTCCTGAAAGTGGTGCCCAGAACTGCAGCAGGAAAGTGTTGGACAGTGACCGATCATGCTGTGAGGCTGCCTTGATCAAATTCCGCATGAAACGGAAAGACAGATGCTTTGAGAAGAAGGTAAGGGATAAATAGCAGTCCTACCTCTGTGGCATTGCTTGTTTCTTGGCTGGCTTCCATGGAAGCCCAGAATTGCAGGTAGAATATCTAATGATTTGAAGCTGAAAGGTTTTGGCTGTTTCAGTTTGATTCAGTGAAACTGCAGTTGCAAATAATAATTATTCTTATATCGAGGGGAAAAATTAACATGATACACATGAAAATAACCGAAATTTGAAGGTTTTTCTGAATTATCGTTCCAGCAAGTTTGACTGCAAGACTGTAGTTCTATGGATTTGAAGTACAGTTGATGAATATTTTGATTCAGTTATGAAGCTTTGCTCAAATGCAAATATAAATCACCAAATAGGAAACATAAAGATGTGGTACAACTTTGTGGGGTTATTTGTCAACTACAAAGACACACACACACTCGCACGCACGCACAGAGACAGACATACATACATACATACTCTTAGTCCTAATCTCAATCTCTTGTAGCTATGACATCATATTGTAGTTAAGTGTCATCAACAAGCATGTTGTTGATAGCAGTCCTATTCTGTCTGAATGGGACAGACCAGACAGAAACCAGTGATGTGACATCAAAAGATTTTGATTTGGATGCTCATAATTGAAACAGTTCATTTTGGAGAAAATTCTAGGCCATGGCACTTTCATAGTAGTTCTTAGTAGTTTAATGAACTTTTTTTCTTACTACCTAGAATTTTGATATGTAATCATCTTGTTCTGTTTGACAGGTTAGATATCACAGTAGGAAAAAGCTCGCAGAGCAACGGCCAAGAGTAAAAGGTCAGTTTGTGCGTCGAAAAGCTCCTGACTCCATGACAACAACAGAAGCAGAAAACTGACTCGGAGAGTTTCTTCTGCTGCTTGGTTTCCTCGGCAAGCGACAGTGAATGTAAGGGTTTTGCTGGCATTTTTAACTCTTCTCCATGTGCTCACTCTCGTGGCTGAATAAATCAAAGGTTGCTTTATGAGCTTGTAATGTACCAGGGGCTTTGTGCGAACATGTGTTGGAAGAGAACTTTACAATAAAAATTCGAGATCCTATGATAGTCTTACAGCTTCACTCCTATGAGGTTGTCCTTTGTTTCTAGGCCCTTGCAATGCAGGTATTATTTGAAAGTCACTCCAGAATCTACATGCTGGTTATGGTTCAATTTAGCACGTCCACACATCAGTAACCTTCCTATCCTTAGAAAATGTATCATTGAAACCTATCTGGCAGGGTAGGTATGGTCTTTTGTCTGTGTTTACGTTTGGTGAACATTTTTAACATTTCTCATGTGCTTTTCTTCCCTAGATGAAAAACATTCATTTTCATAATAATAAACCACCCACAAATTGATCAGCAGGAGACATGTATGCTACTTTCAGAGTATGAAGTGTATGTCAGTTTATAATACAGCGTGAAAAATCATCACCTCATCCAGCGGAGCTGTCATGATCTATTAGCATCATGAGTGATGTGTGGCATGCTAAAAATGGGCATGCTAGAGACATTGTGTAAGGTGTAAGCAGCGTTATATTCTGAAATTATTTTGGTTGTCTTCAGAAGCCATTGGCACTGGAAACTTTTTAAACAACAAACTGTTGACTACTATTTCTTTTGTCATCATTTGTGTATCTTCCTGATGGACAATCTTTTTAAACAACAAACTCTATGTGCCTGTTGATTCCTTGAACCCAAAGAAACAAGTTTTAAAGGTTTTTTACTACATAAACTGTTGCTATTATTCACAATATGCATGCTGAACTGTAGCTTGTGCACCACCTCGCTTCATCACTGATTTGTACGTGTTTGCAGGATGTTATAGGCTACTATTTCTTTGGCTTGTCAACTCTCACCTGAACACACTGAAACTCTTAAACGCAGTTAGTTTGATATTACTGCGTACCATATTTGTGCATTAAAACGTACCAACGTATTTCGTTGGAACTAAGCTATCAAGCAAGTCTGCTTAAAAACCTGGCGTCCTCAAATGTCTTGGACATTCTACAGGCTCATGCTCATATTGATTTGTTCATATCACCAGTCACCAGTGGCTTCAGGTTGTTTGCTCTCAGTTTCTATTACTTGGTTTGCTTCCATATCCAGAATTATTGTCACTTGCCAAACATGGTGTTTCTCTCAATTCTAGTTGACAAACAAAGCTAAATCCAAGAATTTTCCCTTTGATTTATAAGATTCCTTCAGAACCACGGGTTGGATTATCCAGTACAAGGGGTGCATATTTTGGTGTTTAGGACATAGATTCCGGGTTTAGGGCTGATAGGTCATACTAAGGGAGATTTTTTTTACACCATGTGTGGCGTAGAAAAATTGACGGACGATTTCGTTGGAATGCGTAGTTACGTATTTAATGTTTTGTAGTATTAAAAATTTTGAATGATGAAAATATTTTTTTAAAAAAATAATAATATTTTTATAAAAATTATAGTATTTTATTTAGGATGTTATAATTTTTGTGCTTGCCATGAATTTTGTGGCCTTATGACGTCTCTAAGCGTTCTATATAACTTAATACTATGGTGGCAACCATGCAGTCGTTTGTGGCAACCATGCAGTCGTTTGACATGATTTAAAAAGGAGCCATTATGGTGAGGCCATCATAACGATTTCAATGAGGTTCTTCGCATCAAACTTGGCATTCAAAATTTGCTCTATTTCACCAATTCAACAAATTAGCACCTTCCATTGCATGGAACATATTAGTAATAAGAGGTATTTAAGTAATAAGGTTTATCTGATCAGTATCCCATGATAACAGTTATCATATAACCTTAATAATGGTTGATGTTTGGTGCGACAACGATATATTTTCTTTCTCCAAGTTCGACTTTTCATATCAAATTATCTTCAAAGAATTTTATGCCACCTGAAAATATCTTTTCATCATGTGAGCAGTGATTAGGATGATGCCAATTTTATTTATCTTATATTTTGTCACTTGTTGTTTTCTGCCATAATATCGTTTTATAACAGCCATTAGGGTTTCCAAAAACAAAGAAAAAAGAAAATATAGGGTCTCTCACGTGGCCATCCGGGAAAAATCTACGCGAACACTGCCGTTATTTTAAGCGTTGTCTTCTTTATGATGTGCCACGTGTCATAAAAGATGGGCACAAGAAGCCCGTGGAGTCGGAAATCTGTCACTAAGCCGTATCACGAAACATGAGACCAATGAATATCGGGCAACGCCGCACTGATCCGACGGTCGGGATCTTTCTGTCTGTAAACCGTTTTGAGCGGAGACATCGTCCTCTCGCTCTTTCTTTCAGCCAAGCTTCAAAACTCGGTCACACTTTCTTCGTTTTCGTCCTGGACAGCGAATCATGCTGCAACATCTCTACCACAAAGCTAGGCATGGGTCAAGCGATGGCTTTTCTTTCTTTGTTTCTTTCTTTCTTATGTGGTGGCGAGTCTTTATAATTTCCTTCCACATCTTGGAGACACATTAATTATGCATGACTGGTTCATGCGCATGGCTGAAAGACAAGATTCCAAAAGTCTCATGGATTGCCACACCAAGAAATAGTAAGAAATTTCATTATAGAAAACACATTGGTTCTTGATCTTTTGGCTTATAATTTAGGTGAGGAGGAGAGTTAGAAGGGGAAGCCAATCCAATCTTTAGAACTCTCTGGTTCAACCATCTCCATCCCTGAAATATCTCAGACTTTTGGAGATCCTTTGAAAGCGAAGCAACTGCCATTTCCAAACTTGTTTTTTCATTCTAAAAGTTAGCGTATCCTATAATTATAACCTGAATCAATTTTTTGCGCCATTAAGTTTGAAAAAGATCATTGAAAACTAAAATATGTGGTGTTGGCCACTGGTTGTATCACAATTCTCCCGTGTAGAAAAAAGGTCGATGGGATAACATATTTTTGTATTTGAATTTATGGATAAAATTTAAGCATCCGAATAATTTTTATATTTATATTTTTTTAATTTGCATCCATATTCATATTTATATTAATTATTTTAATATTCTATTTCTATTTGTAATTATTTAAAATATATATATATAATTTTTTTGCACGTATCTACGTCCATATTCGCCAAACAAAAAAAAAAAAAAAAAAAGGTACGTGAATATCCTAATATCCAATCTACTTTTAGTCCTATTTTTGGGAGAGGTTTGGTCTTCCAACATACAACCATGGCTGGCTGTAAAAGTCTATGCAATATCATAAGGCATACTTTCCCATATAACCCATGGGATGCATATGAATACGTTTGTCGTGCCAATTGCAACCAGACTTTTTTTTGGGAGACTTGAACTCTCTTCCCAGCTCCCATCTCCCCCAACACCCTTTACAACAATGTCAATCTTAGAGCAGGTGGGTAAAATATATAATAATAATCATCACCTGGCTAGCTAGAACCTTAACCGAAAGAACTCATCCACGTTTGCTTCAATTGCCTGAATTTTGAAATGCAACAGGCACAGGCTAATGCATGCATTATAAATTAGTCAAATCCACTCCCTCCAAACGTAGTTATAATCCAACCGTGAAGTCACGAGGTTAAGCAGTCCAGGTCTAGTTCCATGTCGTACGCAGGCTATTAGCCTTGTCCTAGTATGAGCTTGCAATTAGACAGCAGCTCCGACTTCATAGAAATTACACCAGGCTTTAAATAAATGAGCTGTTCACAATTATCCCGTTGGAAAACGTTCGGGCTGAGGCCAAGTTGGAGAGCTCAAAGTCTAATTGATCATCCCGTGTAACTTCCGACACAATGCAAACACGGAATAAAAGACCTGTAATCCAGTGGCAGATGCTTGGAAGCCAACGGCACCTTTTTCCTTGGATGCCATTGCAGCCATCGGAAGCTTTCTCTCGCTCCAAGATTTTACCATCATGGCTTTTCTTCCTGCTCAAGTACCGCTAAAGTAGATTCACCCTGAGTACGATTGTGTCCTTTGCTTGTAAAATAGTAACAAAGCTGAGCATAGCCGATGTTAATTTAAGAAGAATTTAAACTTCTAAAAAAAAATATATGATGAGAAAGAATTATCTGAGAAAAATATTATTTAAAATTTAAAAATAATTTATTGAAAAAATTTGAATAAAATTTGACTGATGAAAAAATCTAAAAAAAAACTGATTAATGGAGAAGTCCAAAACAAGTTTGACTGATGGAGAAGTTTGAGTGATAGAAAAGTATAGGAGTCTGATTGGTAGAAAAGTTCGACTAAAGAAATTTGACTGATAGAGAAGTTTGGCTGAAGAAAAAGTATGAAAGGAGTTCGACTCCTGGAGAAATCTGACTGAAAAAGAAATCCAAAAAAAATTAGACTCCTAGAGAAATTCAATTGAGGGAGAAGTCTGAATGGAGTTGGGCTCATGGAGGAATCCGACTGAAGGAAAAGTTCGGAAGAAGTTGGACTCCTAGAGGAATCAGACTGAGAGAAAAGTCTGGAGGAAGTTCGGCTTCTAGAGAAATCCGACTGAAGAAGAAGTCCGGGTCATAGAGGAATCCGACTGAAGTAGAAGTTCGGAAGGGATTCGGCTCCTAGAAAAATTCGACTGAAGGAGAGGTCCGAAAAGAGTTCGGCTCCTGGAGGAATCCATCTGAAGGAGAAGTTCAGAGGAAGTTCGGCTCTTGGAGGAATCGGACTGAAGTAGAGGTCCGAAAGAAATTCGGCTCCTGAAGGAATCCATCCGAAGGAGAGGTCCAGAAGGAGTTCGACTCCTGGAGGAATCCATCCGAAGGAGAGGTCCAGAAGAAGTTCAGCTCCTGAAGGAATCCGACTGAGAGAGAAGTCCGGAGGAAGTTAGGCTCTTGGACGAATCTAACTGAAGGAGAAGTTCGGAAGGAGTTCAGCTGGGGTTCGACCATTGGAGGAGTTCGGCGGGGTTCGGCCACTGAAGGAGTTCGGCTAAGGTTCAACCGCTGAGGAGTTCGGCTAAGATTCGACTGCTGGAGGAGTTTGGCTGAGGTCCGACCATTGAAGGAGAATTTTTTATCGAAATTCTTCTGTGATTATTAGTTGCATTAGGCTAAGCATCAGGCTAGACTTCGATGGAAGCGGGGTTTATCCCCAATAATAGTCCTCCTACTTTCGAGTTCGAAATTCGAAGGAAGAGAGTACAAAAAAGACGACTGTCCAAGTTCTTTTTCGAGCTCTGCACTAGTTCAGGTTGAAGCTCGGAGGAGATCTTATCTCCAGCCGAGGTTGAAGTTGAAGCTCAGGGTAAATCTTATCTCCTGTTGAAGGGTTGAAGTTCGGGGGAGATCTTATCTCCAACTGAGGTTGACGTTGAAATTAAAGCTCGAGGGAGATCTTGTCTCTAGCCGAGGTTGACGTTGAAGTTGAAGCTCAAAGAGATCTTGTCTTCAGCTTATCTCCAATCGAGGTTAAAAAAGATCTTATCTCCTATTGATGTAAAAGCTCGGAGGAGATCTTATCTCCAGCCAAAGTTGAAGGAGATCTTATGTCCTGTTGATGTAGACGTTGAAGCTCGAGGAAGATTTTATCTCCAGTCGAGGTTGAAGAACATCTTATCTTCTGTTGACATAGAAGTTCGGAGAAGATCTTATCTCCAACTGAGGTTGAAGGAGATTTTATCTCTTGTAAACATTGAAGCTTGGGGAAGATCTTATCTCCTGCCGAGGTTGAAGAAGATCTTATCTCCGATTGACGTAGACGTTGAAGTTTGAGAGAGATCTTATCTCCAGCCAAGATTGAAGGAGATCTTATCTCCTATTGACGTAGAAGCTCGAGAAAGATCTTATCTCTAACCAAGGTTGAAGAATATCTTATCTTCTGTTGACGTAGATGTTGAAGCTCGGGGGAGATCTTATCTCCAGCCGAGGTTGAAGGAGATCTTATCTCCTTCTGAAATTGAAGCTCGAAAGAGATCTTATCTCCAGCCGAGTCGAAGCCTCTCTTCTCACCTCGTCTATAATGAACGAGGCCTTCGAGTTCGCTCACGTTAGGACGAGGTTCTCCTTCTGTCCCTAATGGACTGTAGGGGCACATAAGGGCCGTTGTCGGGGCCTCTCTTCTCACCTCGTCTAAAATGAACGAGGCCTTCGACTTTGCTCACGTTAAGATGAGGTTCTCCTCCTATTTCTAACATGGCACTAGAGACATAGATGGGCCATTGAATGGGCTTCTCCCCTCCTGTCTTAAATAATCAGAGATCTTCGACGTGCTCATGTTAGGACAAGGTTCTCCTCCTATTTCTAACATGGCACTAGGAGCACAGATGGGCCATTGAATGAGCCTCTCCCCTCTTCCTATCTTAAATAATCGAAGGTCTTCGACCTGCTCATGTTAGGACGAGGTTCTCCTTCTGTTCCTAACATGGCAATAGGGGCACAGATGGACTGTTGAATAGGCCTATCCCCTCTTGTCTTAAATAACAGGAAGTCTTCGACGTGCTCATATTAGAACAAGGTTCTCCTCCTATTCCTAACATGGCACTAGAGGTACAGATAGACTGTTAAATGGGCCACTCTCCTCCTATCTTAAATAATCGAAGATCTTCGACGTGCTCATATTAGGATGAGGTTCTTCTTCTATTCCTAACATGGCACTAGGAGCACAGATGGACCGTTGAATGGATCTCTCTCCTCCTTCTGTCTTAAATAATCGGAGAACTTCGATCTGCTCATGTTAGGATGATGTTCTCCTCCTATTCCTAACATGGCAAATAGGAGCACAGATGGGCCGTTGAATGGGCCCTCCCTTCCTGTCTTAAATAATATGAGGTCTTCAAACCTGCTCATGTTAGGACGAGGTTCTCCTCCTATTCCTAACATGGCGACTAAGGCACAGATGGCCCGTTGAATGGATCCTCTCCTCTTCTTATCTTAAATAATCGAAGATCTTCGACCTTACTCATGTTAGGATTGAGGTTCTTTTCTATTCCTAACATAGCAATAGGGGCACAGATGGGCTGTTGAATGGGCCACTCTCCTCCTCCTGTCTTAAATAATAGAAGGTCTTCGACCTGCTCATGTTAGGATGAGGTTCTCCTCCTATTCCTAATATGGCAATAAAGGCACAGATGGATCATTGAATAGGTCTCTCTCCTCCTTATGTCTTAAATAATCGAAGATCTTTGACGTGCTCATATTAGGACGAGGTTCTCCTCCTGTTGCTAACATGGCACTAGGAGCACAGATGGGCTGTTGAATGGACCTCTCCCCTCCTTCTGTCTTAAATAATCGGAGGTCTTCGATCTGTTCATGTTAGGACGAGGTTCTCCTCCTGTGCCTAATATGGCATTAGAGGCACAGATTGATCGTTGAATGGGCCTCTCTCCTCCTTCTATCTTAAATAATCAGAGGTCTTCGATCTGCTCATGTTAGGACGAGGATCTCCTCCTATTCCTAATATGACACTAGGGGCACAGATGGGCCATTGAATGGGCCTCTCTCCTTCTTCTATCTTAAATAATCGGAGGTCTTCGATCTGCTCATGTTAGGACGAGGTTCTCCTCATGTTCCTAATATGGCCACTATTGATTGCTTCTTTTCTGTCGTCACATAATTTTTGCACCAAGAAATCATAATATTGAAATGGAGGAGTTTTATTGAAGAAAAATTATCGGTAGTACATTCCTAAAAATTTCAAGATCGTGAGAACGTTATTTCATCGAGCTCCTTCAGACGATAAGTTCTGGACCGGACGACTTCCTCTATTTCATATTGGACTTTCCAATATGGGGCAAGCTTCTCCTGGCTCTAAGGCTGAGAGATGGCGCTCGTCGAAGTACTAAGCCCCCCTAGAGATAGTGTTGATGATGTCGGGAGGCTGCTGATCTCCTTGTTCCTTCCTCATTGGTGGTTCTAGCTACGGTAGCGCCCTTGGCTTGCTTTAGGCCGACGTCTATGGAGCATTGAAAAGGATGTAGTTGTGAAACCTTCAGAGATAACTTCTTCGCGTCCTTCCGTCGGAGCTTCTTTGATGACGAGCTCGAGAAGGAGTTCAGGCTCGCTTGCACTCGGAGGAAGTCCGTAAGCACAGCCAAACTTCATTCGGCCCTCCATTAGTGGCGGGTCTATGCCGCTCTCCTGCAGCTTTCTCATCCTTCAACTTGAAGGCTTCTTTCGCTCGGACATATTCCTCAGCACGAGCTAGCAGATCGGCAAAGTCTCTAGGGTATTTCTTCTTCAAGGACAACAGTAAATCATTCTTCTGAAGGCCGCCCTTGAGTACAGCCATCGTAATTGACTGGTCTAGGTTTCGGACCTCCAACGCAGCAACATTAAATCGGGTATCATAAATTCGGATGGATTCTCCCTCCTTCTGCTTGATGTTCATCAGAGAATTCGAATCTCGGCATGGACATCGGCTGCTGACGAAGTGAACCGCAAACTGATGGCTCATTTAGTCAAAGAAGAAGATCGTACCCGACTTCAATACCGAGTACCAATTTCTTCCTCCTTCCTTTAAGGTAGATGGAAAAGCTCGGCATAATATGGCATCTGGTGCATCATAAAGCAGCATCGTGGTTCGGAAGGCTTTCAAGTGATCGACCGGATCAGAGGTTCCATCATAGCTTTCAAATTGGGAAAGCTTGAAGTTCAGTGGAATGGACTCTTGCATAATTCGAGAAGAGAAATGGGGGATCGGTACAGATGTCGTTATGGTGAGCCGAGGCGATGTGGCCGAGCTCCTCAATCCATCGATCCATCCTCCATAATTTTTGATCGAGAATGTCATCTCGATGCAGGTCTTAGAAGGTTTTTGGCTATAGATGGAGAAGGTCCCTTCCAAAGAAGAACCAAGATTCAAGTAAAGATTCTCTGCTCGCTATTTATCCTTCCCAAAGGCAACAGGTATGCTAGCCCAAGTGCTCCTCCTTGGGATCGATTTCTGACATTCCGATGGTGGATTTTCTAACAGAACCACCATCGGAGGCTACCGTATGGCCTGCACCATTTCGGTGAGGCCCTGAATCCGCTGCATCAGCATGTTAAATTACTCCGGATCTACCACGACTGTCGGTGGAGGAGGTTGAAGTACCGATGATGGAGCAAGGACAGACGTATCTAGTCTAGATCTGATGACAGAAGTGGTAGATCTCCGGATAGTCACCCTCTTTGAAGGTATTTCTTAAGATTGAGGGAGATGATGGAGATGAACCTTGAAGAAGAGAATCCATAGGATCGATTGAGCACCCCTTTAAGAATAAGGATACCTCAAAAATAGAGCCCTCCTTCTAGCGCCAATCCTGTTGGTGCAGAATCTGATTGACGCCGGATCGAACTGGAGTCGAGGAAGACGAGGTCGCCGTCGGTGACCTACAAAATAAAGTTCTGTTCGGAGTCGATGATGGTGGCTCTAGTAAGACCCTCCGACGATCAAGTTAGCTCTTCTGGCCAACACGAATGAAGTGCTCAGGAAAGAGTTTGACAGAGTTTTAGAAAGAAGAAAAGAGTTTAGAGAAAATGTATCTGAAGGATCCCTTTTGTAGATGGAGCCTGGAGCTGATAGTGACAGCTATAGCTGTTTGGTAGTTGGCCGCTCGGAGTCATGTGAGAGGGGCATTGCCTACAGCAGACTGATAGTGACAGTCATAGCCATCCGGTAGTTGGCCTCTTAGGGCCGTATGCGGTTTGCTACGGAGAGAGGGTTGTCGTCAAACTGATAGTGACCGTTCATTGAGATTTAATAATCAAAGTTCAGAGGAAGCAAGTATTGGTCGGTGAAGAGCTTTGACATACATCAATTTCAGAGGTGTTTGGACTCCTAAAAGGGATACGGGTAGAGAAGATCATTCGGAAGGAATGCTAGCTGAAATCTGGAAGCAATCCACTGGAGAAATCTGACTGAAGGAGAAGTTTGGAAGGAATTCGGCTCCTGTAGAGATCAGAGTTCGAAAGGAGTTCGGTTCCTGCGGGAGTCCGACTGAGGGAGGAGTCCTGAAAGAGTTCGGCCGATTTAAGGAGTTCGGCTAAGGTTTGATCGCTGGAGGAGTTCGGTTGGGATCCGATCGCTGAAGGAGAATTTTCGATCGAAGCTCTTTCGTGATTATCAATTGCATCAGGCTAAACATCAGACTGAAATTTGATAGGAGTGAAATTTATCTTCAATAATGATTATTTTAAAAGAGCTCTAATCCTATCATTATAACCTAATATATATAATAGTTCCTAATAATTACTATGATAGATGTCATTATTTAGTTTTCACACTTATCACTACTAGCTAATTTCCATCGTATGGATTTGCATCATAATCACCTTCCTTCTATTACTCCTATATTTTAGATAGTATAATGATTTGTCGTATGTCATAGATGATAATAACCATTTGCTGGCCACATTTATTAACTTTGGCTCCACTAAATACCTCATCTTGAGCTGATAGCATCTCGGCCCCTTAATCCACAACCCTGATGCTCGATTTATATTTCTGAAAGCCGATCCGAGGTTAGCATTTTTTTTTCGTTGTACTCGGCCAAAAATAACTTCGGCCTACAAGCTGAAGCGCTTAATCGAAAATTGAAATCCCTCCAACACTTTTTATTAGATGTCCGACTGATGCTCAATATATATTGCATTATCTTTCGAAACATGATATTGCTTTGGTCTACAAACCACAATCATTAGTCCAGATGTGTAGGTAGATCATTTCCAACAATTTATCTATTTTAAATTAAAAAAAAAAAAAAGAAAAGAAGAAGATACTCCTAACTTTGTTCCATGGGGTTTCCTCCGGAACATTATTTTTCCCCAAAAATACGATGTTCCATGGTGCAATAAAAAGTGATCGGAAGCCATAAATCAATATAAAAAATCAATGTTCTTATAAATATAATAAAATAAAGAAATTTACTTTAGTTTTCGTGCATACACTTATATAATAGCAAACTCTTCGAATTCATCATCATCGGGGTTGGTTTACATAAACAACGGAATTTTCATATGATTCCGGTCCGCATTTTAGTTGTCTACATTGTTGCAGTCGGTTTTCGTATACGCTTGAGTGATCTGCAAAATAAATTTATTGATCAGAATTTTGTCTCTTAAATGTCTAAATCAATGGAGAGTAGCAAACATGATATTTAAGATAAAATTGGACGGAGTTTTTGTCCAAAATTATCTTCTTTCTTTACCTATCTCCTTATCACTTTTTTTATAGACAATCGATTATGGTGGTTGAGTACGTGGAATCATATTTTTTATGAAATTAAAAGATAGTTAACCCATATTATTGGACCGTAATTACAGAATTAGTGGGCACTTTATATTCATTAACAGTCGCGGCATGTAGCGACCGTGATCATAGATCCCAATATGCCGACTATCAGTTGGTGATAGTTAACACATAATATTGGACCGTAATTATAGGATTAGTAGACAATTTATATCTATTAACTGTCATGGTATGTTATGATTACCCATTGTTATCCATCTCACATGCTGCTTTTTTGCCGTTTATCTGCCGCAAGAAATATAATGGGCGGACCGGCGGAATACGTTGTAATATTTAACCAAGAGTAACCGCTCCGATGCTTGCCATCGTCCACGAACTAAAGCACTCCGGATTAACTAAAAAGTAAACGAATAAATTTAAGATGCGTTTGGTTAGCAATTTAATTTTTTTTTAAAATAAAAATTAAAAAACTATTTAGTATCATAAAAAGTCAAAAATTAAAAATTAAATAATTATTTTATATACAAAATAATTTTTTTTTATTCTTAAATATTTTTTATAGTTATCAAACACACTTTTTTTAATTTCTACCCCATAATAAAAATTAAAAATATTTTTAAAAATTAAAAATTAGAAATTATTATTTTCTATATTTGTTATACCAAACATGCATTTTATTTTTTATTTTTACTCAATAAAGAAAAATTAAAAATTAAAAAAACGTAACCAAACGCATTCTTAATTTTTACCATTTTTTATTAACTTAATCAGAATTTATGCAAGGATTTCTAGCACACATACAATAGAATTTATCTGGATCATAAAGATTCCGGATGTATAATATATTAAAAAAATCATTGTTTATCCGGTACAAACTAATCATTCAAGCACGACTCTGACTGGAACGGCAACTCGAAAATAGAAAAACTAGAAGCAATGCAACATCCCATCTCCTTCGCAGTCTACACCATCAAAAAACCAAATTATGCGGAAGCCAAAGAAATATTGCTCGACTGGGGTTGACCGGTACGCGCATCATAATCACCGGGATCCCCGGGTTTAAACTAACTCCTGCCGATGGAACAAAGCATCTTCTTAACTCCCAACAAATTCACCAAAAAACAAAATATATGGGATACCAAAACTTATCTCATCCACAAAGAGCATGTTTTCTTTTATCCCTCTTCTTATAAGCCGCTTTGAACTTTGATATTTTAATACAAACAAAAAGAAGACAAGAGGATTAACTTAATCAGTTTCCAAGTATCCACGATACCCCATGCATTGTCTTGTCTCAAAGATCAAACCAAAACAAAACGACAGTGGTCCGAGGCCCAGGAGAGCGGGTCCACAACAAAATCGCCATGGGACCCCCTTGACCAGAGTTGGGAGGATGTCGAACCACAATGCCCACTTTCTCCGTCCGCAATGGAGCATTAAATGGATACCATCACCCCTTCACACACCGTCACACCCACTCAAAAATGGAAAGCAACTCCTTCAATTGGAGGGAGGGCCAGCCCGCTGCCTGCCACCACTACGTGCGCATTGAATACCGATTTCGGCGATGGAGAAAACAAGAACTTGATGTACATCATAACAACGACAGCTACAATAATTTTATTCTTAAATAAAAGATCCAAGCTTCTAATTAACATATTATTGTTTATTAATTAATATGATATGTATACAGCCACTACGGCAGACAAGCCAGGAGCGCTAAAGAGACAAGAGAGAACGAAGAGAGACTATAAAAGACGGGAGAAAAAAATTCCAATCCTGCGTTCTTTGATCTCGTTATTTCCTACCATTGCTCTGCAGACCAAGCTTGTTATTTCCACCTCGTTTTTCTTCTCTACTTTTCTTTCTTCCGCAGAATCCATCCCCCACCGCCCCTTCCGCTTTCCTCGTACTTGTTCCTTAAAAGACAACAGCAACAGAAAACAAGGGGGGTGGTCTTTTTCTTTACAGTGACCGGCAAAGGGGATAATAGGTGAGGGGAATGGAGGCCTCAGTAGGTCCAGTCCTGAGGTAAATACATCTCAGGAGGAGCCGCCGCCTGATGAAATGGTATTCCTCGCTTCCCCATGGCTGCATTCCCTGTGGGCTGCCTCTGTCGCTCTCCTCCATTTTTGATGTCTACGGAACAAATCAAAACAGTGAGCGCCCGCTAACTACAAAGTTTTTCTATCTCTTATAGAACATGAGAAAAATAGAAATCATGTAAAAATTAGAGGCAGTAAAGGTAGGACACGCGAGCTTCAACGTAGTAAATTGATAAATAATAGCTTGAAATCATCGATAAACTTAGGATATACCAATACTTTGCGATAAAATAACAACAGAGCCAAAATAATAATAGTGATAATAATAAAACAAACAAAGAAAATAAAAAAAAACTTTGGCACCAAAATTTGGAAATCTTATATAACAAAGTAAAATCCATAGTAAGAAACAAAAACACAGGTCACTTATAAAATACGATGGAAACAAACCCAAGAAAGCAAATAAAAAGAAAACAGAGGAAGAGGTGAGCTATGTTAAACCTACTAGGTTCCTTCTTCGTTGAAGCTATGACTTCGTTACCGCTCACCCGAGGAAGGAACACGCCGGTGCCTCCGGACTCCCTCACAGACCCGCCGGTCCGAACCGGAACAAACCGCCGACCTCGAATCGGCACCAGCTGCTGCCTCGCCATAGCCCCACTTCTCCCCTGCCCAAAAGCCTCCACCTACATTAAAAGTTGCACAAATAAAACAAACCCATAACTAGAAGTAGCAATAAATAAAGAAAGAAAGAAAAATACCGACTATAGAAAGGACCCAAGTCCCAATAGGAGCCAGGTCATCACCGGTCTACCTGAGACGGTTTCGCCGCGGAAAAAGGAAACACCGGCCGCGAACCAGCGGCGGTGGCGTCAAGCACCCGCCTCCCAGCCACCGGCGAACGGAACCGGTCGTACACCTTCCCCGCTCCGGTCTCCCTCTCCACCGAAGGCCCAAACCGTGAAACCGATCCGTTTCCAAAACGAAACCCCTGCAAACCGAGAATATGAAGAGAGAAAAGGGTTAGGTTTTCACAGGAAAAGAAAGACAGAGAAGAGAAGATGGGGAACGAAGACGAACGTTGGAGGGGTGATGGTTGGCTCGCAGAAGGTGGCTGCGATCGAGGAGGCCGAAGGCGGCGAGCTTCTCGGCGAGGTCGTCCAAGTAGGACAGACCGACGGCGTCGGGCTGGCGGTGGTGGCGGCAGCAGACGCCGACGTCCGGGAAGATCTCCGACGGCAGCCAGAGCTCGCCATCGTCCGGATTCGGTGGGAACTCGGACATCAAAACCACCCAGGAACGAGAGAGAGAGAGAGAGAGTGTGTGCGGGGGGTGGGGGGGGGGGGGGGTGACAGTAAGGAATCGAGGGGACGAAGGGGGCAGATATATAGCGGCGGGGTGGGGGTATCAGGCGGTATAGGGAGGAATTTAGGGGCAGGAGAGGAATTTGAGTGGGCCCTTGTTGCCCCTCCTTTCGGAGAGGTAATGCTGCGGGGCGCCCGTCCAATATCCGCAAGGTTCCATTTGCCACGTGGCGAAATTCAATTTCTTTAATTTGCCGAAGCCAGGTCAATGGGCCCTGGTGATCTTCTGTTGGGCGAGAATCGCGACGCTGCAAAATATTTTCCTTTTTCGACGCTAAGGAAGCGGGCGGAGTGGGGCGAGTCGTGTCTAAGAAAAGCGTATCGTTTCAGGGACCAAACATTGCAGTCACTCTTTAACTCTGCTGACGTGGCGCGCGCTACCAGAGCAATAGCAATAAAAAGGTTGAAATAGAGAGTTGGAATTAGAGTCCCCACTGATGTTCCTCCGGAAAAGGTCACGATTAACATAACTGGCGAAAACAACCGTTACAACTTTCTTCGTGTCAGGAAGGATCAGCAATTGGATATATAATACGAAACATATTGAATTGCTCCATGCTTGTGAAACGTACCAACGTTTGAACCGAAAATTCTGTATGCTGGGATTTTATGCGGCTTCTGAAGTGGCTCGAACGGGACCGATTTGCGGCGGATCTCGGGGAGAAGCGTGAGAGATAAGTGTCGTCCGATGTCGTCGTACGGTCACGTGACACCGGTGGGCCCGCTGTCTCCGCCTCGGTCCGCGGCTCCACACCCCAAATGGCGGTTCCGTCGCTTCCCCTAAACTTACAGAAACACCCCCGGCACCGCGTGACAAGGTCCGTGCGCTTTTTGAAGCGGGAGACGCGTGAGGACATTTCCGCCCTTTAAAAAATACGTCCATCGTTTTCGTGGGTATTTCCTGCCGCACCCCGCAATGCCAAGTAAAACGTAAAAGTTCCGTGGGGATTAAATTCCCCAAAGTTCCTCACCAAAATATCTTTATACCAGATGAGGACTTTCGGGATGCTACGACCATGCCATAAATGGCAATATCACTTTTGTCCCATCAACAACCATTAATCATTGTCCTTTCACGCGTTGAAGCCATTACTTTCCCAATAATTTTTTTTATGGTTAAAAAATATTAAATATAATTTTAAAAAATATAAATTCATTCTCTCTCTCTCTCTCTATATATATATATATATGTATAATTAATCTCTTATTTTGGCTTTCCTATGCTTCTAATTTAAATCTCGATTACTTTCATAAAAAAAACACCCGAGCTACTTTAATATAGTAAATATCTTATTTTAGTAGAAAAAAATGATTTAATATTTTATACATTTATGCAAAATTTATGTATAAAAATTCAAACCCATTGAAGAACGTGCACCAAAAGGCCAGTTATTGCTAATTAATTATTTTTATAATTCATTAAATTGTCCAAATGTTGCATTTTACATTGATATGCTAATTCTCGTTTTTGAATTGGTATGATGGTCCATCTTTAGAAAAATTCTCTTGCTCAATTAGCATTTATTTGATATACATAGTTAAAAAAAAAATTATTTATTAAAAAGTGGTTATCCAAATATCCTGAAGTTATAGATAACTTTACTAAAATTAAATCACTTATTTAGATAATTATATTTTATAAAAATAACAAAAGTAAATTATTTTATAAAATAGAAAATACTTTCAAGTATAATTTTGCCTCCATCCATTTCTTAAATTCATAAAAAATAAAATAATATTTTTATCCTTGTACTAAAATATGAATTTATGAAAACCTATACAATCATATATTCCTTACTTTTGATGTATTCCTCTACAAATCCCTCCAACAAAATACTAAAAAGTAACTTATTTTACAAAGCCTATTATCCCATCTGTTGGGGATAAACTCCGCTCCCATCGAAGTTCAGTCTGATGCTTAGCCTAATGCAACCAATAATCATGAAAGAGCTTCGATCATAAATTCTTCTTCAATGGTCAGATCCCAGCCAAACTCCTCCAACGACCAAACCTTAACCAAACTACTTCTGCCGGTCGAACTCTTCAGCGACTGAGCCCCAGACGAACTCCTCCAGCGATCGAACTCCTTCCGAACTTCTTCCTCAGTCGAACTTCTTTCAGAGTCGAATTTCTTTCGGATCTCTCCTTTAGACGGATATCTATAGGAGTCGAACTCCTTCCAGACTTCTTCTTCAGTCAAACTTCTCTAAGAACCAAACTTCTTCCTGATCTCTCCTTCAGACAGATGCCTATAGAAGTCGAACCCCTTCCGAACTTCTCCCTCAGTCGGGCTCCTATAAGAGCCAAACTCCTTCCGGATCTCTCCTTCAGTTAAATTTTGTTGGGAGCCAAACTCCTTCCGAACTCCTCCTTCAACTGGATTCCTTCAGGAATCGAACTCCTTCTGGACTCCTCCTTCAGTTGAATTCCTCCAGGAGTCGAACTCCTTCTGAATTTCTCCTTTAGTCAAATTTCGTTGGGAGCCGAACTTCTTTCGGACTCCTCCTTCAGTCGGATTTCTTCAGGAGTCGACTCCTTCTGGACTTCTCCTTCAGCAAACTCTTTTTGAATTTCTCCTTCAGTCGGATTCCTCCAAGAGTCAAACTTCTTTCAGACTTATCCTTCAGTCAATTTTCTCCAACGGATTACTTTCAAATTTTAACTAACATTCCTTCCGGATGATTTTTTCTAACCGTATCCTCTTTAGGAGTCCGAACTCCTCTGGAATTGATATATGTCAGAGCTCTTCGCCAACCAATGCCTGCTTTTTCCGAACTTCGATTATTAAATTTCAACGAACGGTCACTATCAGTCTGACGATGCCTCTCTCTCTCTCCATACCGAACCTCACGTGGCTCCGAGTGGCTTAGTACCGGACAGCTACAGCTGTCGCCATCAATCTGCTGCAAGCAGCGCCCCCTCTCACGTGGCCCTGAGCGGTCGGCTACTGAACAGCTACGACTGTCACTATCAATTTGGTGCAGGCGGTGCCACTCTCACACGACCTCGAGCGGCCAGCTACTAGACAGCTATGGCTGCCACTATCAGCTCTAGGCTTCATCTATAAAAGGGATCCTCCATATATGTTTTCTCTAAGCTCTCTTCTTCTTTCCAAAATTCTACGGAATTCTTGCTTGAGCACTCCATTTCTATTAGCCAGAAGAGCTGACTTGATCATCGAAGGATCTTGCCGGAGTCACCACCATTGACTCCGAACGAAACTTTATTTTGTAGGTCACCGACGGCGATCTCTTCTTTTTCGACTCCAGCTCGATCCGACATCAACTAGATTCTACAACAACATCATCTAATAACATTAAGATTTTCTCCACATATCCATCCAATAAAATACTAAAAAATAACTTATTTTATTAAACATATTATCATATCTAATAGCCTTAGAGGTTATATTTGACATAGGTATTTTTTTAAAAATATGATATAAAAATTATAACTAGGTGGCTATTACTATGCTTCTTTTTTTTTTTTTGGATGACCGATTAATAATTTACTTCCGTTAAGTCTCCCATATTCACATGATTTATTAACCATTTTGGAGAGTGCTATTCTATTCCTAATCATCACTTATACCTATTTTCTTACTATTTGAATATCTTTTCATAAGCAATTTATAAGAAAAAATTGAACATTCATGATAGTATGCAACTGAACTAAATGTCTTTTCTGAAAATATAGGAATACGGTGTTATATGTGCACCTGAAATAAAAGCAAGTGGATTTTTCCTAATTTTTACATCCCTCGTATGTGCATAGGTTCAAATACTTGTCATTTTTTCTTTTATTTTATACTTCTAAAAAGATGAAAGTTTTTTTTTCAACATAAAGGATTTTTAATCTTTTATCTTTACTTTCTTGTATGTATAGTTTGAATTCCAAATTTATTCTCAGGAACAACACATGCTGTATTTATAGTTTGGATTTTTTCTTTAACAAGAACAAAATAGGATTTCTAGTTAGATTGTATAGATACTATGAAAACTGAACATAGCAAAAATATATAGCAAGTATCTTTCTTCTTTCAAATGGAAAAACTAAACCCCATGCATGCTCTCAGGTCTGTGTCCTTCATATGGATCCCCTCCCATTGGCAGGCTTGAGCTAGCGAACAAAATCTATATATCACGAATTGAAAGCAGCATTAATAACTTATGTCACATATCCAGAATTGGAGCAAATTCGTGCACAATCCAAGTCCATATGGTAGACATGATATGTCTTTTGGAGTTTGTTGATGCAAAATCTAATCATCATCGGAATCAGCTGAAGCGGAGGTGGATGAGATCGCCATCGAAGACCTATAAAATAAAGTTTCATCCAAAGCCGATGAAGGATGGCTCCGACAGGATCCTCCGATGATCAAGTCAGCTCTGGCCAACAGGAATGGAATGCTCGAGAATGATTTACGTAGAGCTTAGAAAAGAAGAGGAGAGCTTAGAGCTTAGAGAAGAAGAGGAGAGCTTAGAGCTTAGAGATCAGAGATTAGAGCCTCGAGTTAGCGTATCTGGAGGGTCCTTTTTATAAGCGGAGCTTGATAGTGAGAGCTGTAGCCGCATGCTGGCGGACCACTCGAGGTCTGGCGGAGTCAGTCCCAAGAAAACGTACCGTCCGCAACGGATTGATGGTGACAGCCATCGCCGCTTGACGGCGGATCGTTATCGCTTATGACAGACTGGTGGTGATGGCTGCAGCTATCTTGGTACTGAGCCGCTCGGGACTGAATGAAGGGTTGAAGGGTTTCGACGTGTGTCCATTTCAGAGGAGTTCGGACTTCTGAAGAGGAAGCTCGGAAGGAGTTTGGCTCCCATAGGCGTCTGGTTGGAGGTGCGCGGCTAAGGCTCGGTCGCTGGGGAGTTCGATAGGAGCTCGATCAATGAGAAGTTCGATCGGAGGATGACCGTCGAGGAGTTCGCTGAGAAGTTCGGTCGAGGGACGACTACCGAGGAGTTCAGCCGCTGAGAGTTCGAAAGAGTTCGGCCGACTGAAAGGATGGCCGCTTGAGGAGTTCGACCGAGGGATGACTGCTGAGGAGTTGGACCGAGGGACGACTGCTGAGGAGCTCGACCGCTGGGAGTTCGAAGGAGCTCGGTCGCTGAGGAGTTCGGCTAAGACCCGACTGCTAAGCAGTTCGATCGGTCCTAAGAGTTTGGCTAAGATCCGTCCGCTGAAGCTCTTCCATGGCTACTGGTTGCATTAGGCTAAGCATCGAACTAGACTTCGGCAGGAGCGGAATTTATCTCCAACAATAGCCCCCCCACTTTCGAGTTCGAAACACGAAGGAAGGAAGTGCAGAAAAGGCGACTGTCGAAGTCTTCTTCTGGGCTCCGTGCTAGTTCAGATCGAAGCTCGGGGGAGATCTCATCTTCTATTAAAGTTGATGTTGAAATTAAAGCCTGAGGGAGATCCCATCTCCAACCGAGATTGAGGTAGGCCTCGTCTCCTACGATTGAGGTCGGAGGTTGAGCTCATCGGGGGTGACATTGTCTCCTATAGCCGAAGCTAACTCGGAGGAGATCTCCTCTCCTGCAGCCGAGGTCAATATGGGTGTTCTGAAGAGATCCGATCTCTGGCCGAGGTTGGCTTGGTCGATCAAAAGAGATCTTATCTTTGGTCGAGGTTGGCTCGGTGGCCGGGGTTGATGCAGGCGCATGGGGGAGATCTTATCTCCTACAGTCGAGTGTGCCTCGGGGGAGATCTTATCTCCTGCGGTCGAGTTTGCCTATGGGGAGATCTTATCTCCTACGGTCGAGGTTGATGCGGGCACTCGGAGGAGATCTTATCTCTTGCAGCCGAGCTTGCCTCGGAGGAGATCTTATCTCCTGCGATCGAGATTGGCACGGTCGCTCGAAAGAGATCTTATCTCTAGTCGAGGTTGTCGCTCGAAAAAGATCTTATCTCCAGCCGAGGTTTGCTCGATCACTTGGAAGAGATCTTATCTCTGACCGAGGTTGTCGCTCAGGAGAGATCTTATCTCTGGCCAAGATTGTCACTCGGGAGAGATCTTATCTCTAGCTGAAGTTGGCTCGGTTGCTCGGGAGAGATCTTATCTCTAGCCAAGGTAAGAGATCTTATCTCTAGTCGAGGTTGGCTCGATTGCTCGGAAGAGATCTTATCTCAAGCCAAGGTTGGCTTGATCGATCGGGAGAGATCTTATCTCTAGCCGAGATTGGCTCGGTCTCCTATGGTCGGGGTTGATACGGGCACTCAGGGGAGATCTTATCTCCTACAAGCCGAGCTTGCCTCGGAAGAGATCTTATCTCCTGCGGCCGAGGTTGGCGCGGTTGCTCTGGAGAGATCTTATCTCTAGCTGAGGTTATCGCTCAGGAGAGATCTTATCTCTAGCCGAGGTTAGCTCGATCGCTCGGAAGAGATCTTATCTCTGACCGAGGTTGTCGCTCAGGAGAGATCTGATCTCTAGCTGAGATAAGAGATCTTATCTCTAGCCGAGGGTTGGCTCGGTCGCTCGGAAGAGATCTTATCTCTAGCCGAGGTAAGAGATCTTATCTCTAGTCGAGGTTGTCGCTCGAGAGAGATCTTATCTCTGGCCAAGGTTGTCGCTCGAAAGAGATCTTATCTCTAGCTAAGGTTGGCTCGGTCACTCGGGAGAGATCTTATCTCTAGCCGAGGTTGGCTCGGTCGCTCGAGAGAGATCTTATCTCTAGTCGAGGTTAAGAGATCTTATCTCTAGCCAAGGTTGTCGCTCGGGAGAGATCTTATCTCTGACCGAGGTTGTCCCTCGCAAGAGATCTTATCTCTAACCGAGGTTGGCTCGGTCGCTCGGAAGAGATCTTATCTCTGATCGAGGTTGTCACTCAGGAGAGATCTCATCTCTAGCCAAGGTTGGCTTGATCGCTCAGAAGAGATCTTATCACTAGCCGAGGTTGTCGCTCGGGAGAGATCTTATCTCTGGTCGAGATTGTCGCTCGAAAGAGATCTTATCTCTAGCCGAGGTTGACTTGGTCACTCGGAAGAGATCTTATCTCTGACCGAGGTTAACGAAGATCCTATTTCTTACAGACTTCGAAGCTCAGACTTCGACTTTGCTCGCGTTAAGACGAGGTTCTCCTCCTGCTCCTAACGGACTGTGGGGGCACCTTCGGATCGTCGTCCGTGCCTCTCCCCCCATCTCGTCTAGGGTGAACGAGGCCTTCGACTTTGCCCGCATCAGAACGAGGTTCTCCTCCTGTTTCTAACGGGCTATGGGGGCATATTCGGACTGTCATCCGTCTCCTCCTATCTCATCTAAGGTGAACGAGGCCTTCGACTTTGCTCGCATTAAGACGAGATTCTCCTCCTGTTCCTAACGGGCCACTTTTGCTCATTTCTTTCCTATCATCACATAGTTTTTGCACTCAGAAATAATGTTATTGAATGGAAAGAATTTTACCGAGGGAAAGTTACTGGCAGTACATCCTCATTTCAGGGTCGTGGAGGCGTTGTTCCTCCGAGTTTTCTTAGGCAGCAAGGCCCGGGCCGAACGACCTTCTCTATCTCATGCTAGCCTTCTCAATTTGAAGCAAGCTTCTCTTGGCTTTGTCGCTGGGAGATGACGAATCACCGATGTACCAAGCTCTTCCCTGGGGTAACGTTGATGATGCCGTGAGACGGCCAACCTTATCGTTTTTGGTTATGGGAGTGCCCTTAGCCGATCTTCTCCCGCTTAAGGCTGGCGTCGAAGAAATTTACCCAGCCATCCCTTTCTGACGAGCTCCTCAATTTTGTCTCGGAGCTGGATGCATTCCTCAGTATCATGGCCGTGGTCGCGATGGTAGAGGAAGTACTTACTTCGATCGCGCTCGTTTGGGGGAGATCGTAACCCTTCTGATCTTGGCAGCTGGTTCTTAACTTTGGTGAGAATTTGAGTTCGAGGAGCATTGAGGGGGGGCGCAGTCGTGGAACCTTTCAGGAGGATGACTTCTTTGCGCCCTTCTGTCGGGGCTTCCTTGGTGGCGAGCTCAAAAAGTTCGGGCCTTGCTTGCATTGGGGAGGTCGTAAGTGCGGCCGAACTTCATTCCGTCCCCTTGTGAAACCTGTGGGAGAACTTCATGCCCCTTTGTCGGGGCTTCCTTGATGGCAAGCTCGAGATGAAGTTCGGCCTCGCTTGCGCTAGGGAGGTTGTGGACGCGGCCTAACTTCATTCTGCCTCCTTACGGGAGAAGTTCATGCCCCTCTATCGGGGCTTCCTCGAGCTCGAGGGGGAGTTCGGTTCCGCTTGCACCGAACTTCATTCCGCTTTTCCGCGAAACCCTCCACAGGAGAACTTTATGCTTCTTTGTCCGGACTTCCTTGACGACGAGCTCGAGGGGGAGCTCGACTTTGCTTGCCCAAACTTTATTCCACCTCCTGTGAATTCTTTATAGGGGGTTTCGTTGAAGACATACTCATGGGAGAGTTCGGCCTTGCTTGCGCTGGGATGGTCGTGAGCGCGGCCAAATTTCATTCCACCTCCTGTGAAACCTTCGTGGGGGATTTTCTTGATGACATACTCGAGGGGGGGTTCGGCCTCACTTGCGCCGAACTTCATTCCGATGATGAGCTTCGAGGGAGAGTTCGGCCTTACTTCCGTCGAACTTCATTCCGATGATAAACTTTGAGGGGGAGTTCGGTCTTGCTTGCACCGAAGCTCATTCCACCCTCCTTGTGAAACCTTCTACGGAAGAACTTCTGCTCTCCATTTCTCCTTTCTAAGGATGATTGGTATGCCCAAATGCTCTTTCTTAAAGTCGGTTCCTCGCGTCCTCATGGCGGATTTGCTGGCAAAGTCTCCGCTGAAGGTTGTCACACGGCCTATATCATCTCGGTGGGGCTACGAACGCGTCCGACAGATTAAACTGCTCCACATCTAAGGTAGCTTCGGATGGAACCTGAACTGCCAGGACTGAAATGAGAGCAAATGGACCTGGTGCGCAGGCCACCGATCGTCAAGTCGAAACTCTCCTGGGAAGCATTTTTTCTTCGAAAAAGAACTCTAGTGAGGAGGAAAAGAGATCTCCGGAGAGGGAAGGAAGAAATCATCGCCGAGCACTCCTTTAAGAATAAGGGAACCTCGAAGGTTCAGGCCCTTCCTCTAGTACCATTCTGTTGACGCAGAATCTGATCGTCACTGAAATCAGCTGGAGTGGAGGTGGACGAGGTCGCCGTCGAAGACCTGCGAAACAAAGTTCCGTCCGGAGCCGGTGGGGGGTGGCTCCGACAGAACACTCCGACTATCAAGTCAACTTTGGCCAACAGGAATGGAGTGCTCGGGAATGATTTCCGCAGAGCTCAGAGAAGAAGAGGAGAGCTTAGATATCAGATATTAGAGTCTCGAGTTAGCGTATCTGGAAGGTCCTTTTTATAGACGGAGCTTGATGGTGACAGCTGTAGCCGCGTGCTGGCGGGCCATTCGAGGTCCGACGGAGTCAGTCCCAGGAGAAAGCGCCGTCTGCAGTAGGTTGATGGTGACAGCCATCGCCGTCTGATGGCGGGTCGCTGTTGCTTGTGGTGGACTGATGGTGATGGCTGCAGTTGTCTTGGTACTGAGCCGCTCAGGACCGAATGAAAGATTGAAGGGCTTCGACGTGTGCCCATTTCGGAGGAGTTCGGACTCCTAAAGAGGAAGCTCGGAAGGAGTTCAGCTTCCGTAGGCGTCTGGCTGGAGGTGCGCGGCTAAGGCTCGATCGCTGGAGAGTTCGGGAGGAGCTTGGCCGGTGAGAAGTCCGACTAGGGGACGACCGTCGAGGAGTTCGCTAAAAAGTTCGGCGCAGGGACGACTGCCAAGGAGTTCGACCGTTGGGGGTCCAAAGGAGCTCGATCGGCTGAAGGGATGGCCGTTTGAGGAGTTCGATCGAGGGATTACCGCTGAGAAGTTCGACCAAGAAACGACTGCTGAGAAGTTCGACCGCTGAAAGTTCGAAGGAGCTCGACCGCTGAGGAGTTCGGCTAAGACTCGACCGCTGAGCAGTTCGGCCGACCCTAAGAGTTCAGCTAAGATCCATCCGCTGAAGCTCTTCCATGGCTATTGGTTGTATTAGGCTAAGCATTGAACTAGACTTCGATAGGAGCGGAGTTTATCTCCAACAGAGTTCAACCTATATTTGCATAAAATAGGATTTATCTCAAAATTTAGCTCCAAACCGTCTAAACGGGTTATTAGGAGCCCATATGAAGCGCAACCCGACCTGTTAGCATCCCCCACCTGAGCCGGGGGAGGGCATTATGGTCACAAAGAAGATCCTGCCTGCCAGGGAAATAAAGTCTAGAAGATTCGGTATGAGAACCTGTCGTTGACCAGTCGTCAAACCAATCTACTCACGGTGATCCCAGCCGGAGCTCGGGCCGAGACGACGTCCAAAGTTTCTGCCGACGTCGTGGCAGCGGAACGTGATCTCGTACGGTGCCAGCGGCCGGCGGGCACGCCGTCCCGTCTAGCTCTTTGGTGACAGCGACCCGGTGGGCCCAGTCCCGAGAAGCAGGATGGTCCACGTGGACGATCCAGATAATTCCGTGATCTGATGGGACCGCAGGATCCCGCCGAACACAAAACAAGAAAAAGGATCTCTTTCTTGGTTCGAAAATGCATGCATAAAAGATTCCATGCGAAAGAGCTATCTGCCGTCTGTGCTGCCAAGCAAAGCCACGTGGATGGATAAGATCTTTTCTGTACAAAGTTTTCTATGCGGTATTAAAACCTATACAGGTCGCACGGACGGAAGTTTTGTTAGAATTAAAATCTTTTTTTCGGTCGAAAATATGCCTGAGTTCAACCTAATTTACTGAAGAATTGCAGCGTAATTGCCGGGTCATGCGTATTTAAGGAAGGGGTATTCTGGTCAAACGGGTTGTTCGCTCTCTTGCTCGGCATCTTTTCGGCTAGATCAACGGTTACTTTTTCGCCTCGAATGGCGTCCAGGGCTTCTGCCTGCTCTGCCCTCCCGATGGACTTAAATTAACAGCCTGCCACTTTTCTTCCAATCTCGTCTCCTTTTTGTCAAATGCTTTTCCTGTACAATGAAGGAAGAGGCCATTGCTTCTTTCCTCAGCTGCCACACATAAACCACAAGTCGAAATTTCTTACTCTGAATTAACTTTTAGGCGAGGTTAAAGTGACTTCGGAGTAAAAAGCAACAACAAGAAGACCATTTGTATGCAATATACCCTCTTTTAGTTGTTTCTTACCTCCACACCACACCACTAGATGCCAGTCCTTGTTGTGAGTAGGTCGTCAGCGTCACTGTGTATACGCTGCTCACACTCAGTATCTTCTCAATATGCATTGTTCTTTCATCCCCCTGTAGATGAAGTTTTCTTTTCCGTGGTGATGCACCTTTGGGATTAACTTTTTTATTTTTATTTTTTTGAAATAAGAGTGCTCGAGACCACCTTGCTCGTGGGTTCAAACAATTAATAACAAACCTCGACTCAAACAGAATGACCCACATCCATCTTCCACATTGCAGGTGCCCAGCACTCGATACATCTCCATCACCCGTACTGAAGCTTTAATGCCTTTCCCCCATCTTTTCTTTTTCCTTTTTTTTTTTTTTTCAGGAAAAAGCGTTTAAATAAACTACGTGCGACGGTTGAATTGGAAGACCCGTCCAAGTGATACGGATTGAGATACTTCCTGCATATATTCCAGAAGCTTTCATTCCAAGGGTGAAAAAAAAAAAAATCTGGCACTACGGGCCTACAATAATTATGGTTTCCTAGTTGTTCAGACAAATTGGCTGTGAACATTTTCTTCAAACAAATCCGATACTTTCAGAGAGACACTTATAAGATTATTGAATATTGCTAAGCAAAGAACAGCTGTGGAAGAATAGAGGATTATGATTTAGGACTCTACATGCACAGATCAGAGTCGATTAAATTTTCTTCTTTTGTGATTGATTTGATTTGCCTGAACAACCAAATCTATGGGGCGGTAGTTAATTTTCATAGCCCAGCAAACAGTATTTTTTTTTTTTAAAAAAAAAAAAAATAGTAAAACCAACGAGCATTAAGTTCCCATGAGTGAAAACATTTAAAAACCCAACGTATGCAAAATCTTTGCTTGAAGAAAGGACAAAGACCAGTCCGACTAAAATACAGACTTTGCTGTTGTTTCTTTGCTTAACATGAAGTTCTTCTTTTTTTCTTTTTTTTTGAAGATAAAGGGAGGTCAAACACCACCCAAGATTTTATTGGAGGAAACAGCAATTTACAAAACTACAGAGCCGAGGCACAGGATATAGAAACAGCACAGAACATAAGAGAAAAAACCAAAGTCTGTGATATGTTAAGCAAAGATGATATGTTAACTGCAGATGTTCAACAGACTGAGATAAACTTTAGCCGGAGTAGGATTTCTATTTGGAAGAAAAAAAAGTCACAAACGATAAAATTCTACATCATCGCATTCCACATTAAACAACCAGCTGGTGCATGACTTATATCTAATTAAATGAGTTGATTCTTTTCTCCCCTTATGAATTTTTTTTTTAAAGTAATTGATCCTCCGAAAATGATATACCGATACCAAGACCCATATAGGACGATTTTCCTAAACATCATCCTCTGCCATGTAAACCAAGAATGAGTTGCTGCTGCTAAACCTCGATGCCAATGCCTTGCCAGCAGAGGTTGGTGGAGAGAACGCACACTGAGAGTGGTCTGACATTTTGTCGTTGCAGAAACTCTTCCTGCATGAAAAGTAACAAATAAGGCCATACATATTATCGGTCATCTTTCTGCAAGACATATTCACAATCAGTGAAAAACCTAAAGAAAAATGCAGTCAAGATTTTTTCATGCATAGAAAAATGCTATCAAGATAAAAATTGTTACAGACGGAAAAAAACAATACAGATAATAGACCAGACGGGCTATCCACCAATGGAAAATAAGCCAATCCCCGCGTAAGCAATGAGTTTTAAAAACAAAAGTAACATAAAAAAAATGGAAGTACCTACAGAAGTTAAGTGATGAGCCGTCTTTAACTTATCACTATGGACCACATAGATGCCCAAAGTATCATCAATTTTCGAGAAATTTTGACTATAGATAGAAGAAATCATAATATTCATATAAAACATAATCCAGAGCAGCCCTTTTTTTTTTAAAAAAAAAAAAAAAAAAGATAAGAGGAAGGGTTGGACATCCACCGAGATTTCGCTAAGAGCGTGAATCCAAAGAATAGCCTTTATTTCCTGGAATTTCGAAACACAATACCTTGCCACATCTAATAGTTGTGAGGCAATTCCCTTCCTTCTGTGGGATGGTACAACCCAAATAGCCCTAAAGCCACAGAGAGCTAGCACAGCTTGCTCCTCGCAGAGGATTGCTCCACCATACCACTGATCTACATTGGCTCCATTGGTTGAAAAACTTCTTTTAATGACTTCCCTCTTAAAACTAAAAGCTCCAAATTGTATGGTTGGCTTTGGTCTCATCAACTCTGTATCAGCCACTGCCAACTCGTGTGATATATCATCAGAATCTTTGCACGAGGAAGAACTAGAAATAACTCTATGTGCTTTTTTTATCGGTTCAGCAACAAGGCAGCCAGCAATCCTATTACGTGAAATAAACAGGAATACCTGCACCAGATAGACGGAAATCATTATGAAGACAAAAATTAACTTAAACTACAAGTCCGACTTGAACATCCCTTTGCTTTCTTTGTAGGCCATATTACCTTGCATAGCTTATGAAGAAGCCGGTCATCACCGAACCCAAGCTCCTTTTCCATAATCTTAATTATCTCTTGAACCTATCCATATTTGAGCAAGATGGGATCAATTACTGTAAATCATTGGATAAATTTTTATACCTAATATCAAACATAATTTCAAAATTCCACTAGTAGAACAAAGTAACATCTCTACTTTTTCGTTCATTCTAACAATTATTTTGTAAATCCTATAAGCAATAGTGGGATAGACCAAAACCTTGCGCTTTTGAGCTGGGGGATCACAATCTAACACCAACAAGATTCGGTCACCATTGCAGCCAGGTTTAGAGACCACTCTCTCACTGCGCCAACCCTGCATCACAGAAGTAAAACATAACAACACTAGAAAGAGTCCGGGTCACCGAACATGGAAATTTAGTGAAAGACGAGCACCTTGAATTGGATCCCCTCATAGTAGCTCTTATGGAAGTTCTTGTGAACCTTCTCATCCCCCTCGTCACCACGAGCATACCTTAGACCACAAACAGAGCAAGTGTGGAGGAGGAAATTGGACTGCCCCAATTCCAAATGGTACTGAGCATAACTCCTCTTCTTGTTGACAAGCTTGCCAACAGGATCAGATCTCAATGAAGAAACTGCTATTCCATCATTCTCTTCTATCTCACTGTTACCTAATTGCCCTCCATCAATATCGCTGCTCAAAGTCCACAGCTGTGAGTTCCTACTCTTTCATTCTTGAAACATAAGTGCTGATTTCCAGCCAATGACGGTATAGTTTATAATTAGAAGTATAGGTAGATGACAAAATAAGAGCTCGAGCATTGCAAACAAAAGCTAGAATCAGTATTTTAAAAAAAAAATTAGCGGCTGAAAAATAAAAACTGAAAACTTAAATATCCAAGAATATTAGCTCGAGCACTGCAGAGAGGTCATAATCTGTAAGAATTTATAACTAAATCCTTGAATTATTACAAAAAAGAGCGGAAAAGAGGAACCAAAATACGTGCAGATGCCAGAATAAGGGCTCGAGCATTACTGAAAATGCCTACTCTGGAAGAACATACCACTTTATCCTTAAATTGTTACAAGATTAGTGGTACATACTAATGATTTAAGCCTAACGGCTTGAAAAATGTAGAAAAGCACTCATCTGCAGCAATTCTTTTACATGATCTCTGAATTTTTATCAGAACAATTAGAGCACACCCAAGAGAAGATCAAAAACATGATCTCGAAGGGGAAAGGGGACTATTGAGTGATAAGAATTGGTATCGAGAGAGAGAGAGAGGACCTCCTCTTGGTTTCTGGATTCCGATGGCGGCGAGTGTAGGTGACTGGGACCTCGAGAGGCGGTGGTGGCGGCGCGACAGGAGGTGGGTGGGGGGAGGAGGGCTTGAAGAAGGCGCTGATCTTCGCCTGCGGCATCCCGTCACTCACTCACGGAGAGCTCTTCGTATTCCTGGCTCTCTCTTTCTTCTCTTCGCGCTATTTTCTCTGCTGCGGTCAGGCCCGCGCTTTTTGAATTTTAAGCGCTACCGCAAAATTCGCCGGTAGGGATGGTAACGGGTGGGATACCTGCAAAATTTGCCATACCCATATCCGAACCCGTTTTAAATTTTACCATCCGAGCCCGCATTTTTGAAGAAGGCGCTGCCGCAAAATTTGCAGGTAGGGGTGGCAGCAGGTATTTTGTCTCTCTCCTTCTGTGGTGGCCGGTGCAAGCTACCACTTAGCCTTGTGCAAGTCTCACACCATGGATCTGGTATCGTATTCATATTATCATGAGAACAGAACCTCAAATTGAAATTTCTGTAGCCAAAGAAGAATCCTTTCGATCAAAAATCCCCAAACCTTGCAAAGTATCGTGCTTCTATCAAGATTAAGCCCTCAAAACCTCAAAGGACCAACTGAGACCGTCACAACTCGCACAGAATCCCAAATGCTCGAGAAAAATCGCCCACCGGAACCTAAGAAACCCCTCCCATCTTCGTCAGGTGCTCTCACATCCCACATATCCTCGAAAAGGAGAATGAAATGAGGGAAAAAAAAAAAAACGAAAAGAAAAAAAAAAAATTTGATCAATCTGTGTGGGAAAAGGTCTTACCTTTTAATTTTTTGGTCTTTCCTCTGTTTTCGCAGACCTCCCCTATGTTTTTCCCCGGTTTTCCTGTTTTTTCCGTCCCCAGAAGCTCGGGCGGGAAGCCTGGAACGGCCGAATGGGAGAGCTTGGGCTAGGGTATTGTATCGATATTTGTGCATTAGAGTTTAAATGGTACAAATATTTCATTAATCAATTTTATGGCTGTTACGAATTTTGCTTATTCGTTAAGAAATTTGTCAGTTTATCCAAAATTTTGGAGTTCAAATCCTTTCATCCTCTTCTCCTATTTTATAAACTATATCTATTAAAAAAATATTTTATTTTATTAATTTATTAATATCTAATATATATATATTTAAAAATAATTAAAATAATAAAATATATATTTTATATATAGTATGGATTATAAATTATTTATAAGTTATTTTATTTCTTTTAATTTATAATTTTTTATGTGTCGCTTACCATCTAGCTTTTTTTTAATTTTTTTTTTTATGTTAGCATTCGTTCTTCTCTGACTTGCTCTTCATTTCTGGAGCTCACTCTCTCTTCTTTCTTTGCACTATCATGGTGGAGTTCGACAAGATCTCATAGTCGGAACCTCATACAAATCAAGTATATCGGCTCTAATTCACACACTGCAGTTTGGGCTTCGACTCTACTCTAGATATCTGCACCATCTTTAAGGGTATGATCGTCCAATAATTCGTTCACAAGACTGCTGGCCTCATCCTCCAACTCATTTGCGAGGTTAAAATTGTTGGCCGCACCATCCTTCTTACTTACCAGCTTGGTAGCAACAAAATCGTCATTACCATGGATCTTATCAAATCTCTTTATAAGTTATTTTTATAAAATATTAGAATAAATTCATCAATAATTTTTAAAAATTTAAAATTTTTAAAATCTTATTTAATATAATATTCACATCTTTTTATTTTAATTCTTAATTTTTAATATAAATTTTTAAAAATAATAATATTTGATATGTTAAAATCTATTGAATATTATATAATTATATTAGTAAAAAAAAAAATTTTGAGAAGCATGCTACATGCTACTACGATGCTCGTTACGTTTATTTTACTTTAACTTTATTTATACGTGTCAAACAAATTCTTCCTCTCTCATGCCACCTCACCACTTAACTATACCGGTGTCCAAGCTTATCATCATCGAACGGAAGATAAATTTCAATGACAGATTCAATGGCCGGATATATTTTATATGTATTTTATACTTCATACAAGCCTCACAGGATATGTTTGATGATTACATAATATCTTACACGCACCAGCAAAGTACGTAAATAGGTGCTGCTCCGGTGCTGGGATTTTCAAAGCCCCATATGTCGAACATAGGCTTCTCCATTGAGAAGCATCTATTTTAATATATATATATATATGCATATTAGATTAAAATAAAATTTTTTATCTCCACTCACTATTTGTCATCCCTCGATCTATCACGTATTTCCAATTATCGTCTAAATTTTTTTTTTCAGTTACTCCAAGCCACCCACTCAAAATCATCATTAGATTTGTGGAAGAAAATGATGATTGAGACATTGGCAGAGTTGAAGATCATGGCAAAGAGGGAGATGGTTGGGAAAATGGATATTGCAGGCACGACAATGGAGCTTGGATGCAGAACTCTAGATCAGCATGGTCTGCAGACGACAACGAAGAAAAAATGGTAGAGGAGAAAGATCACCTCGGGAGATAATTTGATGATGGCAAGGGCTAGGAGGGAGTAGGAGAGCTTGAGGACCTCCTCAACATCGATAGTCGAGATGCGAACACTAGCATCATTGAGGGTACGCTCCACGGTGGAGGTGGGGTGGGTGTTGACAATGATCTCGGGCTAGGAGGGAGTAGGAGATCTTGAGGACCTCCTCGATGTCGGTGGCTAAGATGCGGATGATGGCATCATTGATGATGCACTCCATAATGGAGGTGGGGTGGATGTTGGTAATGATCTCATTGAGAAGGTGGATCTTCATGAGCAATTTGAGAACATTAAGGTAGGAGGGAAAGGTCTTTCATCTCTGCTAGGGATTGTCGGCGGCGACTCCTATTGCTACAGGAGAAGAGCACGTGTGGAGGCACTTGCTAGGATTGGAGAAAGAGGCAATGCAGAAGAAATCAGCAAAATAGTCAACGATGAGGAAAATAACGTCACTGGCGTCAGCAGAATAGTCAATGATGAGGAAGATAAGGTCACTGGCATGGGTCATGGTAAGAGAGGAGTCGGCGAGGTGGGCCCATGGTCGATGAGGGGTTGGATCTTGGAAAGAAAAGCACTTGAGGGAGATTGGAGGAGAAAGACTGATGCTGGTGATAATGAAAAAATGAGCCATCGCATGGAAAGTGGGCGAAGGCTCACAAAGGTTTGAAGTAAAAAAAAAAAAAAAAAAACTCCATGTATTGCGTATATTAGCATGCTAGTTTGTAATTGAATTCAGAATGGATCGGATACCATAAAAATCTCTAGCAAGGTAACTTTGATAAATGCGTGATTTCAACTCCTCTTTGTCGCGACAATTGAAACACTTTCTGTACCTATCACGATGGAAAATCTATCAACAACACCAGTTGTTTTTGAGGCAATACATTATTTCACGGAAGCTAGCATGCAACAGGTTAAACGACAAAACGTATCTCCTTGGGACCCAACAAAAGGCATGGAACATAGAAAACACTCCGACGTTTCCCTTTGATTTGGAAGCAACCAAGCTAACTAAATGCCTCTCGCAACTTTCAACATAAATTGATCCCCAGGGCAAACAAATACGTGCGACCAGATGAAAGCTTTTTGTTTCAGGCCACTTCCCGTCTTCGACTATGATTCCTCCATATCTTCAGAACCTGATCTGCGACGAGTCTTGCGACAATTTCCGGCGAGAATCTCTCGATCATGTCTTGCCTGGCCCTTCTCCCTTTCCTTCTGCCCTCTCCGGGATTGCTCGCTACGCGCCTCATCAAAACTCTCAACTGTTCGACCGAGGGCTCGGCCCAGAGGTGACCCTCGAATGGCCCTTCCCTCACCTTGCTCATCCGATCCACAGGCAAAGGATACCCATTCTCCTCCGTTAAGTACTCCGTCGGGCCAGACCAATTCGTGGCAATCACCGGCAACGCCATGGCCATGGCCTCCACGATGGGCCTCCCCCAACCTTCGCCCCTCGACGGAAGAACAAACGCATCCGCCGCCTTGTACAACCTCGGCAGATCAGCCTGCGGTACATGGAAATCAATCACATGAACCGCAGCCCATCCATCACCCGGCTCCTTCACACCGCTCCCCTTCACGAACTCGACAATCCTGCTGCGGAAATCTCTGCCAGAATGGTAGGCACTTATCAGCAGATACAAGGCAACCCCATCAGCCTTTGAGAATTCCTCCGTATAAGCTTTCAGCAGCACATCCCATCCTTTTCTCTGCTCCCACTTAAAGATGCTCAGGAAAACAAACTCTTTCTCCTTCCCACTAGAATTCGAATTCAAGCTCGCTGCGTGCGAGCCAAACACTGGCGCTCCGGTAGGGAGAACCAAGGCCTCGTGCTTCGATGGGTCGAAGAACTCGACATCGACCGGCTGGATCATCTTGACAACCTTGGCGGGATCGACACCACTTCGAACAAATGTAGATACATGGAATTCGGTAGGCACCCAGACGGCATCCATACGATTACAGCGCTTGACATGCCCGGGACTCACCCGGTCGGTCTCGAACATGGTCCGGCCGACGACGAACACCGGTTCTTCGTAGCCAGCGGGCGGGCAGGGGAATGTGTCGAACAGTGGTGGGTACCAAGCACCTGGCTCGCTGTGGCAGATCACGATGGTCTCGCTCATCGGACATTTGGTGTTATGAAGGTTGAAGCCTAGAGCCTTGGACGCTTGGGGCAAACCGAGCCAGAATTCTAATGATTCTAGATCACCATGCTGTTCTACACGAAGCCTAATTTTAGGGTCTTTGATGTGGGCATCTAGAGCTGTGATATAAGACCAGGCTTCGGAGCTATAGCCACCACCAGAGAGGTAAGGGGCCATCCATAGAACACATGGAGTGCGTTCGGAGATGGGTGGCGTTTCCTTCTCTCGGGTGGGTAGGAAGAGACCGATAAATCTCTGAAAGAGGCTGGGCTTTAGAGGGTGGAGTAGTCTTAGGCGTGAGAGAACGAGGTGAGGTATTGGCTTTTTGACATCGAAAGGAGGGAGTGCGAGGAAAAGGACCAAAATGGCTGATGCCCAGAACAGCAACAACGGCTTCCATTTCAAGAGCGGGGGGCGTCCAGGAATGGGAGGCATTTCGTTTGGGGGATTTGGGCTGCGGACCGAACTCATGGTTCGCGACCGGAGGTGGATATGTGGGTTTTTTTTTTTTTCCCTTCTCTGGTAGGCTTAAGGGCCGAATGGTACTTGGCTTCCGCACTGTAACTACTTGACAATGAATTGATGCAAGCACATGACAAACAAAGAAGGTAGAGTCATGAATGCAGTCAAAGACAGGGGTATGGTTAAGTTGTCATAGCACTTGGAGGAGTTTTGCTGCATGTTGATTCTTAAATAAATCTTCATGATGACTATGAGCATATTTGTTAGTTTATGATTGCTCAACAAAAATAGCGAGGATAAAGTTTGAATTTATAAGTTCAAACTCATGGAAAAATGTGGAGTTTTTTGATTTTTAAGTAGTTGAAAGGTAGACATATAACAGCACCAGTGAAACCTGCCTTCATAAAATGTTAGAAGATGAAAAATCAATAGACTTAGATTTGTCAATTTGACCAGTTTGTGCTCTTTTCTTGGGAGGAACTTGGTTGAACTCAAAATGTGAGTTAATTTATCTACTTCTTCATAAAAAATTATAAGCAATGGTATGATGGTTAATTTTAGTATAGCCATATGACAATTTACTAGTTCCCTTAACTCACAAAGCAACATAAAAAGAAGAAGAAGAAACCTTGGACGAGGCCTGGTTAGACCCCTTCATTGATTTATCTTGATAAATGAGTAATTACAAAGAATGAGGATTGTATTGATCGTAGATTTCTTAGAAAATTTGCAAATTTTCTATATAGTTAAATTTGCCAAGAAAGCAACATGATAAGTTGGTCCCACGCTCCTCTCCACAATAAATGGATTTTCTTGCATCCCCAAGATGTCTAAAGAGTTTGAAAATTTGGAACCCAACCTTTTAGCTTTAGATAAAGTTTTAGAGATAACTAGATGCTTTTGATAAGTGGGCTTTTAACAAACAAATATGTAGCTGTTTTAACATTTGCACCACATTAATGACAAAACAAGAAATCCACCATCAATTTTTCATGAGAATTTCATCCACATGCAATCTATTTTACCACTAGCTAGAGAAAAATTTTAACTTTCTCTGACCGTCAAATTGCTCTGTAAAATAGGCAAAACAAGTGCTATTATTAATTAACCCAGCAAGATCATGCACGCCTTAGGACAAAATGTTGGATAGTCATAGGAAGCTTTTGAGTACCCTATCTCCCTTAATGTCTATGATTGCTTATCAAAGTTATGCATAACCCGTAGTACTAACTTTTTTTCTTCTTCTTTCCGTTTCCATATTGTAATTGCCCACAAATTGAATATAATAAAAAGAGGGAGGTGCATGAGTTCCTCCAATTTTAGCTGAAAAAGAAAAAAAGAACGGTGTCAAAGGACGGTTATAATTGTTACCATCGGGCCTTTCATAAAGGATAGAGCAATCTTCTTCCATAAGATAGAATTTTTATCCAAATACAAGGTCGCTATGCCTTGAATTAAGAGATGATATAATAAAAGATGCTCATCATCGAAGTCCTCTATTTAGGAAGATTCATCAGAAGAGCAAGATTTGTTGGTTCATATCCTTGCATGGTTATCGGGTAACTACAATCACAAGTTGGTCCCAAGTGTTTAAGTCTTTTTGAGATTTTTCTAATACAATTGAAGATCATTGTATCTGTTATTTGTCTAGAATAAGGGTTCATATTCCTTTAAAAGGATTGCATGATCATACCAAAGCATCATTTAAATAAGATGGAATGACATTTCTTGAAATTCATATTACATTCTTCTATTGGGATGGGACGCACTCTAAAAATCCACAAGATGGATCGGCACTCCCTTAAAGAAGAATATAAGGTGACAACCTACTTAGATATTTAGTAAGCTTAAATTTTGAGGTTCACACCTAGCAAATGAACCTTTATCAGCATCATGACAGTTAATACTTTAGATGGGATCCATGGCTTTTTACATGGAGTTGGTTTTTTAATGCATTTGAAATCATCCTAAATGAAAGTCAGATAATTTAAATAATTCCACTTTACTCGTTTCTTTAAAAAAAAAAAAAAAAAATTTTTTTTTTTTGGGTAGCGGTAGGAGGTGGATTCATAACAAAGATACAACTTGTACAAAGGATATATACCCACATGATGCCATCTAAGATACCACATAACCAGTACCAAATCTTAAATAAAGTGGTACATATTCTACCCTACCCTTCAAACCAAACAACCTTAACACACGATCGACCGACCGCATGATACACAGTGATATGAAGGAAACCAAACAAACTAGGGAACGGCTGTCAACTCCAGACGGAATTACTTTGGGAATTACACTTTCTGAAACCGGGTGGAAATGGACTCCTTGTTAAAGTAGCCTTCGCCTAACAAACACTCTTGAAGGATTAGATCGTGCACCGAGAATAGCGGCCTTGCGACTCCACAGCTTATGCCATCTTCTTCTGTACATGGTACCTCGTCCGTCAGCCTGCAAAGTATAAGACGGTACATAATGAATAGGTTGATTTGCCATCCAAGAGCGCTCTCCTAATGCGCATATTTAGTAATATAATCAGCTATTTTATTTACCTCTATGTAAATATGAGAAATAATGACAGACTAACAGTAGTGAATATATCCTCATTTGTACCGGGACACTTTCACTTTACAGGTTGTTCAATGCTAGAGAAATAAAAAAAATATAATATATATATATATATATATATATATATATATATATATATATATATATATAATTAAAGGAACAAAATTTGTGCATCAAGTGGGCTGGTTTAGTGTGAGGGGTGACCAGAGACCACTCACGTCCAAAAACGGTGAGATTTTCGATGGATGGTTTGATGGACGGCTTGAATCACAAAAGAACCATAAAATTGATAGGATACTGGACCAATCAACGGGCCCCACGACAAAACTAATACTCATTACAGTGAGATGGACTTGATGGTACACGCCGCCCATGATCGAGATCCAGGACGGTGTGTGATCGGTGCAACCCGACATCACGCTGTTCCCGACTCTCGATAACCATCCGATCGGACCGTTTGGAATCTTTTGCTGTCCACGTCCCGGGTGTACTCCAGATGCGAATAATACGTCACGACCCGTACTTTTCGGGTGTTTAATTCGCCATCCGTCCCTGGAAAGCTTTCAATGCGTCGCCAGCGGGCCGTTAGAGGAAGAACTCGGAGGTGTTTACTTCGGGCATCAAATCGGCCATCATGGCCTTCCTGGAAGGGTATTAAATCGGGCCGTGAAATGATTCAGATGCCGTCACCTGACGTCACCGATTTTACCCAATGCGAGGTGTATTTTGGACACAAATGATTAAAATGTCCTTACCCTCTACGTCACCTCCTCGGAGAACTCCCAAAAATATCCCTCCCAATTTGGAAAGAGTTACGTAACTCGGACGAATCGAGCGGCGAAACGGCGCTCGACGCGGCCGGATCGCGAGTCGACTCTGGCGAGGTAGCGAGATCCGGATGACGTCATTAGTATAATCAAGATTCGGGTGCGCCGCTGGTGATCTAATCGCAATCGAAAGCGTCTCACCGCCCCCAGGGTGCAATCATTCTCTCCTGAGATCTTCTGAGAGGAGTCACAGCCAAAACGCTTCGTTCATGGGGCTCTATAAAAGGATTCCTCAGCTACCGATCTCAGAGGTACCGAGATACTGGGTTTAGAGGAGACGCAAGAAGATGGGGTGGTTTCGTTTGGCTTCATGGTGCTCTCTTCTAGTAATCTTGGCCTTGTGTTTGGTGGTAGAGGGACGTTTAGGTTTGGTTCTTGGCCAACCTTTCTTCTCACTTCCATCATCCCTTAGTTTAGTAGTATAATAATTCTTCTATAATGTTGTTTAGCAGGTTGCAACGCTGGGGTTAGTTGTTTGAATCCAAAGATAACTTCAGCAGGCAATGGAATAAGTAGCGAGGTTTGGAACACAGTCTTGGCTAATATATATCGTGTTCATGTCACTTGTGTTAAAACCTTACAATTTCTTATTTGTTTTACTCTTAGGTATCGAGGGAGGCTTACGACGGTTTTAGGCCGTTGGGTCCGAGGGTTGGATGGGATTTGGTGGGGTCGGACTTGAGGGTGGTGCCTTCTGGTCCGGACCCGTTGCACCACAATGGCAGCCCCAAGAAGCCTCAGACCCCCTGAAACTCGTAGGAGAATATTGGCGCTGAGCAAAGGTTGTCTTAAAGAAAACTCTTCTGACGTCAAATGCAAGGGAGAAGGAGACCTTTGCGTCAATACATGCATTTTTTTTTTTCCTCCCGTTTTCCTGTTTTGGTAAGTCAATGTGGGTGGGGGTGGACGTACAGGTCCTTTTTTTTTTTTTTTTTTTTTTGCTTTCTCCGGGCAGTAGAGGAATGGTATATTATACTGTATATTCCTTTTTGGATACTTTTGCTGTGGCTGTGGTTGATATGCTTATATAATATGCCATGTACGTCTCATGAAAACTATATCCATGCCTTCAGCTTGTTCAGAAGGTGGCAGTGAATGATTTATGGGATGGCGACGCATTGAAAGTACTATATTTACACGATGGAACCTACGTGTAATGTAAACGATCGAACCGATTTCCTCTTTGGTCCTTTCATTTTAAACAAATCCAGTAGTCATACGACGACGGTCGCTATATAGGATAAATTGTTGCACTTAAGCAACAATTTATCCTTTTTATTATTATTATTGCAAAATCATTTAGAGCACAAGGATTTCACTACGTACGTTTATCACATCTTTATGTTATGATCAAAATTTACATACATAATCTACATGTCATTAGTTAAATGAATACACTACGATATAAATTGGTGATCTCCAAGCAGTCGTTTTTTACGCTTAGAAAAGTTGAATTAGACGGGGCATGAAAATAGCATGGGGATGCCATATATGGGTTTGGACAACTGGGATGGGTGTAGGGTAGCCTTGGAAGGCGACCAACCCACACCGTATGCCAAATGACTCGACAAAATCACACAAGTTCCAGGTCCGAGATTTCACTTTCAATGATAAATTACTTATCTCTGTTTTCTAAGGGAAATACTTTGCTCACGCGCGGCTCGAGCAAAAAAAATAAGAGAAAGCACCGTGCTTTATAAATTTTTTTTTTTTTTCTGTTCAGATTCAGACGTGAGAAAATCACCGTAGAGGGTGAGCGTGGAAGCTCACCACCACAAAAAAATTTTCATTTTCTAAAATTTGATTTAGAGGTTCTTTTTAACATTTTGTTTGTTTTTTCTTTTTGGCAAAGAGGAAATACTCTACTGATAATGAGTGGTCATTCGTACAAGTCTGAGTAAATAGTAGTGCTGCTTAAGTATAACAAAGTAGCAGCAAGTAAACAATTGTTCAAAAGAGATAAAGAAGCAGCAACAGAGAAGAGGTATACAAGAAGATATATAAATGATCAGACGAAACCAACATTTAAAGTAACAAAATAGCGAAAAATAGGCGATGTTGCGGACAATGCTGAAATTTGAAACATATACACTCCGATTGTGGCAGTTGGAGTAGCCTGAAAATCTTGTTAATGTAGGGACACGGGAGAAACGTAATCCACCAGTTGAAGTAGAAATGCTGGTAAGACGATCAATAGCCGTCAACCAAGCAAAAGCATCTAAAGGCCAACATATGCGGCACATAATCCCACAGTGAGAAGGCAGCAAAATGGGTGACCGCAATCGGGAATTATGCTCATACGAGATCACATTGCAGAGGATTAAAATAGCTTTCGTCTTGATGGTTATTGGAACACAACAAGTTGTAATTTGAGAGAGCGAACATCATGGATAAGCATAGCAAAATAGATATTGAAAAACTTTCAAAAACTTAATTCCAATACTTTGCGTGCTGTCTCTGTCCCTTGATCTGCCATTTTACGTAGATTTCATGTTGATATGCATCAGTATAAGAATCATAAACAGCTGCATTCAAGAAAAAAAGATTTATACAAAGAATGTAGTGAAATCTTGGGAGCATAATGAGATATATGTACAAAGAATCAACTTTTAACCTGCAAAAACATTTTGGTTTTGGACGAAGCATGTTTTTTTGTATCAAGGTGATTCATGCGAGGGATCTAAATCATACTTGTAAAAAAAGTTATTGATTAAAACTATCCTGCCACGTGTATCTTACACCAATCAATAGCAAACCAGCACATCATCCAAAAAAATAAAAAGATATACTGTTATTCATATTTTATTTAAAATTTTAAATTAAAAAAATATATTTTTATTATTTTGAAGGAAGAAAATTTTATTTTTTTTTGTATGGTGTGTTGATTTGTTATTGATTGGCGCGGCAAAACGGGCTTGATCAACAATTTCTCCGCTTGTAGAGGGACTGCCAGATTGGCATGCCACGTAATCCACAAGGAGCCGTTGGATGACCGCGGTCTTGGTCCGCGTGAACCACCAGATCCATGTTTTAATCCCTACCCTGCTCTTTGATTAGATTTGTACCGTCCTGAGACTATATAATCTTATTTTCTCCGTCGTTACTCTATTTCTCTTATATGTTGTTCTCTGTTCCAAACCCACCGGCCCATCATCGGGTACTCCCGGTCATGCTTTGTAACGCAACTCATCGGCTCGCCCTCAACCGACCCACATGCCCTCGATCATGATTTGCTCAGCCTTGTGGCAACCGCTTGTCAACATGACCGTAACTGACACGCTTTAAATAAATTCACCATCAGATTAGCATGCTATGCTGCGGTGAAAAACATATCAACCCGCCCAGACTCATTTATTGAACGAGTTGACTTTAATTCAACTTTATATCTTTGATTTTTCTAACCTTTTCGGCCTATTTAATAATTAAATCAAGCTTAACCTGTGAAAAACTATTAAATTACCTACTCGACCCATTTTATACCTGTTCAACCGGTTAAAAACCCACTCAACTTATTTTAACCCACATAACCCGGTTCCACCATTTAGAACTCGTTTGATTCGTGAAAAACATCTTTCTTTTCGGAAAATAACTTTTTAAAAAATAATTTTTTAAAATATTATTTTTAAAAAATAAAATTTTTATATATTTAATTAATTATAAAATAATATTTGATTAAAAAATAATTTATATTTAGTTAAATATCTATTTCTTTAGAAAGGCTCTATATAACATCTATTATATTCTTAATAGATATAAAACTATATATTTTTACTCTTAAATTTAATATAAATGATAATATTATATTTATATTAATATAAAAATAATATTAATATATTATAATATAATATTAAATCATAATAATTTATTATATTAATATAATATTGATATATATTATATTATATTAATATTAATATTTTAATATAATAAATTTATTAATATTTTAAAAAAATATAAAATTATATTGATATAAACATTGATATATTAATATAAATACTATATTAATATTAATAAAAATACTATATTAGTATATACGTTCAAATATAATAAATATTATAACATTAATATTAATATTAATATCATATTTATGTAAATATTAGTATAATATTAATATTATATTATATTATCATTATTTAATATTTTTTTTGACTATTCATGATATTTTATAAAATCTTAGCGATAGATTTTAAAAAAACATTTAAAAAAAAGAGGCACAATCACTTCTTATCCCATAAAAAATATGAAAATTAATTTCCTCTATAAATTTCTACTTTCCATAAAATGTGGAAAGTGAATCTCCATGAAAGAGCTTTTTTCATTCTATTCTCTTTTAAAACTTCAACCAAACAAGGGATTCTTTTCAATTTTCAAAAACTATATCTTCTCCCTCCACCTCGAACGAAACAAGTCCTTAATAGAGAAGTTGCGAATTAGATAAGATCATCTTTTTAATAATAAAAAATAAATTTATATTTAAATAAATAAATTAATTAAATTTGAATTAATAAAATTTTTAATCTGACCTATTTTATACAAACCTAACGCATACCCAACTGAATTGCCATCTCTGTTTAGCCTATTAACCGATTGACAAGCAAAAACATTCCAAACGGCTTTATAAACTAACCACTCATGGCCGTACGTAACAATCCATAGTGGAGAACCCTTCCACACTTACGGTTGGCATATCGTTTACATTTCTACCAATAGATTGTAGTTGATGCATCATGGTTGCCAGCATATGCTGCATTTTCCTCACACAGCATATCGTTTACATTTCCGATGAGAGATCGAGAGAGAGAAAGAAAGGAAGGTAGAAGGTTCGACGAGAGATCGAGAGAGATAGGAAGGAGGTCTGGAGATCGAGAGAGGGAGAAAGAGGGGAGGGGTCTGACAAGAGAGAGAGAGAGGAAGGGGGTCCGAACATGGCCCACCGATGAGAAGGGAAGGAAGAGGTGAGAAGAGACTGAGAGAGAAAGAGACTGAGAGAGGAAGAGAGAAGAGGATGCGGGCGAGATCCAAGTCCGATCGTGACCCACCAACAAGAAGAAGAGGAAGAGACGGGGAGGGGAGGGAGAGGCGCCATCAATGGTTGAGAGACTCGGGAAGATAGGAAGACAGAAAGAAAGAAAGAGATATTTAAAAATAGATTAAAATTTATAATTTTAGATCGATAAAATTACTCAAAATATTTTTAATATTTATATATTATTATTATATTATATTATATATATATAATTTAAATTTTGAATCTATCGAATATGGATACTATTCATTTATATCATGATTTATCGAGTTCAGATCCGGATCCGAGTGAATAGATCCAATACTAGTACCAGATCCGAATTAGTCGGATAAATACCCACGGATCTCAGGTTTGAATTTGACCCTTTGACAGCTCTAACCCATCTCACCAGAACATTCAACCGATTAAATCACCACCATTTTGGATGCTAAAGATAATATTATAAGAGTTGAGATATCTAATAGCTTTCAAGAGTCCCGCTCATAATTTCATAAAATGTACCAGTGATTGAAGACCACATTAAAGCTGTGCGAGCATGTACACGCATTCAGAAATTATGTAGTTGGAGGGAGGTGCTTCCCTACCACATTTGCTCAGAGGGCTTAGCATAAGCCTACCACCAGCCCGTGGGTTAGAAAAATGCCAGCAGGAAGATAGTTTGAAGAGCTGCACTCCCCGGATGACAACCAGGGTCCATTATCAGCGTCCGAGACCATGTTTCATTGGAACCGGACTCCCACCCAGACTAAGCTTCCCGAAGTTCAACGACTGCCAACCATCACCTGAGATATCTGCATTGGAAAAGCCCATCTCGAAACAGGAAGCGGCGCTTTTGCCTCTCCACTGACACCCATAAATCATTTTTAACCTCTCTGCTTCGCTCTTCAGGAACCGACACTGGCCTGTAGATTTTGGCAATTTGCAACACGTTCAGGAAATATATATATATATATAATCATTGTACAATGCAAATAGGACTTAAAGGGATATTATGAGTTTGCGCTGATAACAGAGGTCCCTTTTTCTTTCCTGGCTTAGCCATTGGTTGTTAATAAATCCAGAGTTGAGACAAGCTAGGATGTGAATTTGCAACCATGGCAGCAGATAATTTATGAAGATGCCTTAATCTTCACGTGCCACCACACATTTATAAACTTACCCCACAAGAAATCATCAAGAAAAAAAAATTGAGATGACAAGTATAGTCAAAACTGCCGCATGTCCAATCTTTAAAATGCACGGTAACAGAAAATCCAGATAACCAGCTGCTTTTGACTATGACAGCCTAAACAATGGGTGCAGCAGACATAGGAGGTGGCTGGCTCCTATGTCTCTAATTTTAGGAACTTGTTTGTGACATTGTCATTGCAGTTCGAAACATAAGAATCGGAACTGAACAGAAGTCCATGTTTGTTAGGCGACTTTCAGATGTAAATAACCTGACATGATTTGTTAGTCATTAAAACTTTGACTAATTAACATAAATTTTAGTAAGCATCCAAGCAATCTATTTATACGAAGTCAACAAGAAACAAAGAATCACACTCACCATCTTTCATCATTTTCTCTTGCCAAAGAATGGCTATCTGCCGCCTCAGTTTCTTGTTTTCTATGGATAAAGCAAAACGCTGCTGATACATAGAAGCAACTCTTGCTGCCAAGTCTGCTCCCAGAGTCTAAAAAGAAGACGGACTCAGCCAATGATTCTATCAAGAAATTTCAAGGACAAAGGTAAATGAGAACATGACTACCTGAAGTGCATCAACAGTCCTCTCAAGTTCAGCAATATATTGAAGCTTACGGACCCTAGATCGTTGTCCTGAGCGCCTGAAGAAACACATCAACATGTAAATATAAGAGTCCGTCATGAGAGTCATAAAATGGTTTCTACAAATTCATTATATTTCATTTAAGATGAATATAATCATGAGGCAGCATTAGCATTTTCTAAGCGGTACGATGAACCCATTCAAAGGGTGCAGGTAAAATGGCCGGTCCCCAAGTCTGATACTAGTGAAGAACAGCGTTCAAATTTCATACTTTCTTCAGCAACATAACTTTCTGATTTCAATACGACAAACAAAACCACAAATTCGGGAACATAAATGGTACAGAAATATTTAACTTCTGCATGCTTGGGAAAAAAGTCAACCAGCAGTGAATCTGCAATATGTGACATGCCAAATATTTCTCCATGTTATGCTAGGGCTAGAGCAAGATGCCTAATTTTGAACAGCTTGGCCCTTCAGAAACTCATATATAAAAAGTACAGCAAATTTCTTAGGCAAAGTTCCAGTCTTTCAGACACATGCAAACAAGAGGCCTAAGTTCAATCAGACCCAGGGGGATGTGGATGTGATCTGAAATATCAGACTTGCACCTGGATTGGATTTAAATCATAAAGCCACAGGTGAGGAATGGGATTGGGCTTAAATCATAAAGCCACAGGCCAGGATCGGGCATGATTTGTGGGACAACCAAATGCTACCCTCAGCAATCAGCAGCATACTGCAGTTAGTCTGAACCATGGTTAGCAGGGCTCCGAGCACAAAACATGGTTGCACTCAAATCCTAGAAAAGTCATTGATTGTGGACAAAGCCTTGTTTTTCAACCCTTGTGATGTGCCAAGAGTGCACATTAGGCAAATAAATGTTCCTCCGATCTTAAAAAGAATCCCTTCTTTGTCATCTTCGTGCTATACAATGATCTTTGATGAGGTAACATTTTTTTTTTTTTTTTTTTTTTGCACTCTTCACCTTCCACTTCTCACACAACTAGAAACCCTCCTTGATTTGCCAGTGATATCCAACACGGCTTTGCCCCCTTGACACATTGTTGGAAAAACAGTTTGCTAAACCAGGATGTTTAAAAAGCAGTTCACAGTTCAGGAATAAATTACGAATCTACACCACTGTCACCACTCATGAGGAAAAAAGATCATGATGAAATAATGGTCAGGTGGATAGCCAGGCAACACAACTAAAATAACACCTTAAATCAATTAGGAGTACATGACAAAATGTCCTTGGGACTTCATTCATGATCTGACAGCATGACAATTTGTGCATTATTTTATCTACCTTCACAAATATGATTAGAACAACAAACATTAAAAACAACAAAAACATCAAAGCATACAGAAGGGTGAATTAGTACAGAGACATGCGGAAAAGCAATAGCTCAAAATGAAGCACACCATATACACGCAGCAAAACAATGATACGGTACCTTTTGAGGTCCTTTCACAAACAATCTCCCTTGTTATTGGTGAGAGGATGTTAAGACTAAGAGCTACTAAACATAAGCATGTTGCAGAAGAGCTTACAGCATTAAAATTGTAATACGTTGTGGTGCTCTCTGTCTTCCTTATCAGTAATTCAGGACATATAAACAATATAAAGGATCCAATTTGCACAATTTCATGATTTGAGATGCATCACATATATAAAAAAAAAATACAACCTCAGATTTAGCCCCCTCTCAATATCTCTAGAGATGGGCCATAAAATGATCGAGCAGAATTTCATGAATATAACCAAATTTCTAGTCTATGTCACATTTGCAACATCGTGAAAGCAATGTAGATAAATACAAATGCACAGGTATAAGTCAACAAATAACATGATAAAGCCAAGAGTCACAGGAGAACCATAAAACACACATTCTACTCTACTTGCCAAAACAAAATATTTCAACTACTATTACTGTTAACACAACTCTCAAACCCCACCTTCAGATTTAGTGTAGCCAGTTATTTCTATTACAGGGTAAGTATATCGATACCCAAATCTGATCCTTCCATACCACCACCATCCGATAGTTTTTCAAACTACCTCTCTTCCTAGTCCTTGCATCCGTAATTGCATCCTCTCCTTGCCAGTGCCTCCACCAGTCTTTATGGAATATACATAGAACAAATCATAAATGACTTGTTTCAAAAAATTTGACATCTATTGTCGGAAAGTGAAAATTACTTATTACAGAAGCAAAGGAAACACTAGATCAAAGGAATCAACCTTTCACAAATGTGTCATCACACACCTAATGTGAATGGCACTGCTGAATCATGCATATGTAATACATGATACTTTGGAACTTGGTCATGTAAGCACATTCAACACCTATAGTAATGTACCACTCTGAGACCATTTGGATACTTGAATATTGTTTTGAATATTTGCATTGCTAACATAATACCTATGTCCATAATTGTCATGTTCAAACAAATGCTGATATTAGTATTAGTTACAAAATGCGTGCGTGAGTGAGAGAGAGAGAGAGAGAGATAGAGCATGATTCCATCTAACTAAATATGTTATATTTGTTTTATTCAGTTTCACATAAATATTCACAATGACGAGAATAAACAAGAGAAGTGAAAAAACCTAAGAGGGCACCAGACCTAGAAACCTGCTCAAGGTCTTATGTTCACAACAAGCCATGGTCAAGGAGCCCCAATACACTAAAAGGCCCTAAACACCCAGGCATGTAAATCCCCAAAACATTACAAGCTACGGCCATGTAATATGATTTGTTCTAAGATAGCAAACACGAGAGATTTTGCAACAAATAGTACAGCAGAAATCCAGCTTCCATTTATTCTCTCCATCCTCAAAACTTGAAAGATCATTTTCATGAACATATACATCCTCATCATTAATCACTTATCACAGGCTTTAAAGAGAAGGCCTGACTTCAAAATATTAAACAAGAGATGCTTCTAGCAATCATAATGGTAGTAGCTAGAGAAATTTGCCACTGCAGTAGAAATAATACAGTCAAATTATGGAGACTAGTTTAAACTCTTCATGGGCATTCATTTCCCCATGGAATCATGACCATGCATCACAAGTTTATCGCACAATTCCATCTTACTAAAAGTAATGAGCAGCTACACAAAATACAGATTAAAATCAAGATGATGGGCAGGGGAGATCGAAGAATGTTAAGCGACAAACACAACCTTTTGTGTAGTTACCTCCCTTGAAAACAGCTGACTTCAAGACTTCAAGTAGTAGTAGGTTTTTTTTCTGGCTACGAAACTTCAAGTAAGGATGATTCATTTAATGCATAGAAATGGTTCACAACAAAAATCTCTCTTATCAAAAGATACAGAACTTTTCCAATATACAAGAAGGTTGAGCTGACATAGAAAAAGGTACTGTCCTCAAGAACAATAAGCAGAAGTTGATGTAACTAACATATAGCAACCATTTGAGGGTCAAAGTAGTTAAAATCAAATCTCAATCTGGAAAAGGTCTAAGAACCAACTATACTTTTGAATTTCAATTTCAATATATAGTCTTATAATGAATATAAAATTGTTTCCCTTTAATGATTTGTCTTATAAATTGTGCCTTGCAAAGAGTCAATTATTCCCAATACTAAACCATCTCTTCTTTCCTACCATAGAAGCCTTTTCAACAACTAAAAGAATCTCATATGGTTGATCCTTGGTTGCATAAGGGAGGTCTTCCTTCCAGCCAACTGGCCTTCCACTTCATTGCAGGACCCACTTTAATCCATTGCCTTGGCCAAAATTTCATCACTAATTCAAATGGGGTCAACATCAGGATGACAGCATATTGTCTGCATATTTTCCAACCTTAGTGGGTCACATGCCTAATCCATATAAAGCCAACAATAATAGACATAATACTACTGGATGATTTAAGGTTAACTTAAGCATGATGAGTAAACACTTTGAAACGATGAGAACAGGAGTTCTGCATGGAAAAAAGGTCCAAAAAACTTGTTAATCCAATAAAACATTCAACACATATAATTGTGAATAAAACAAATATCAAGCCTCTAAAACTCAAAACATAAATCACTTGTAATACTTGCAAGTATTAAGCTTATAAAACCCAAGTTCTCAAACATAAAATCAAAATTTCTTCCTTATAACCATCAAAAGAGGCCAGTTCTCAATATCTACCACAATCTTAAACATAGAATAAGAACTCAAGAACTTGAGAAAAATGGGAAAGTGAAATATTAAATGCTCAAGCATTTCCGGTGTTCAAAAAGTAAATACATATTATCAGGTCAACAATGTCTCATTCAACATCTTACAACTCAATTCACATTAACCCAAGTATTTGATATACCTTCAAAAGCATCGCATACATCATTTAGATTTCTTTGATCATCAGCATGTAATAGAATAGAGTTATTCTTGTATATTAATTCACATGAGATTTTTGTTCTTATCATGGATTATAATACATTGTGGCTTATTTGTTTAGTTGAATTCTAAAAGAAATGTTGTCTAGCCATCCTACTAAAAATAATAGTTGATAATGCAAGATATACATCCAATGGAAATATAACAATGAATATTTACAAAACTCAAACAACAAAGCAGAGAGCTACAAGCATAACAGTATTGATACATGAGCAATTGCTTGCTGCTTCCAGAATAAGCTGCAACTAATCGGTGAAAAAGATCACCCATATACATTAGATGCAGGTGGAAGGAAAATGACCTACCTTCTTGCTGCCTTCTCTGGATCATGATCACCTGTTGCAACAAGAACATCTCCGCTCACATTGGACTCAATACTATTGGAGCCACTATGCAAATCCATAGTTACATACTGCAATGGGTTCCAAGGAACATTTTCCAACAAAGCAGTCACCATCGAGCTTTCTGAACTGGTCAATTTACTCTTTTGGCGGGGAGAGTTAGGGCCATAAACACAGCTTGCTTCAAACGCACTACCTGCCTCAAATGTAGAATTACTTTCAACCCCATTTGTGGATTCTGATGGTTTATAAAGAGCACCAACTGATGAAGCATTTCCTTCATTGATAGGGGATATTGGACCACCCAAAGTTGCCGAGACATCCAGAATCGCCGCAGAATCACTCGAAGATCTCCGATGACAGATCCCTCTAGGACTACTTTCCGAGTCAGTTAAGAGGTCATCAAGCCATGAGGGTTTTTCATCTATGATGGACCCTTGGGATGGAAACCTATATAGTGTGGTTTGTGGTGTGGAATCCAGTGCATGGGGCAGCAAACCCCTGTTCTGAAATGGGCACCGAGGAGGGAGGTGGGCTGGGCGTGACATGGTGGGATAATTTAAGGCTAGCTTTTGCTCTGTTACTTAAAATTACCCATAACCATGTTATAGCTTCCCTTTTTCTGTAATAAAACTCAAAACTGTGAACACCAGAAGCGTCTAAAGAAGAAAACGAAGCAATTTCAAACATTCGAACCAAACCAAATGGTAACAAAATTTCAAAGCAAATTACAGTGCAGGAAAATTTCAAGAATAGGGGATAAAAGTGAGCACCAAAATCTTCCTGCATTGCTGTAAAATCTAAATAGCAACACAAAAAAGGTCAGAAAAAGTATTTATTTTAACAGATTTCCATGTGGTAATCTCCAAGATTAGAACATTAAAAGCCCTATAATCTGTTTAAACCAAAACCCTAACTTGTCATCCTTCTATCTGCTACAGGTTTCTTGCAAAGACTCCAAACATCAGAATCTTGAAGCCATGAAAGGAAAAAAGAAAGGCATTGCGAAGAAGAAAGTAGAAAAACACAATATGAAACTCAGAAACCCTAAGAATCACAAAAGAAACACAAGGAAGAGGTCAAGAACTAAAACCCCACCGTCCAAGATTTCTACTAGGATCAAAACTCCAGACCAATGAAACAGTAACCCGAATCTCGTCAACTTTCCAAAGAAAAAGAATCTTGAATCAAAAGCAAAGCGATCGGAAAAGAAAAACTGCGTAAAAACACCCACAAAAGATTAAAATCGATACTAACAATATGAGAAAAACAAAAAGACAAATTGAAACAGATTAAAAACCGGCCGATCGCCCCTTGATAAAGAAAAGCGCTGAAAAAAATAAAGAAGCGACACAACAAGAAATATAAGCAAAAAGATGTTTTTTTTTTTTTTTGGGGGGGGTGGGGTGGGATTCGGTGGTCTTACCTGCCCTCTTGTTCTACCTAGGAGATGAGAAGCGAGCGAAGCAAAAGGGAGAGGATGGGTGTTTTAAAGCGAGGGAAGGAGTTGGTACCTGGGAACCTGTCATGTGTACCCAAAAACGTACCAAAGACATAAACAGCTTTTGGCGAACCGCTGAGGATAAAATTGATGCGCTATTTGGAAGATCCTCAAATTTCTGAGTCCACCTTTTGATTAAGTTAAACTATATTACATACTCTTATTAGATGTCTAAATAAAAATTATTATTATCTGATAATCAAGTTATTATAAGAATAGTCATGTAATGAGAATAAAATTTATAAATGGTGCTAATTAATTAAATGATCATCTCAAGTGGAAACCTCTTGATAGCTAAAAAATAATTTTATGCTTGAATAGCAATTTGAACAGCAAACAGTATCTATTTTTTTCTATATTTAATTATTATTTTTAATCATATTAATAGATGTTATTTTAATCATCATAGTTGAAAGATAATCTATCACCGATCCAAATAATTATACTCTGTCAAATAACTAACAATCAAAGTAAGCAATTATATTTCCCTATCGCTATCTATTATATTTAATTTTAGTAACAATTAATAGTTGTTTGAGTTACCGTACTTCTATTTTAATCTTCTTGTGTGTAATTTAAATAACATTAATATACACAGTACACAGTTTAGGCTTTGGTCATATGACGGCTATTATATCGTATCAGTTGGGATTTTTTTTTGTTTTGTGAGTTTGCTTGGAAGAAAATAACATTATCACGTCCTGTGTGGACTTTGGGGGACGCGTAGTAGAGGTTGTGAGCGCAAGATGATTCCGTACGGGAGAGCCTGCTGGCGTCCGGCGAAGCACCAGCCCCCCACCCTTGGAGCAGCGGAATTTCCTTACATGGCCGGCGGTCGCGACCTCCGCCTTACCTTCACCTCCCGCTGCTCGCCAGTGCATCATCTATGTTCATGTTCGCGTTTAATGTATGTCCTTGGCCCTTGATGCATCATCCATCTGCTCCATTCCCGGTTTAAAGATGTATGCTGTCTATGGGTCCGGCATTTACGTGGCTTTTCTTGCACCTGAAGTGGACGTGTGGTGCGACCTTTATTTTTTGGTACTTGTGTAGTACCACCCTTTACAATGCATGCATGCACCTTCTCTCATACTATAGCTTGTAGGTCTTTCCGGATGCATCATGTATGCATGTGATGCTTGAGCTGTCACACCTCAAGCTTGGATGTGATGGTTGCAATGCTTATTAACTTTTCCATGAACTAGATGGAGGATGTTTAAGTAGCCTCTCTTAACATCACGGTCAACCGCTATGCAGGTTGTGAGCAGGCTGCATGTATGTGATAAATCACAATCCGGTACCCAAAATTCTAAGACGCAGGTGTCATCATTGGCAATGTTAACCGTTTTCTCTGTTTAACTTGATTTAATTTACTGCAGATCGATTGAGATCACCCATTTAATAGAATATCAGATTTATATTGAAATTTTTGATCTTTTTAATAAAATATTTAGATTATTTTTCACCTATTTTGTATCTGATACTATCTATATCAGATTTGATTTGATCTAATTATCACCTGATGTCGCGTTGCGGAGAAAAGTTGGTAATATGGTGGGGCCGGATTTCATAGAGCGTGATAACATGGTTTTGGACCGGAAATTAGGCTGTTTGCCCAGGACGGCTGCTTTCAATACCGACTAAGCGGTTAAACCAGTTTAGTGTGCCTCAGGATCTCAATAAGAGAATACTTCCCACCCTTGGGTCCAACACTTGGACGGTTCGGATCATAAAGTCGAAGAGGCCACCGTGCGCCATCATCCATCAGACGAGCACTTTTACGGCAATTAGATCTAAGTCAGAAAGGCCTCTTATTAAACACCCACGGATTATGACAACCGGCGTTCTCGCAATCCTCCACCGCCTCTTTCTGTGCTGCCCAAAAGCTCCGAGTGCGCTGAAATCTAGGGTTCTTCCAGCTCCCCCAGTTCCGTTGCCGTGGCCAATTTTTTTTTCTTTTCTTGTTTTCTTGATTTCTAATGCAATTCAAATTTCAGTCACTCTGATAAAAATTTCTCCATCAAATTCGTTTCTTTTTACCTGTTTGTTTGATTCGATTGGTTCTTGGCGTTTATGGCTGCAAGGAGATCACTTAGAGCTCCACCGGAAGCGCCATGGCCACCGGCTCGACCATTTCGATCGAAATATTAAAAAGGAGGGTCGAGAGGTCCACGAGCGATACCATCATGCTCAAAAGGGGTGCTTTTTCTTATCATTTTCGGCCAATTTCTGATTTTTTTATATTTCTTTGACGCCCCAGATGGGAAACTTTAGGGTTCCAACGTTTTATATGGTTCCATTTTAATCATGCTTTACGTAATAAATGTCAACGGGCACTTGGTATGAAAGGAAGATGTTTGCACCTCAGAAAGTTCATTCATTTATTCGTTTTTCTGAAACTGCTGATGATATAAGTTAGAATAATCATAGAACATATTTGGTCTAATTGGATTAGAATACCCTGTCATGATGCCTTAACATTACTAACATGAGAAGCTTTTCATGCAGTGAAAGTAGTCTAGTGCCACTGCATTTAGTTGAATAGGTCCTGACTCGATGTTATCTATTGTTTTTGCCCCATCTTTAGTGGACCTACGCTGCCCCATAATTGAGCTTGTACATAGATTCCATGGCGCTTTGCGTGTATCGACACCAATGGAGATGTTCAAACAAATGGCTGCTACATAACCACATGTTTGTCCTGATGCTCCTTTCAGGCTTGCTGCACAAGAGGATTCGTCATCTTGATGGAAGGTAGATGTACCGGTTCATGAGGGAGCTATTACTGCATTTCTTCTGGATCATGATGTTACGACACATGCAAAGGTAATCGAGCCGATGTTCCCATGCCATATTCCATTTATTTACTATGATCTCATCTAAACATATGCAATGCAACTTATGCTCGTTTTCTGCTTTGCAGTTTCTTAGCTACACTACTAAGCAGAAGAGCAAGGAAAAGGCTGGCAAGTGGGAGCTAGGTCCCATTTCCAAAGGTAAATTGCCTTGCTGAGATAGTCCTTTCCGTGACTTTTGTGTGTTAGTGTTTTGTTTTAGACATTCTCACATGGGTTCAGACTAGATTTATAGAACGGAGAAGTATTCTGCTGTTCCATGGTCCTCTTATGTAGGTTTCTTTGTTTTCTTCCCCTTGCATGTTCCCCTTTATGGACACAGCTTTTTCTCTTTTGTAGTCCAGAAACTGTGGATGAGAAGATGAGATGTTTAAAGTTGTTCGATATGGCTAGCACAAGAGCAAGTTTCCTACAATTTAACCATATTATTAACACTAGTAATATGTATCTGCCAACACAAATTCAAAAGAAATTGAAAGTTTTCTTACCAAAAAAGATATCGAATGCTTTTCGTTGTTCACCAGGAATTTTGGTGATGAGATCTCCATCTTTACATCAACAGCAAAATGAAGGAAGAAGAAGAAGAAGAAGATGATGATGATGAGAAATTGCATTCATGTCTCTCATATAATTACTAGATAGCAGTCTTGCTCTAGCATGATGGGAAAAAGAATTTAGACCTTTCAAGCCCTTATTAGTATTACTCTCCAAGCGAAGCCTGTTTAATGCCTTAAACCCTTTTTTGTGCTCCAAAAAATGTGGATGCCCTGTCTTCAATTTTTTAAAATTAATGCTTCCTTATGGTGCAGACATAGATTTACTAGTGTTTATGGGATAAATAACCGAACAGCCCGAACTTCATACTGATGGTGGGATCCTCGAAGATGATGTTTCCTTCCCATTATCCTGTCTTGCACAATTTGATGTTGTCCTATCTTGGAATTTTATGAAGTTGATCCGCGTTTTAGACTTCCTGTTCTTTTTTCTGATGAAACCCTTTTAGGGAATTAGTTCGCCTTCAGATTGCTGTCTTATGTTTTTTTTACCTAATATAAGCTGAAGATAGACCTCATGCTAAAGAGAAGATTTCTAATGTTTTCTGGTTCCAATGTTCAGCCAAGGAATGGAAGATAATGGTCGCCAAAGCCACATGGATGGGACCGGGTTTTACAAGAAAAACAACAAAATATGAGCGTTTCATCCGCCCAATGGGATTGTGGTTCTTGAGAGCTAATGTAATACATCCTGAACTGAAATGCACCTTCAATCTAGACATCATTGGGATGAAGGAAAATCCAAATCTTCCAATGTATTCTCATCATCGTGACAAAGGTAATTCCATGCATCGTTTTTAATTGTTGGCTACCTTTCTGGACTGGTTATAACTGTTGGTCTCTGCACACGGTGGTATTTGGGCATCCTTCCCTCTCGGTTGAGATGGTCGAAGAACCATCCGCAAAGTTGTTAACAGTGGCTTCCTTTTTTATGTATTTTTTGCTGTTACTTTAGATGTGATTGGTATTTTCATCATGTAATTTCAGGTGAATCCGACTGCGCTTGGTTGTTTCGCACGGAGGAAAAGTTGTCTGGGGGAGGAACTTATTGCTCATCAAGAGCTGTTTGACCTTTTTGTGTTTCGAGTGCGGATTTTTTGCTGTGCACGCGGTGCGGTACGCGCTTATAAATTTCCGAAGCCTCAACTCCACTGCATGCACAGAAATATGCTCCAATCACAAATGATCCAGGGACCGTTGGTTGTGGAAATATTGTTTTGCTTGTCTGATGGCTATGACCGGTCTCACTCTTTCTTTTGAAGCCGTTGATAGCAGTGAGTCACTCTTTCTTTTTTAGTGTTAGGAGACGAGCGATCTTGTGGCATCATTCAACAAGCTACATGTGGTCTACGGAGCATCCGATTCTGAGCCAGGAAATCGTGTGATGGACTAATCGGCAACCAATGGCTAGAATCCAGCGGGACCATATTGGAGCCGTCCGCAAAAGTAGGCAGAGAGTGACACGTGCTTTGAAAGAGCCGGCAAGGGAGCTTCTGGTGGCTCCCTCGACGTGGAATGCAACGCTGGAAAAAGCTAGAGGCTCTTGGAACCTCAAAGTTTGAAATTTTGAATGAGATGCTTCCGGAGATTGATTTCTGGTCGACAAGCGGCCAAAGGTCAGGTTGATGGGATGTTACTTTAAAGATGGAGACTATTATGGAGCTAGGCATTGGAAGGAAGATTTTTTTAAGTTAACTGCCGTGCTTGGCTTGGTCTGTATGCACGTGACTGTCACCTTATGTCCGCTCTTATCCTTAGGGCATGGGTTGCTATCGGCTTTTGGCTAACCAAAATCTAAATATACATTAGAGATTTAAATTGACGTGAGAAATTGTTGCCTTCATCGTATGCACTACATGATTATGCATGGATCCAATCATGATTGCTGGCTTCGCCAGGTTCTAATCATCAAATATGTATTTTGGTATGCTATTATTGAAGCCGGATGGATATGGAAAATAATTTTTTTTATAATATTATAATATATTTTTCTTTACAGGAGGTGTGTGGGGGAAATTATTTTATTTTATTTTTAGTACAAAATATGTTGTTTAAAATTTTAGACAGCAAAAAAGAAAAAAATCCAGATAGCAAAAGCAAATCTAACAATCCCAATTGCGAATCCATCATTATTATGCGTAGGGAACAGAGCATGTAACGGAATAAATAAAGATTAGCTCCCGAATCCCTTGCCGATCCCTGCACACCCGGATGCCGGCGTACCATCCATACGTTTGGGGCTGTGCCTTTCGAACTCACTAATGGATTATCCACTGGTTGCTTTGAGATGTCTGCAGACAGATGGATAAAGCATGAAGCGCATCCGTGTGGTGGGTGATCTAATGAATTAACTTTTCTATGCATCCACATCTCAAGGATGTTGATGATGTCGCAAGCGATATTTTTGACCTCACCATCTAACTTTCAAATGTAGATCTTAGAAAAGTTCTTCCTGACGGTGGCAACGGTGGCACTCGTCCTCTCTAGCACTTCATCCACCGATGATCTCTTTCTTGACGTCGAAAATAGTGGCGGTGACAGCAATGTATCATCGACAAGGAGCTTTTCCTTCCACTGGCGATCTTCTTCCATTCACCGACGATAGAAATCTCCTTGCAAGAGCCTAGATCTCTAAGAAATGCTTTGGATCGGAAGTGGAGGAGCTTTGGCGATGGCAACGACGGCATTATTTTAGTGTTTCTTCTGATTTTATTCCAATTCAAACTATGTCCCCGAGAAGAGCATGAGTGAAAAAGAGTATAGAGAGAGAGGAGAAATTGAAAGATATTTGAGAGGAAAAAGAGAGAATGTCCTTAAGTACGAAAAAAAATTTAAAAATCTAAAACTATTTTTTAGTATTTAAAAAATAGCTAATATTTTTTTAATATTATATTAATTTAAAAATACTATCTTCAATCAAATATATTTATTATTTTTTTAAAAAAAGAATAAAAAAATAAAAACCATAATGATACCGAATACCATTTAGACGTCGTTAAATTTGAAACAAGCGCGGCTTTTTACCCCAAAAAAAAACCAAAAAAACACAGCCACAGATGCTTATGGGCTCCTGGTCGGTTTGCACGTGGTTGTCACTGTAAGGCGCCGGCAGCCGATCGATCATTCTCGTCCGTCGGATATTCCCCCATCCAGACTCCAGAATATTCTATGAATCGCACCCATCCAACTCGACCTTCCAACGGCTTCCTTCCACGTCATCGAAATCACGTGCTGTCCCAACCCGCGCCCCTCCACGTGGGCCTGCTGAACGCCCCGGGGCCCGGCCCCTTATAAACCTCCACCCCACCGCCCACCCCTCCACCTTCCTTTTCTCCTTGTCGTCCCTCGCTCTCCCTCTCCTTCGCATCCACACGTTAGCAGAAGAAGCGCGACCGGGAAGAGAAAGAACCCTACCCTTAATTAGATCGCCGCCGTCTCCATGATCAATCTCGGCATGGAGCAGCCGCCGCCAGCTTCGAGCTCCGGCACGGCGGTGAAGGCCTTCTCGTTCCTCTCCAAGGGGTGGCGGGAGGTGCGGGACTCTGCGGGCGCCGACCTCCAGCTGATGCGGGCCAGGGCCAATTCGTTCAAGAACCTCGCCGACCGCGAGCTGGAGAACTTCCTCCACTCGGCGTCGGCGTTCTCGGCGCCGCCGCGGCCGCCGGTGGAGGGGTCGATCGCGGAGCTCGAGTTCGTGAAGCGGATCCAGCCGAAGCTGTCGGAGATCCGTCGGGCGTACTCCTCGCCGGAGTTCAGCCGGAAGGTGCTGGAGAAGTGGAGCCCCAACTCGACGATCCGGATCGATCTATCCGGGATCAGGAATGCCATCGTAGCCGAGGTGGATGAGGTGGGAGCGGTTCTGGATCTCAGCAAGGATGGGGCCCGGGGCCGGAGGAGGAGCATCCGGTGGAAAGGAGAGGAGAAGGGGAAGGAGTGGGAGCCGATTCGGTTGTTGAAGACAAGACTGAAGGAGCTTGAGAGGAAGAGCCAAGCAAGCGATATCTTTGGAAATTTCAAGAGCAGCGAGTTCGTGGAGAAAGTGAAATTGAGCCTGGTAAACCCTTATCTCTATCCTTAATTAATTTCGTTTTCTTTTTTTACCCTTAAGGGTTTTGTTAGTTTGTATACGCGATCTGGCATAGCAACCTCATCCTTTTGTGGAATTAGGGCTTTTCATTCTGTTTATTATAAATGTTAAGGACACCTAGTTTTGGGATTAATACAATGAGATGAAGGTATCGATATCCAGGGCTGCGAAATAGACAGCTCCCAAACCACCGAATTTTATCATAGATTGGATTGCTAGGATTATCATGTTTTACTAGGATGATGATACAAGCAGAACTTTTCTTTGTTGCAATACAATTTTGCTTGGCATTTTTCTAAAGAATTGGTGATGGTTACATTTTAAATGGACATGCAAATCTAGAGTTTGCTGGATTGGAAGTCATGAAAAGACAAATTTTCTGAAACAGCTGATGCGGCATCATCCAGCACTTTACTCTTCACATTACCATATGTAGAACCATGCTTACATGTGAAGTGTCTGCCAGGGCAATACTTTCTGATGGTTCCAGTCACTTTTACACTAGATAGTTTTTACGGAGGTTATTAGGTTAACAACTGGCTTTTCTGCACATTATTTCTTGAAGAAAGCTTCAAAATGATGCAAGCAACTGTCAAATGTTGTGTTAATTTCTTTCCAGTATTTGGCTACTTTTCCACCCATCATCAAACCTATTGAACATTACATGTGATATAACTTCCATATTTTGATATCAATTAAGCTTAGGCTGCTGAATACCATCTAATAAATCTTCATGCAGTAGTGTTGATTAACTAATGTCAAAATACAGGAAGATCTATTCATCAGTTGCTTTACCTTGATGTTGACTTCCATGCATCATTGGCAAAAACTGATGGGTGGGATCTCAGTTGAATCCACTTTCATGTTCTGCATGAGAGCCCTTTCTGTAATTTGGATATTTACCGAAGGTTATGCATTATTAAGTGACCATCAAAAAAGTTCCCTCAAATCATATAGAAGGTATGCATATTTTTCTTGAGAGAAGCATATGGAAAGTAAAATTAACTTAGTTGGTTAAACTTTGATTTTCATTGCTGGTGATTGAACAGATTCAAAAGCTGTTAGTTAAGAAATTGGGCTGGGATTATAAGAAGGAATTTTTCACATTCTTGAGGTTAAAGACATGATCACGCAAGGTTGTTAAGGGTGCTAGGTGCCCTCAAGGCACCAGACAGGTGTAGGGCCGGAGGTGCTAGGTGCTGAAAAAGCGAGTTCCTGATTGAAGTCCGATGCCATTTTTTTAGAAAAAAATAAAAAAAAAATATAATCTATTCTAAAACTAAAAGTCATCATTACAGTCTATTGTTCTAACGATCTAATCCAAAACTAAAAATTTTCATTAGATTTTTTGTCTAAACACCACATCCAAACAATAAAAAAAATTTTGTTTTCTGTTTTCTCCATTGCCTATAGAGGGCAGTCTATTGTTCTATTCTAAAAGTTTAAAAATAAAAGTCTTCATCAGATTCTATGCCTAAGTTGTCATAATGATCATCTCTTCCATCATCGGATAGGTCATTTTTTATATTCTCCTCAATCTCTTCCTTTGAACTAGAACTAATCTATTCATGATTTAAGTCTGGTGGCTCTAAATGTGAAGTTGAAGCTGCTATCGATCTTGATCTTGATCTTGCTGCTCTGAATGTGAACTAGAATATGCTCTGTTTTATTGAATAAAAAATAGTCATGAACAGGGAAGGAGAGGGTGATTTAGAAAAGGAGAATAGAGAATAGATAATGCCATTGTAAAACCAATGCATTGCTAGCCTGGTTTGTGAACTATTTTATTGAAGACAAATACAAACATGCTCTGTTTTATTGAATAAAAAATAGAGGTGAACAAAGGAGGAGGAGAGGAGATTAAGAGAAGGAGAAGAGAAAATAAATTGTGAAAAGAGGGTGAAAAAGAGAACAAAATTCATACCTTTTTTTTTTTTTTGCTTGGGCGCTATCAACTTCAATGGTGGGAAGGGAATTGCTCCGGCCATCCAAGCTTCAGCCATCCAGGGAAATGGAAGGGGTACAGCAAGGGTGCATGTAGTTATGACACTTTAATATCCTTTTTAAAACCTATTTGTCTCTCTTTTTTTTTTTTAAATAAATTACTTAAGTACCCTTTCTTTTTGTTCTTTTAAAGGATTTATCTATTATCTATAGCTATAATTTCAAATTGAAGTGAATTGCAGCTGTTAAATTAAAAGCTGAACAGTCAGGAGACAAAACTAATTTTAATTGGGCTCCAAAGGCATGCGCCTTGCGCCTCGCTTCAAGCGAGTGCCTAGGCGGCAGAGGTGCTCGCCTAGCTGAAGGTGCCTCGCCTAAGTGCCTAGGCGCGCCTAGGCGAGCGCCGTAATAACACTATGATGACAGTCACAAGTTTGGTGTTCAGGAATAATTCAACAAGCTTGAAATTTTAGAATTTGGAAAAAAAATATAATGCTTAAATAAAAATACAAGTATATATACTTATATAGAAATGCTAGACATAAATTTGTTTTGGTCCATGGTCCAAACACTTTAATGCTACATCATTTCTAAGTTTGTGAAAAAAACATTTGAATTGCTATATTTCAACCTAATTAAATAATAATTAAAAAGTAAGGAATTAGGACTTTTGACTCATCTTTGATTGTGCTAAGAAAACTTTTGAATATGTCAAAAGTAAAGTGAATCTCAGATCATCTTTGATTATGCTAAGAAAATTTCCGAATATATAAAAAGGAATAAGAGTTTAAAAGAAATTGGAAAATAAAGGAAGATGAGAAATCCCTCCACAAGAGAGGACAAGACGAATGAGCTGTTGGCCTTAACTGGTTTCTCTAGATACTTGTGTAGGTAGGGCACTAAAATGTGGGACCTATGTGATAACACCCAAACCATCTCATCTGTCGAGCCTTATATCCAACAGAAGAATAAAGGAAAATGGGAAGATGAGAAGTGTCCCCACGGGAGAGAACAAGAGGAACAAGCTGTTGGCCTTCACTGGTTCTCTAGATACTTGTGTAGGTGGGACAACTAAAAGTTGGGACCTATGTAATATTGTTCAAACCCATCTCATCTATTGCTTCACGAGATCTTGTGATTTTTACATTTTACTTCCACTTCTTAGCACACCAACATGTTTATGGTCCTTAAAATATCTTTTTTGCTTCCAGAGATCCCATGGAATCCATGCATTCATGAGCTGCATGATAACACCCAACACTGAATTGTTCATAATCTCATGATTTATTCACGAATTTCTTTTTTTTTTTTTTTTGAACTACTCTGTTTGTGATCCATTCATGAGCTACCGAATAATATGCAGAACAATTCAGCAAGCTCTCACATGACAAATTATTCATGACTTTTTCAAAAAATTCAGCAAATATCATGACTATGACTAGGATTAGACCATGGGGGGCTAGGTGAAAAAATAGAAATATGGACCAAAATGACATGGTTACACTAATAGTGCTGTAGCTATTAATCGCTGATGGTCTAAAAACCATCATTAAGGCGCTATTACTATTAAAACAAACCTTTAGTAAAATTAAAAGTTAATTCAATATATTATTATAATGACCATTACTTGGACCATGCTTCTTAAACATGATAGGTTTATGACTGGATAAAAAATGTCTAGAACTTTACTGAGAAGCAAATTTATAAATTAAAAAAAAAAAAAAAATCAGTCATTGGAATTGTTTAAAACTTCTAAATTTGGAAGATAATTATACCATATGCAACCATGGTCTTTTCTTTTTTATAATGTTAACAAATCCAAATAACAACTTTTCTCTCAAGGAAAACTAATCCAAATAATAACTTTGTTTGTTAGTTTCAAGTTTACCTTTGTGGGAATGATGGTGCTCTAAACTACTAGTCTATTTTAGGCATAGGCAAAGGCGAACCGGAAAGGGGCAATAAAAGAAATATAATCAATGACTCTTGGCCTTGATAAATTTGGATAATATAACAAAAAATAGAACCATTGATCTTATTACTTTCAGTTTTTTCCCCATGGGGGGCGGGGTGTAAAACTTTATACTTGACTCTTTAACTAGGTTAATCAATACTTTGATAAGAGCCCTTGCTTCCCTATTTGATTAGAATTTTAATGAAATACCAAAAGAGGTGAGTCCTACCTTCCCAAAATTCCATCAAACCGATGGTCCTGACAAGGTGGTGGTGAGAGATGGTGGAAAGGGAGGGGGGAGGGTAACTTGGAATTGTGTATGAATGTGCAGATGTGTAAATAGATGGTTTACAAGAAGAATGCTTGCATACTGGTGCTTGTTCTTTGATTTCCCATGCTTGGGATTCTTTAGTTTTTGCAATTAATACCAGGATTGTTGTCACAATGTGGTGCCGGTTCTGGTTGGACATTGGCAGCAAGATAGGGGGTACTAAATATAAATGTGTTTTCTGCAAGGTTCTATTCTGTTTCTCTTTTTTCCCCTCTTTAATTGTTATTCTCTCATTCTCACATCCATAAATATGCCTTGATTCTCCAGTTTGTAACCATTTTCCTTTGAGTCTCATCCATTAAGATATTCAAGCTCTAGATGTCACTTGAGATTCCAGTTTATGGGAATTGGCCATATCACTCTGTCATGTTAGGCCTTCATGGTTATGACAAATCTAGGTTATGATGAAGAATATTATTTTGTTGAATTGAACATGGGCATCTGAACACCTTTGCAATAATCTAATAACCAATGCATTTTCTCTGTGCAAGCAGCCCCAAAATTGCAAAGACATGATGCATAAACCATTACAAGAACTGCTTGTGTTTCAGTTTGATTTTTCCTCCTATTTGTGCTTTTTCTCTATGAGAATTGCATGTTACTGCATTTGAAAGCAAATCTTTTTATTTATTTATTTTAACTTACTTTTTGTGTTTTTGTTGCAGAAATCGATTTGCAAGGAGCCTCAAGAATCAAAGGTTGGTTATAGATGTCTTCATCATTAGCATTATTTTTAGATACACATCAGTTTTCAGATTTACAAGTGAAGTTTCACCATGCACATAAGATTTGATAGACTCCTGTGGCTACATCTTGTGACTTTGATCTGTTTCTCTTCTTGCTGCTTTAACTTTAAAGAGACATGGGCGTGTAATTTAGACTCTATTCCTACAGCACTCTCAATAATGCAAACTCTTATAGGGTCCACAATTAATGAGAGATGTGTTTTCTGGATATCAAAATGGGATCACAATTTGCACATGGATTAATATATTCTCCATAATAAACATGAATTACTTCATCTTATCTCTTATAGCAAGGTAATACTGCATCTTGACCCTTTGGGCATGATATTAGAATGACATTATCGTCTCTATGATATTTCATGAAGATCTAGTGCTGTGCCTATGAGTGGAAATTTATAAATTGAGTGACTGGGATGCCTAAAGATACAAAAATATTTGATAATCAGTGATCTTCTTTATGCATGTGCTAATCCTTATTTGTGCACAGGAAGTTCCACCACTGGATCTACCTGAACTTCTGGCATATCTGGTTAAGCAATCTGGGCCATTGTTTGATCAACTTGGTATAAGACGAGGTACAATGAACTTGTTTCTATAATCTTTTGTTGTGACTAGTTGCTTTTAACTGTTTTGGCTGATACTGCTAGGTGATCTAATATCTATGGCTTCATCTCATATGAGTGATCCGCATCTTACTTTCTTCTTCTATATTTAAGTTTGCAAGATGTCCAATTGTTACTTGGATTTCAGATACTTGATTTCCACCACTTATATCTTACAACCATGATGTATCAAAAGGGTAGAAAACAAGAATCACCGGCTCGAAACCAAACCTCATGCTAGCCAGGTGGTGGTACGAGTTGGTACGCCCCTATACGGAACCATATCATGTCGGAACCGACATAGAAATGAGGGATGAACCGGAGAGAAAAAAAGAGAGAAGGAGAGAGGGGGAGGCAGGGAAAGGGAGGCCGGTGGAGATGCCGACGGTGGCCACTGGAGGGCCGTTGAGGCCTCCTGGGCTTCGCAATCTTCCGCGAGAGAAAATGAGAGTAGAGAGAGGGGTGGGGGAATGGAGGGAAGAGGAAGGAGAGGATGGTGGTGGTGAGGCCGCCGGACGGCCAAAAAACTCTCTGTAGTTGCCGCGGGTTTGAAATAGGGGCACCACTCGGCGGCCCTTTGGTGGTCTTGTCGGGCCACCGTCGGTCACCTTCAGCCTTCCCCTCTCGTTCCCTCTCCTCTTCTTTTTCTCCTTTTTTCTCCTTCTCACTTGCTCCATTTTTGCTGGTGTTCCAAATTGAATATCCAAACCGCACTGATTAGCTGTTGGTACGGTTCGGCATGCCCCAAACTGCCCGGTTCGATGAACGCTGGTAGATAATATGTCATGACTACCACCTTCACTTTGTTCTTGTCCATTTCTTTTCATGACAATTATAAGCAGACAGTATCCTCTCTGTAGTTAAAATTCTGAGTTTGTGATGGCATGGATTTAGGAAATTTCAACCATATGAGTCAAGTTATGGCGTATAATGAAACTATTAACAAATTTGTTTGTGCTACATTGCTTTTAGAAATAATTCGTTGCCTTCCCTGATGGTTTTAAATCAGGTTCTCTGATCTGTATTTGCTTAGCCTGTTCAGGGACTGAGTACCATGGAAAACTTTAGGCTCAAGTTGTTAGATTTCTTGCTGGTTTGTTTGAAACATCCTTGTGATCCTGACTTTATTGTTGAACTCATAGATGTGAATTTCTTGCCCAAATCCTCATGCCTCTATTTCTTGCCAAAATCCTCATGCCTCTTAGCAACTTTGGCCCGCCCCACCCCATGCCATCAGCATGGAAGAATCTGTAATGATAGTCTTCAGCTTTTAGAATCATCTTGTGTTTTATCCTACAGAACTGACTATAGTGAGGTCATCTTGATTCTGTTAAGTATATCACTGCCCGGCTAGTTTCATGGAAAGCTACAGTGCTGTGGGACATTATGCATCTTTTGACATCATGCTTTTTTACTCTTGCCACATTTCATTTTCACTTATCTTGTTCTCTATATGTGTGAGCAATGATGTACATTCTGTGTTCTGTGATTGACCAACTATATGGGTGCAAAGTCACTTGCCATCTGTTATCGATGATAGTTTATGCCAATGCTTCTTACCAGCTGGGATAATTTTTTGCAGAAAAATAATTGACTCTTCAGATCAAGTGTTACTGCCTGTTTTCAAGTTTGAGGCATGAGTTTCGTTAAAACCTTGTAATCTAGGAAATTTCTCCTTCATTTACTTATAAAGGCATATGTACGTTACTCCGGATATTCATGTCTTTTGACTGGGGTGAATGAGGAACTTGGCATGCTTTTCTTAAAATTTTCGCTTTAGTTGGAACTTTATATCTAGATCTATACAAATATATGCTTATTCTAGAACAGTATGATACATTATTTCATGATTTTACACCTTGAAACATGTTATTTGGCCATGTAGATATATGCGATAAAATAGTCGAGGCTTTGTGCAGCCGACGCAAAGACCAGCTCCTTTGTCATTCTCTTTCTGAGAAGGAAGCATCCTTACTTGGGAATGGGAACATCATTGATGAACTTGATCTGAGAATAGCCAGTGTGCTCGAAAGCACAGGGCATCACTATGACAGTGGTTTCTGGACAGACCCAATTAAGTATGACATGGCAGAAGAGAAGCATCATGTTGCAATTGTGACAACTGCCAGTCTCCCATGGATGACCGGAACTGCTGTGAATCCATTGTTTCGGGCTGCATATTTGGCTAAATCTGAAAAGCAGGATGTTACATTGGTGGTCCCCTGGATTTGCAAGTCTGACCAGGAACTGGTTTATCCTAACGGGATGACTTTTGGTTCTCCACAAGAGCAGGAGGCTTTTATACGAAATTGGGTGGAAGAAAGAGTTGGTTTTAAAGCAGATTTCAAGATCTCTTTTTATCCAGGAAAGGTAGCTCTCTTAAGGAAATATTTTTCTTGCATTTATTCATGCAAATTTTTCACAAATTCCGATTATTTATCATGACATTATTGGACTTCAGTTCTCAAAAGAGAGGCGCAGCATCATACCTGCTGGGGACACTACGCAATTTATTCCTTCCAGGGAAGCTGATATTGCAATATTGGAAGAGCCAGAGCACCTAAATTGGTACCATCATGGAAAGCGTTGGACGGATAAGTTTAATCATGTTGTTGGTGTTGTTCACACAAATTACCTTGAGTACATCAAAAGGGAGAAGAATGGAGCTCTCCAAGCTTTCCTGGTCAAACATATTAACAACTGGGTCACGAGAGCATACTGCCACAAGGTCTTATTTTTAAATCTTCTGGTGGTTCATTCATATATTCTTCTGGTGGTTCATTCATGTATTGTTTCTGTTTCATTTATGCTTGCATCTAATATGTGTACTATATGGGGGAATTGGTGGTTATTTTCTTTTGCCGGACTATATTATATAACATGAAGAATTGAGAAAGACGTTCTTATATGTGAACTAACCAATGATGTTTATTATGCAGGTTTTGCGTCTTTCTGCAGCAACACAGGATCTACCCAAGTCTGTTATCTGCAATGCTCATGGTGTGAATCCCAAATTTCTTAAAATTGGAGAAAAAATAGCATCTGAAAGGGAGCATGGAGAGCTTGCATTCTCAAAAGGAGCATATTTTCTAGGAAAGATGGTATGGGCAAAAGGTTATAGAGAACTGATCGACTTGTTAGCAAAGCACAAGAACGAATTAGAGGGTTTCAAGTTGGATGTGTATGGAAATGGAGAGGACTCGCATGAAGTTCGGTCTGCTGCCCAGAAGTTGGACCTGAATCTCAACTTCCTTAAAGGAAGGGATCATGCAGATGATTCGCTTCATGGGTAATGATTGCATAGGAAGTCCATATTTAGCTTGCATGTATTGCTGCATTTTTCTTCATTAATTATTGATGCAATTATTTGGTGGTATTCACAGGTACAAGGTTTTTATAAATCCTAGTGTCAGTGATGTCCTTTGCACGGCAACAGCTGAGGCTCTGGCAATGGGGAAGTTTGTTATTTGCGCAGATCACCCGTCAAATGATTTTTTCAGGGCATTCCCAAACTGCTTAACTTACAAGACATCAGAGGACTTTGTTGCTCGAGTGAAAGAGGCAATGGCCAATGAACCCCAACCTCTCACTCCTGAGCAGAGATATAACCTGTCATGGGAGGCTGCAACCCAGAGGTTCATGGAATACTCCGAGCTTGATCGAGTGTTGAGTAATAACAATGATGAGTCAAATGGAGGCAAATTCAACAATATCAAGGCTATTAAGAAATCAATTTCCATGCCAGATTTGTCAGATGTCGTGGATGGGGGATTGGCATTTGCTCATTATTGTCTCACAGGAAATGAGATACTGAGGTTATCTACAGGAGCTATACCACGTACACGTGATTATGATAAGCAACATTGCATGGATCTGCACCTCTTGCCACCTCAGGTACAGAATCCTGTATATGGCTGGTAAGGGAGACCCTTTGGTAACAATATCCTGTAGTGTGTACAGTATTTGATGAAGTTAGGCTAAGAGCTTTTCCGAAGGACTGTGCATGATGATATCATAATCCCTTTTGATTTATTCCCATTGATGCGCGTCTTCATCTGTCTCCCAAGCTGCTATGCAAGGAAGAAATGCCATCAGGTCAGTGATTCTTCACTCATGCCTCTGTCATTGTCATACTTCAGAGTAAGCAAATATTCGATATGAATACAAACTGCAACCCCGGGAAAAAGGGAAGTTGGAAAAAGGTGAGTATGCGGATCCTAATTATTCTGCTGGCCATCATGAATCGTGAAAGTACGCTGGTCATCATGAGTCCGTGCATCCTGGTTGATGCAAAATCTCAAGTTTGAAATAACAATTTTCTAGGGAGGGTTAAGTTTGTGCAAGCCTTGGCCCTTTCGGATTCTTTTCACATATTGATGTATCAAACAGAAGCAGAAGCAGGCCGATGCTGTGTGATGCATGTAATGACTAATACAACATCAGCTTAGGGTGCAGAACAGTAGAAGCATAGGACCCTACATCATTTTGCTCTCTGATGAATAATTCGAATGAGAACTCTGTACAGACGTAGAGTAGGAAGTTCTTAAACTCCCATTTGATGAAAGGATAGCCCTGCTGTTACTCTGGTACTCTATTATTAATCACTGTAAATATATGTAGTAGCAGGCCAGTGTTGTGATATCGAGGCGCTTTTTCCAACAGCCAGGTGTATCTATTATATTTGAATTTTGACTACCACTTCGGGTTTCATCTGTAATTGCAGTGGTGACCAATTTTGCTTGTTGATGTTAACGGTAGGCTATTTTATTATTGTTTCTCATTTCATCGTGTGGTCACGATCTCTTATTTTAGACCGTCATCCTGCGCGTTAAAATTTTTACGAGGGACGGTGTTTGTGTGGTAAATGAATAAAGGGATGCCACATTTATGGACTAACATTTTTTTGGGTTGTGGGGGAAGGAATTGACAAACATTATTGGCTGGATGATCTGTGAGCTGAATCAGGTCTGATGGTAGTGAGATCACTGCAAGTGTAGCCATCCATAATAAACAGGAAAGGATGGCACCAGGTCGAGCGCATCGGTGTCGGCAGCACCGTAGTTGAGCCTCTCCATGAACATTCGCCCCCCGCGAGAGTGGGTCTTGCAGCTTGAATCTCCCTCCCTCTCTCTCTTTCCTTGCTCTTTGTTGGTAGGGTTTTGTCATTGAAAACTAACCTGGAGAGATTTTCGGGTCGAAAGCTGTGGCAAAACCATTATTTATAATTTTAGTGCATTGATGAGAACATAAATGGGGTGGCTGAGGTCTATTCGTTGGATTTACCGTCATTTTATATTCGGGTCGACTTAAAATTTTATGCCCGTTCCTTGCTTTTAATGGTCATTCTATACCGAATCTCGGACCTTGCTATGAGCGTCAATGCGAAACAAAGGGAGCTGGTAGAATTCCATCGTTCTCTTTAGAGCGGAGGCCGTCCGTTGGTGCGAGAAGTCGTGCTTGGCTGCTTCTGCTCCCGAGCTACTCTGTCGAACCGCCATCGGTTTTGATAAGAAGGATTAACAAGACGAACTGCATCTGAGAAGCTCAAAAGCCCGGCTGCCACACGGAAGAAAGGTGGAATGGTGTGAGTCATCCCTCACTTGTCTGCCTAGAAATAAGACGGGAACTTTACAGCTGACTGATGCTTCTATTTCTTAATGCTCGAAATAGGCAGAAAGTGCCAGGTCTATCTTCGTTTCAGTTCATCTGCTGAGAGAGCAGCTTTTTTAAAATCGTCATGGTGCCCTCAGCATCAGCTGTAGGCGGTGGGTATGTGTACCAGCACGGCATGCCTCATTCTCTTGAGTGGGGATACATTAATTCAAATATTAATAGATTTGTGGGCACTATGCCTTCTATATCGCCATCATTTGAGCCAATGAAGACATGCCTTACTTCTTTCTCATAACTACAAAAGAAAAAGAAAAAAAACTTCTTTTTTTCTTTTCTTTTTTTGTTTTTTGGAGCAACGCATGCAACAGAAAGTCATCCGAATTTGATGGCGGATCTCCGGAAATAATAATCAACATGACACAACATCTTGCCTGGCGTGAATTGAGGCCGATCCCCAGGGTCGCACCCCTCCATCTAGCATTCTGGATTCAAGACTCGAGCAAGGCATTCCAAAATATGTATGCTTGAAAAATTATCATGATATAGATGAGTTTGTTCTTCTATATTTGTGTTATGCTTGGTGCGATAACATGTAATTTAATAAGGTCTGGTCAGCTCCAATCCTTTGGTTCTCGCTATGATTAACGAACCTGTCACGACTAGAATATTAATCTCCAAAGCACACGTCCATGGAATCCTATTCTATGAACGCTAAACCCTAGTTGGTACTACATGTACTTCATAGCGGATGGTGGGAAGGCGATGGGAGGTCATGCTCCGTTTTCCAAGCTCGCAGTTTTTGGAAAAGATATGACCTACGGTTTAAAGAAAGGCGTAGTATATTGCACGACAAGACAAGCCAAGCCAAGGGATGCGGGCATGCAGCATTCTAAGTAGTGATAGTCCTGTCTGCAGTGATTTGTTGCCACCTTCCCAAATGCTCCGCTTGTTTGCACCCCTCCTTTTCCTTTTCTCGGTGAGGGAATCAACAGGTCCCAATCAGCCCACTTGGCTTGTAGTGGGAAACAGCACAAAACCCATCTCTCTTTTCACCGTTTCCTCCACCTAATGTCGCTATATACGCGTCAGTGGCCGAGGCTGCACCTCAACAAAACGTCTGGGTTCACGCCATGTTTACTCTATGCTCTATTTCTTCTTATCAACGTATATGATATTCCAAGTTGGTGCATTTATCTAAGGTTGAAAAGCTGGACTTAGCTTTATGAAAAGCTTTCAAGTACAAGTGCAAGGACCAACATGGCCTCTTCCATGATCGGATGCTGCGTGGTTAAGTCAAATTATGGCATAGGCTTGGCAAAATTGACCTGGCACTAACGTAGTGTACGAGTCACCATTCATTTCCTCCCCCGAAAATGTTTGTTAAGAGAAAGATATATTTAATATGATGCAGTTGGACGGAAGTAGATCTGACGATTTTTCATTAATAATTTTTTTTTAAAAAAAAAAAAAAAAAACAAAGGTAGGTTAGGTTTGGTGGTTCCACACTTTTAGTGCTGTAAATGCTGTGCATTATTTTATTTCCAGAAGTTGGAATTTGTGCGTTAGCCGTACTGGCTTGTCCTTCCGAAGATTAAAAGGCACATGCGACATACATTCTACCAAAAAAAGGAAAAGGGCACATGCGACACTTTATATTAGAGGACAGGATCTTTTTCCGTTCCATATAATGAAAGTATCAGCACCCAAGAGTATCTTAGAAGATTTACATCAACATAGTTTACAGATATGCTTTTGACGGCATTCCATTATTTTGTTGGATATTGTAGACTATCTGGGGAATCAATGCAGCAAGAAATGTACGTAAAGGGACCGCGAACAAATATGAAATCTAATCACTTCTTTCTTTCAAACTTGGAGCACGGTGGCTAGAAATAAGGTTGTAGACGATTTTGCTATTAGGAGCAAGTAATGTCGATCATGGAAGTCATAGTGCATATGACCTTTTTTAAGGCATGGTCCGTAAAAGTAAAGTAGGGGAAGAATTAGACTTATGCCTCAATTTGTAATCCTTTGGTGGTGAAACTTGCATGATTAATAACTCTTTTATTTGTTTTCATTGAAAAGAATGGGTTGGAAATTTCCCACCGCAGTCGCGCAATTTTTTAAAACAAGAAGATTAGATTATTACAACATGGGAATGGAAAAGAAAGTACATGGAGCTCCTTAGAACACAAACAGATGAGTTATAGAATCACACCGGTAGTTTCTGAAATGATCCCAGAAGTGCCGATTTCTCCCTAGAACTAATTCAAGAAAGTGCAGAAAACTTTGATTCTCCCCCAGACCTCTCTAAAACCAGAAAGCTCCTTGTGACTGTAGGGAATACACCAATTGTTGGTGCAACTGATTCCTTTGGAAGCAATGGTTGGAGTGTACATGAAGAAAACTTCTGCCACTCCTCTCATTCCAACAGGCCCAAATTAGTGACGGCAAAAATAAGCATAAAGAATGCAGACCGTAAATCTTTGGGAAAACGAGTTCGCCTCCACGGCGAACGAAGGAAGAGCAAATAACCAGTTGGTTCAGGTACTTTAAGCCGAGAGCAAACAATAAGAGACGTGGATTGAAGAGATGCTTCTGGACACAGAAGACACCTCCATGCAGGAATCCTTTTAGTTATTTTGAAGAGATTTTCGCACGCTGAGCTTGCTCCTAAGATTCGGCTCAGATCAGTTTGGGACTAATTTTCAAACTGAACTAACTTAAATCGATTTTTCTAAATCGAAACCAAAATCGAAACCATCATATAGAAAAATGGTTCAAACCAAATTGAAAGTTTGATTCCATTTGGGTTATTGGCTTGTGGGCTATTGTGCTTATATCAAAAAGATGGTTTATAGGATGGACTAAATAGGCTAAATATAAAAGCAATAGATCGATGGGGTTAGAATAAAATATAATATATATATATCGATGCCCAGAAGGTAGCAATTCAAGAGGGGAATAAATTACGTTTTTTAAAAAAATTTTAGCTAAATTAAATTTTAAATTAATATGTACTTCTAGTTAAAATAATTTAAGTGATTGTGAAGCACAAACAATTAGCAGCGGCGAAATTCAGATAAGCAAAAGTTAAAACAAAGCTAAGTAAAAATTAAAGGCATGTAAGATAAGTGAGCAAAAATATAACATAAACACAAAAAGATTTATAATAATTCGGTGTAATTCCATACTTATGCTTACTCTCCAAGCTTTCAGGATCACCAACTACAATCTTATATCGATTATTTTTCGAGCTCATAGTCAACCTAGTTGGTATTATAGGCTTATCAATCAAAACCTTTAAAGTTCAATTCTGGGCTTGGATAGGTCAATCTCCAAGTTTCTTTTCTTCAAAGAAACTTGTAAAAAAATTAAGATACAAGAAAAAAAATTTAGTTTAAAATAAAATAAAAAAAATAATTTTTTTTGAACATAAAAAAGTGGCTGAAAGATTGCTTATTTTGAAGCTTGAACACTTTTTTTGAAGCTTGAAAGAATGCTGGAGATGAAGATAAAGATTGTTCTTAAAAGTCCTTTGAGATCTATGCTTGGTTTCTCTCTTTTCTCTCTTCTTTTGATGTAGAATGAAGCTCATTCAAATTTAAAAAGTTTTCTCTTTAAAATTTCTCAATCATGCTTTTCAAATGTTTCTTTAGCCTTTAAGACTCTTAGAGATAATTGAAGAATGAGTTTTGACTATTGAAAATCTTGGACTAGTCATTGATGTGGAGAAATGACCGTTGAAAATATTACAGAAAACTAGCTGTGATACCATATCCCGAGCTTGAGGTCGACTGCAATTCCTCAATGGTCGACTCCAATTGCCTTCGAGTCGACTCATCCATCTCAAGAGTCAACTTCAGTCTCGGGGTCTGAAAATAATATTTTTTATATTTTTTTGAGAGAGCCAGCTCGCTCTGTGCTAGAGTTGGCTCAATTGTTGGATGGGTCAACTCTAATTTTGCTGAGGTCAACTCGAATCAAGCATCCTGAAAATTGAGTTTTCTATCTTTCTCTAAGAGAGTTGGCTCTTGCTAGACATGAGTTGACTCGAGGCCATGCCAGTCTCCTCCAGTGTACTAGGTCGACTCCAATCCTTTCTGAAACTTAAAAATATTTATTTTTAAGCCTATTTTAATCCTCCTAGGGTCGACTCCTATCCTTTCTGAAACTTAAAGATATTCTTTGTTAAGCCTATTTCAATGTAAGAGTCAACTCCTATGCCTCTGAGGTCAACTCTATTAAGTCTGAGACTTGAATTTTCTTCTTTAAAGCTCTTAACTTAGTATATTTTGAAGAGATCTTTTTCATATATAAATTATTTTTCAATAATTTGAATATCTAAAAAAATCTACATTCAATCTTGAAATACATAATTAGACTTATTTATACTCAATATTTTGGAATCATCAAAATCAATCATAAAATCGACACACACATACATAGATATATATATATATATTTGATTTCTAAAATTTTTAAATTGAATCTTATAAAAAGGCAATCCAAACCGAACTGGAATTAGTAGTTTGGGTCGGTTTTGTAATTTGATTTTCTTACACACCCCAATATAAGAGAGGCCATGTCCCATATAATACTTCTTGTATTTAAGAATTTATAATAGGAGGTGGTTGAGAAGTTTTGGTCACTCTGCCCAAAAGTTAGCATGATGCTATGGAGGTTAGGAAATGAGTCCATAAATATATCATGATGTTTCAACATTACGATGTTAGATGCAGGCTACCGGAGGCTAAAATATTATTTAAATTTTTTGGTCCTATATAAATCTTCAAGATCTTTCTAAGAAATAAGTAATGTAGAACTAAATATACATCTGCACGGGTCCATATATACTCATTTTAAGTTTGGGCATCCTTGTCAAACCAATGATCCAAATCCATGCTCAATTCAGAAACATCATGATTGGCTCATAGTCAGTAGTAATAAAATCATGCTATAGCATCCCCAAGTTTATATTAGTTATGAAGATACTATTTGTAACAATCCATGACCGCATCAAAAAGACGTCGAAAAATGTTACTTGAATTTCTTAACCCTATATAGATACTTAAAATTTTTTCAGCAAATAACTAATGTGGGACTAAATATACATTGCATGGACCTTCGTGTAAACCCCTCAGCAACCTATTTTTTGGTAGCTTAATGCGGAAGCCATCATGCTTTTCCTTCTACTGCCCTCTGCCCTTAGCTTTCTCCACTCCCTATTTTTGTGTTTGTTTCATTTTTGTTGCGGAGAGGCTCGTAAATCTGTACCACAAGAAGGTTTTCTAGGCGTTCAAGCGTACAATGGGGGAGGTGTTCTAGGTTTATAGGGATGTATGCTTTGTGTCCTGTGGAACTTGCTCTCCCATTTCTCTAATCTCATTTCATTAATCTAATTAATGAAATGGTGGTGACCGTGCCACCATTCAACTGACAAAGATAGAATTCTGCGGTAGAACAGTAGAGGATGGAAGGAAAGAGATCAATATGCGGCTATCCAAGGATTTATTCATTTATTTATTGTTTTTGATACACAAGGGCCCAGTCATTAGATATTTGCTTACACGAAGTCATGAACTCGCCAAAGTATAATAACATGTAATAATGTGCACATTGGGGTATATTTCCACCAATCTTTTTATCTGAGCCACATCCCTACCCATGTATATGATCCGCTGCGAGTCCTGCACAGTGATACCATCATTCCCTAACATCAATAGCCACGTGAGGAGGGCTTTCTCCATCCACCACCGGTTTAACGGTGGCCTTGGGAACCGGTTCGAGGCTCTTGAACCGGGCAAGACGGGCCAACTCCTCCACCGAGCAGGCGATCTCCTGCGTCCGTAGCACTAGCTCGGTGAGGAGCGTGGCGATGGTCGCCACGTGTAGGACATCCGCGAGATCCGCGTCCTTCAATAGCGCGGCTCCTAATTCGCCGCTTGCCGCGACCGCGGCTGCCACGTGGGATTTGAAAGACGTGGGCGCCGTCATGGTTCGAATCGCCGAGGAGAGCTCTCTGAGCGCTTTAGCGGATTCGGAGCTCATCTCCAGGCAAGCGGTTCGGATCTTTAACCGGAGCTCCGGCTCCTTGTTTGACTGTGCATGATACAAAAGTTGGACGTTAATCGGTTTGTTCTACCGTGAGTGAATACTTGGCGGTAGTGACGAACATGTGACACATTACCTCGGTTTTAGGGGTGGTGGTGATGTACGTGGTGAGAGCCTCCATGTACGAAGCACACCGGCGGCTCGAAGATCCGATCTTGAGGTATTGTTTCCATGGGTGCCTAAATCTGAACGGGCCATGACCCGGTTCCCATCTTGCAAAATTACACTGCATGTACGTGAACATTAGATGGATGAGTAATAACACACAACCGCGGTCCTACATAAACAGCATGCATGGATTAACTTGGTACGTGCATGATTGAATATTTTGAATTTTGACACGTTTTCTCAAAATATTACATATGACACATGATAGGCAATTAGCTACTCCAACGTTTTGATTAATTGTTGGCTAGCTAAAATCCTACCGTGGTGATACAGGCTAAGTAGGTTGGGCCATTCATAAGAGTTAGGCAAAGTATTACTTTATTGGGTATTCCATGACGACGGTATGTTTTTCCACCATCCGAACATTAATTATAAGCTGGACTCCTCCATTTCACCAGTGATATTGATAGCAATACTTGGCCACCACTCGTTTATGTAAATGGATCCATTTCCATGCCACACGCCCGCCTTCGTCTTGTCTGAATAACGTATTGCCTACGATGCTTACGTACGTATATTTTAAGCGTGAAACAACAAAAGCACTTTGTAATCTTTTCTCAAAGAAACAATTCGTTATGTTGGTGTAATTGCATTAAGATGACGACGGCTTTGTAATCATGGATCGCATCGACATATAACTAATGATTTCTTTATTGAACAAGGGAAAGTGAAAGATGGGTGTTTCATCCCTTTTCATTCAGAAGAGAGTTTTATATTTTTTCTTCCCTAACTTCGTCACATATGCTGAAGCAAGTATTTTTAAAATAAATATATATAAAAAAAAGAAAAGAAAAGGCACTAAACGGATAATATCCATTAAGCTCATCAGTAATTGGCTTACCAGAGAGTCCTCGGTTGGCTTTGAGTTGAGAACACTCTTGTGAACTTGCAGAAAGGATTTGCCCTCCAAACTCTCACTGCCCATCTTCTCCCCAAGGTACTCGGATCCCAATCCTGCAAAATTTCGTTCGTCATGTATATAAAAAATATGACTCAAAGAAATCTAAGGAGTACGCTGAAAGTCTAAAAGTGATGGGGCATTTGGTAGGCTTTTTATCTATGTACATGATCTTTCCTTTTATTTGATGTGACACGATTAGTGAATACATGCCAAGGAGTTAGAAGAAAGTGCAACCTACTTAGAGTAATTTTTATTGCAAAAAAAAATATTTTCTTTTAAAAATATCAATCGTAGTAGTAATGAACTTACTCAATTCATGAAAAAATTTTCCTAACAACCCAACATATATGCAATTCATAATAATTAACTTATCCATTAAAATAATTATTATTTTTATTTTATAGTTTTTGCTGTCTCATTAGTCAAACTCAGTCCATGCCGCAACTTACGAGTACAGAGGCACTACTATTGGATAGATCTATACAAATGGATGATGATAGAGTTTGGATTGCTTGGAGATTTGTATGATGCATGATCCAATAGTGAACATTATAAAAAAAGATTAATTATTTTTTTTCATGAAAGAAGATTATTCTTTCTTCCGTAGGAAGGATGCCACCTGAACCCCGACTGCTTTGATGGATGCAATTCATGTTCCAAGATCATGGTCATGCACATGTATCATAATTTTATTGGAAAAAAAAAGTTAGCAATTTTTTTTTTTTCCTCTATGGAAAAATGCTATTAATTTGTTTTAAAGAAAATCACCAGAAGTACTGCCGTAAAAACGTTCGAGTTCTTGTCCTGTTGGACCTACTTGTATGGGCCGCCACGCTAATTTGCTTGTTTGCTTTTTATGGCGTTCATGTAATATACCTTCCAAGAAGCTTGCAAGCTTGTCTAAATTGCCAGCGGCCAGCTTGTGAAGATCTTCTCCAGCCCACACAGGGATAACAACAATTGTTGTGAAGAGGCAAGTGACCACCCCAATGACAATTGTAGAGAGCCGCTGGTGAGCTAGCTGGATCAACTCGTCGGCCCGGTAGCTCGAAAGCGCCACGAGGCTAAACGTCAGTATAAAAATGGTCACCCCATAGTCGTATCTTGCTTTGATCTCCGGTATGAATCGTGAGAAGGTCGCTGATGCCGCTGAAATTTCATGCCATGCATGGATTCATCAATATCCATGATCATTAATTATTATATTGCAAAGCTTTATATCAAGAAACATGCGTGTATGTGAGCGAGCAAGCTAGCATTGATGGCAAACCTAACAAGAAGACGAAGAGACCGAGCAGTATCGGTTCTCCTTTCTCCCCAAAAAGGATTGCAATTTGATGAGCTCCTACCGCCAGAAAACCAGCCAGCAGCGTGGCAAAAGCTCTGTTCAGACCTTTGCTTAGCGTTGCACCTACAGAACCAGTGAAATTGTTAGACGAGTGACAGAGAGGAAGAAGGAAGTTTTGGATTTGGTTGAATAACCGATAAGAGTGACCATGAAAGATGACATACCCACTGTAAATTCCATGACCACCACGACGGTGAGCACGGCCCATATGGCGGATACTCCGAAGCCATCGAAGAGCGGCGTGACATAGTAGAAGATGGAGACTAGTGTGAGTGCCAATCCTACTTTACAAGAATGAGATATTCGTCTCGGATCATCATTCGCAATCTTCTTCAGCTTGTTCAGAAATCCGGTCACCCTTGCCCTTAGCCTCTCCGCCAATGAGCCGAGAAACCGCCACCATGGAGAGAATCCAATCTTCTCAGTGCTTCCTGCAGTCCCAACTGCCATGGCTAGCGCTATGGAGGAGCACGGATCGGTGGTAATTTTTGGTGATGAGAGAATATCCTCTTGGGGCCCTTTTCCTTGTATAGATGAAGCAGAGGGAGGGAGGGAGGGAGAGGAGCGATGGGAGGAGGATGATGGCCACCGGAGCGAGCTTTATATAAGTAAGAGATAAATGGGACGGAGGTGGAAGGAATGACCTTTTTCCCGGTCGAACTGGGAGGCATGGACTCTAGAATATTATATTTACAAAACAGCAGGTGAAAACTTTGGCTTGCCAGGGGACAGGAGGATCTATATTTTTGGTGGTGGCTGTGAGCCGTGGCCAATTCTCTTTTTGGAATTTGAACGGGGTCTTTATCCCTCCCGTAAGCACCAAGGAAAGAGTCGACGAGGCAGGGGAAATTTTAGTCGGTATGGTGCGACGGCTATCGTTTGGGACCGTGGAGCACATCACCGAGGACAGCTTCGTTCCCACAGCATTTTATGGAACGCACGCAGGCCGGACAAAATGCATCTGGATTTACGCCTACATGGACCCTCGAAACATCACTTTTGAAAGCTTCTTGTTCAAAAGAAGCACGCGCGGGTCAGGTTCCGTTTTGGGTGGGGGGGGGGAAATATTGGAAAATCATCCGCATTTGATGTATGTCCCTCCGTTTCTCTAATAAGGATACCTGACGATTTTTCTTTCTAAATAATTAATACTCCAACCCAAATTATTTTATGAATGCTGTAGATGCAGAAATTCATCTTCGTCGGAGGTCATCGGAGTCGAGGCCACTGAGATCGCCGTCGGGGACCTACAAAACGAAGTTCCATCCGGAACCGGTGGGGGGTGGCTCCGACATGACCCTCCGACGGTCAAGTCAGTTTTCGGCCAACAGTAATGGAGTGCTCGGAATGAGTTCCGGAGCTTAAAGATGAGGAGGAGAGCTTAGAGAGTCGAGAGTTCAGAGAGCTTAGCCTTAGCGTGTCGGGAGGGTCCTTTATATAGTGGAGCTTGATGGTGACAACTGCAGCCGCGTGCTGGCGGGTCGCTCGAGGTTCGGTAGAGTCAGTCTCACGGGATGGTGCCGTGTGCCGCGGATTGAGGGTGACAGCCATCGCCGCCTGACAGTAGGTCGCTATCGCCTGCGGCGGACTGACTGATGGTGATGGTTGCAGAGCTTGCCGAATGAAGGGTTGAAGGCCTTCGTCGTGTGCCCATTTCGGAGGAGTTCGAGCTCCTGAAGAGGAAGATTGGAGGGAGTTCGGCTCCCATAGGCGTCTGGCTGGAGGTATGCAGCTAAGGCTCGTCCGCTGAAGAGTTCGGCTGCTGAGAATCCGAAGCTCGGTCGTTTGGGGGTTCGGCCGGCTGTTGGACTTCAACTGAGGCTTGGACACTTGAGAGTTCGGTAGGAACTCAGTCGGCCGAAGTTCGATGAGGGCGACCGCTGAGGAGTTCGACCGAGGGGCGACCGCTGAGGAGTTCGGCCGAGTGACGACTGCTGAGGAGTTCGGGCTCCTGAGTGACGACCGCTCGGGGATTCCGCTAAAGCCCGTCTGCTGAGGAGTTCGGCCGCTGAGAGGACTTCATTGAAGCTCGGCCGCTTGAAGTCGGTCCGAAGGAGTTCGGCTGTGGGGAGTGCGAAGGAGTTCGGCCGCTTGGAGTCGGTCCGAAGGAGTTCGGCCGTGGGGAGTCCGAAGGAGTTCGGTCGCCTAGGAAGTTCGGTCTCAACGTTGGAAGTCCGAAAGAAGCTCGGGAGCTGACCAGTTCGGTCTGCTGGAAGAAGCTCGGCCGTTGGGAGTTCGGCTGAAGTCCGTCTGTCGAAGCTCTTCCGCGGCTACTGGTTACATTAGGCTGAGCGTCGGATCGGGCTTCGACAGAAGCGGGATTTATCCCCAACAAATGCAATGAGCGCATATAATCGAGATGTGTAGTGCTGTGTTCGACGTATTGTTGCGGTCTTTAAAGTTGCTCGTCGAGAACCAAAAAAATTCATGAAAATCATCCACCGACTCGTATAATAAGTTGAAATTTAATCGAAAAGGAAACCAGGTTTCTTCACTTCATAAAGAAACTTGCTATACGTAAGTACTTTTCCACCTGATTCACCAACTAACTAGATTGCTTAGCTATGTATATACACGTACTCCTAATAATATATCCAAACAGATGGAGCTTATCCATCTATCATATCTACCTATTTGATACGGCATAGACACAAGAATGATCATCATTTAATCATGCAATTACTTTTCTTTCTTTTAGTTGTGATATCACATGTTACCACTAAATATGAAGACTCGTATATGTTTAATCTCGTGATCATTATATATAGGACTGAGAAATTCAAATAATACTTTTCGATTAGTCTTTTTAAATAAGATTTTTGATCGTTGTGAATGGTGTTAGAGCGAACTCGGTCTACGACTAAGATAAACTAAGAAAAATTATAACACGAATTTTTTTTGGATCGACCACATGCTGTTCGTGATATTTGTGATTGGATTTGGATAGATTTAGATTTTTATCATGGCAAATATGCCAACACTTAAATCGAGAGAAAAAGGAGCTGGGATCTGCGCCGACGTGTGTTTAATCCTATGTTAATCATGTATCGGATACATTTTGAATATTTATACAAGATCAAATAATCTCAATAATATCTTTCAATTAATGTTGTTGGACGATGTATTGGGCCGGCTAATCTATATTTTGGCTTAAATTCTCCTTAACATTTTGATATTTTTCGATCGTATAATCTGGATTGCACCTAATACAAAATAATTTATATTTATGGCATAACTTAAACGTACGTGTATTTCTTCTTTTTTATAGAAATATCTTTACCTTATTTTTTAGAGATGATGTAATCTTGGTGCTTAAACAACACTAGCTCCCTCCCCCGACCCTTTTTTTTTTTCGAGAAACGTGCTTGATCGCCGGTTAACTCGGTACTAAGCTTCGGAGCTAAAATTTGTGGGTTTTTTTTTTTTTTTTTGTGTGGGGGGGGGGGGGGGGGGGTAGACTGAATTCCACTGCAAGATACTAACTATGATTTAATGCGATCCACATATGAGAAAAAGGAACAAAATTTCCAACTTTCCCATGAACCACTCAACCAATAGGCAAAGCTTGATGCTCAGCCATGTCCTCCTCCGTTTGTTTCCTCCTTTATGGAGATTACTTATTCTCTTGTTCTTGCATTTGCATTTAGAGTAACAGGAGAGCAAGCCCATAGAGCGAACTGGGATCCCACTACATCTCTTGCTATGGTTTCCCTTGCGTTGTAGTGGACGCATGGAGCCATGTCACACAACTTGTGGCTGGTGGCATCATATGAGGGAAACAGCAGAGGACCAGCTCTCACTTTTGCCTCATCTAGCCATATATATTCCCCCTCCTCTCCTCTCATTCAAGCCTTATCCACTGGATCATGCCACCGCTTACGTGGTCTCTTTTTGCTGCTATCACTTGTACCTCACAGAGTTGGTGATTTGTACCGTTCTCTAGCCACTTCAAGAATAGAAGAATATATGCCCTTCTGCTTTGATTCCTTCGTGCAAGTTTTTTTTCTTTCTATCAACAAGATAACAATATCCATGAGAATAGTATTATGTCCCTAGATTTCTCCGAATCCTTTGTTTGGATTGGATAGGATAGAGAATTTAGGATATATTTCAATGATTCGACCAAAAATCTTACATAAATTATAGGTTGGATCAATATAACGACTAAAATCATGAGATTGCAGGTTGAGCTAGGTCTATATTCATAAATATCTAAAAATGACTTCATAATGGGCCAATCTGAATCCTACATTTATAATGTTTATATCGTCGGGGATTTCTCTTCTTGTTTATGCAGTGCTTGAAGTAAAATCTTTAGCGCAATGAATAGGGTTCATTTTTTTTCTAATATTTTGATTTCTTTATCCTCTATTTGTCAAAAATATGCTACTACAAATTCTTTAATGCAAGTGCACTGCGAAGCTTTCTCTTGCTTTTTTTTTGAAAAAAAAAATAAAAATTAGAAGGTGCCTTGGCTAGTCACCTAAGTAGGCATGTGCCTCCACAAAGCATATGCTTAGAATAAAACAAGCATATGATCTTGAAGATTATTTAATTTTTCAGATGACAAATTTTTTAAAAGGAAGTATTAAGAAAATAATGAGCTCGGAGACATCCGTACCTTGTTGATTAGGATTCCTTTAAATTAATGGATTGCAACCAAGGGATTTGTAACGTGAATTCGAATAAAGCGCGCCAAATGGCAACTCATCTTTGTTAACCAGCTGGCTTTTTGGGTCCAATAATCATCAACCAACCGGGGTTTTAGAACTTTTTTCCCAAGTGGTGCCCAAATAACCACCATCCTCCATAGGTCGGTGAAATCCTTGCCCTAGCAATCTTTTGTTTAAAACCACGCATTCAATTGGATAAAAGGACAACACACCCACGGTATAATTTAAGCTAATGCAACCTTTCTTAGAGTCTCTATCGACTCCGGAAAGGGCTAGATGAAGGAACATAGGCAGCTTCTGATACAAGCTCATGCTTTTATCTTTAAGATGCAAGTTATAAGTTGATGGGTCATATGTCAGTTTACATTTAAAATATGCTCTCCATCATTGCCATTTATTTTATTTTATTTTCTGCAGATAACCAAACATGGATCTCTGTTAAGTGATAGCTAAATTGAAATTTGCTTCTCTAATACAATTTTTATTGGAAGATTGAATAAGTGATGACTCCCATACCAAATTCTACAGATGGAAAGCCCTACGAAACCGACCCTTCTTAGCATGCATCCTAGTGGCCAAGCCATTAAGCATTTAACCAATTTTTTTATTATCATCCTTTTTTTCCTCTTGACTTAAGCTTGATTAGGACATTTTGCCGGTCCCTGTCTTACGTTGTCGGGCAACATAAACATTTTTGTGGTTCTAGGCCCATGGTAGATAATTAAATTGATGTTGGACTTCTTTTAAAAATATATTTTCTCCTCACCTTTGTAAACCTTCGCCTCATCTTCCTCCCTACAAAACATTTCGGTTAGGTAGAGCCATCAAGCATCCACTAGCTAGGGAGCCAAACAAATGCAAAGGAGATTGCTTAGATCATGCTGTGAAACGGTGGGATGGTCAAATTGCAGATCTTATTTGGATGAATTAAATTTAATGAACGATCATCGAGCATTGGTTTGCTCGTTTTAGCTTAGTTTCTAATCGAGAAAGAGACTTGCATGATGCATCAAAACTAAGATTTGATGAAGCAACACGGAAGTGGCTTGCTGGTGTTCAGACCTCAAATATGTTGCTATAAACCTCGGGGGTTTAATGGCGAATGAGAGTTTCTTAACCTTATTATTCTAATCATGTCCGGTAATCTACCAAATACCAACATTGACCATTAGAATCCAACTTTAATGTGGACCATGCATTCATACCAAGCGCACTCATCACATATTTACAGCAATTTGGTTTTGAGAGTCAAAAATAACCTGAATCATTTATGCTATGTACTTCAAATCGGTTTTTGAACCTGGGCAGCCCTTGAAAAGTCATGTCCATGTTTTTTTTTTTTTTTTTGATAACAAAACAGAAATACTTTCTACATCGCGATTAGCGAGTGCATGGGTCCAAATGCAAAAGAATTTTTTTTTTCTTTTTAGATGCTGCACTTCGGCTTCATGCGACCGTCGATCACCATGCACGATATTTGCCATCACGCACCGCACGCACGTATAGAAAGTATTTTTCAAGATAAAATCATATCCTTATTTGTCTTTAGGTAGCCATGTGGCTCATTTTTTATAGGTTTTCAGAGAAGACAGAGATCATTTAGCTTTTAATCGTGGGCTCTATAATTTCAGCCTAAAGTCTAGAACTAGTATTTTACTCTATCTCATCAGGTATATGATCGGACTCGATTCTAATTCGATAGATTTTATCTGATCTATAATAGATCCAAGACAATTGCAGGTATTGATAAAACTTGCTTTGATTTCAATTTAGATATACGTAACCTTTCAAAAATTTCCTATTCACCTTTTGCTCCAATCGTGCTAATCCAACCGACCGATATAGTATTTTCGATACTTAGATTATTTGAGGATTATAAATTAGTAATTATGATATGTTATGTATTAATTTATAAATATTATAAAATTATTATATCCTAGTTTCTATATTAATTGAATGATATATTGATTTATAGTGCTTAAAATCAATATTGGATCAACATTGAAGTCCAAACCAACGTAATCCATCCGAATCCGCTACAAATCGTTAACTTCGGTTTCAAACAATTATATATGATAAACGGTCGGCATGGGATTAGATTTTCTTCAATCCTATTGAATTCGGTCAGATTAAATTTTTTCCTCAACCCAACCCAATCCGATCCATGCTCGGCTCTAATTTGAGAGATATTTTGACTTTTTAAAGAGTAATACTTCTATTATTATTAAAAATTTCATTTATTATATCCTTTATATTTGACATTTATTTTTTTAATATTATATAAAATATTAAAAGTTATTTTATATTTATTTATTAATTTGATCCATACGAAATAAATAATTCTTGTAGCTTTATGGAATCCATGTCATGTAACTCCACCCCCTCCGTCTTATTTTGATGGAAGTATGGGTAATGGCCCTTTTCAACCCATACCCAATCCCAATCCCAATCCGTTGCCATCCATATCCAAATTAAGGCCGCGAGTCCTCTAGGTCATTCTGATTTGTGCATAGGATTGCATTGTTTTTAATATCTTAAGTAAATAGTTCACATTTAGGGTCCCATCATGTTATCAAAGCATGTCATTAGATAATTACATAATTATTTCATCTAGCGTACGGTATATGCTATCATGCATGCATGTGACTAATACAAGAAGGAGAGTGCATGATGGATGGCCACTTATCTTGGTTGTTGCTTCGTTGAATTACAAATACTATATGCTGAATTTATACAAGGAAAAGTAGTTGTGATGAGAAGAGGAAAAGTAGGAAGAACCACCAATCTTGGGGGGATATGAGCTTATTTCCTAGGAAAAAATACTTTGCCCACGGTCCAAGCTCACCGTTCGCGGTGGTTGGTTCACTTACGGGCCTGAATGAAAAAAAGCATTTTATTCCATAATTTTTTTTTTTTTCCCTCCCTCGCTCGGGTTGGCGTGTGACGACGTCCGCGCCCACCGCCCGAGGTGAGCGAAGAATTTCCCTAGACATTCTCCGGCAAGATACCGTGAACGTAGAGTGCATCCAGCTGAAAGAATTAGAATATTGAGATGGTGGATATCACCATTTACATTGCTGTATGATATTAAAATATATCAAGGTTGAATAAAAGCACCGACCTTCCCTTAAACATTATTTGTTAATACACAAAATTAGCACCGATTTAATTTAACTTTGCTAATTAGATTATCCTGCTGAAAAAATAAAAAGGGAAAGACTTTGCTAAAGTAGATTAGGGAGGCGGCGTACCCTCCTAGTGCCCCACAAATAATTCAACGATGGACTACAAGCAGATGAATCCTCTCCATGGGGTATAGACCCTATTAGTGTAGCTGAATTAAGCATGTCAGCATGTAGACTAAGCAATGACTCCACGACAATGGTTAAGGAGTCGGACGGATCCACTAATTGGACCTCAAACCTAGAAAATAAAAAATTATCGGAAAGCTCCTGGTGCAATCAAAGTGCTGGAGACTTCAACAAGGCAAACCATGCCCTTCAAGTTAGAAGATGCATTGGCTCCGAACGTGAAGGGGGAATTTATATCCTGCACTATTTGTACCATGTGTTTGCGTACATCAGCAACGAGCTCTATGACCGATGATGATATACACAGTTACATGGTGCTTGCCGTGTAGGACATAATTTCACCATGGCAGGGTTGTTGACCCTATAGAGCTTATCTACACTCCTGTTCCCCTCGCTCTATTTTGGATGCCACTCTGTTCGACTCTGAGACCTCCATGCTAAGGACCTGCATTCCGAGTCATGCTTCTCCCTTTGAACCGATGCATGATGTCGGGAAGTTGTTACCATCTTTTTGTCTGTGTTACGCACGCTCTGTTCCCACTCCTCTTTTCTCCGATCCTTTGTAAATAGCCTCTGCAAATATTCGTGAAACAATAATAGTTGGGTAGCTTCTGCCTCCCTGTTCATCAAAAAAAAGAAAAAAGAAGAAATTTCTAAGGCACTCTAACGTGCCATGCCCAAATTAACAATGATAGCTACCAGCCAGCTAGCTCTCAGGATGCAAGATTCAGGTGGCTCAGCGCATTTGGCCAACATCCTCTATTCTTTCGCTGCAAATTGTGTGACTGTGGCTCGTGGAGGTGGTCGCATATTTTGTGGACCACCATTTCCGTGTCCCGGAACGCAGGCCGGTAGACAAGTTGGCCAAATGGGAATTATATGGGCGTGTGGGTTACGAAGCCGAGTAGGAGACGCCGGACGTCCCCCGGCCACTGAGGGGTGGAAGCTGGTAAGCGTAAGTTGGCAACAGCAACCACCAGCACGCTTCGATTTATATATTAACAGAGACTTGGCACTCCGACCGACGAATAGTGTGTCAATTTTGCGAGCTGGTCGGACCAGAGTAGACCTAGATTAAGATGGCATGGCTTATTCTTAAAGGAGGTGCCTGACCTTCGCAACAAGCAAACCCAATAGATTGATGGAATGAAAAGGAAACAAGAACAAACAAGAGAGCAAAAGAAAACTAGACACCTCTTCGAAAAGAAACATCCTTAGCATCATGCTGCAAAAGAAAGGGAAGGAAAGATGGAAGGGCCCCGGGACAAAGTACCTAAAAATTAGGATTAAGTGCCAGCCAACCAATCGACCATGAGATCTAAAGGAGTCCAATGAATTGCCAGTGAGTTGGAGTTGGATATCAGTGAGCAGGAGAAGGATTGCCGATCCAATTGACTACCGTGCTGGACTCATCTTCCAGAATAACTTCCATGCGCTGCTGAAGATGATGGTGCCGCTTGCAAGCCTTCCCAAGCCGCTCTTAGCTCCGTCGTCGGCACCCAAGGGGAAGCAAAGATTTTTGCACCTGCTGCGAGAACCCATTCTCGGCCACGGTGATCTCTGATAGCACAAGCATGGCCAGCCTTCAAGAGGAGGGAGCACCCGTAACACCTGTTGAGCCATTGTGGGATGGGAGCTCATAGAGCTGCTGATGTCTTGCAAATCCTTAGGCAGTTATCACAATTTTCCCATAGATTTAGCTGGTTAACTGAAAATATTGGCGTGTTATTGGCTTGAAATTTTCATGAAATTAAGGCCATCGATGATAGGTTGAAATTATGGCACAAGTTTACATCGAATGAAAACAAAGAAAAAAAAAAGGAGGAGAAATTGCGGCACGGTTTCGGCCTTCACGGGCCGGTTACGATTGCTGGTCCAGTTAGCTAGCCTCAAGGCACGGCAGGATCTGCACCTCTCTTGGGCCCTGAGCCGGTTTGTTTGGGTGGGACCTAACTTAGTCCGGAAATTAAAGGCCCAAACAGATATCTAGGACCAAACCGGCCTACTGAAAACTCCGTATATTTTTCTCTTTTTCTCTTTTTGTTATTTTGTTTAGCCTTATAAAATGCCCCAGACGATGCCCTGCCGTAACAGATTTAAGAGAAAATGTAGGCTCACCATCTTAGCTTATGTAATGATGGACGATAAACTACCACTTGGAATCTACCGATCCCTACGATAAATGGGCAAAATGTTTAACTATTTACAGCGCATTATGGGCCATCTCTTTGGAATAGGAGGATATGGTTATAATATCCTCTCCTCATCGAGTTACATCCAATTTCTCTCTCAAATGAATCATTCTTTCAATTACTTCTCCGAGAACAAATCAATTAGGAGCTATTCATTTGTTCGGTAATTATATGAGTTTCACAATTTAGTCAAAAAATTATTCATGACTAATTTTAATTTTTCTTATTTTATAAATTAATAATAATATATATCAATATAAGCAGTGATTTCTTATTTTATGTATATATATATATAATTCTTTATCGAATAAGCTCTTTCCAAAATTTTGATACATTTTTTAGTTTTTTTTTCTAAATTATAAATCATTACATCAATCGAATTGATCTCGAACACCATCGAATATGCAGCTATGCGAGAGGAGGTAGGGATCGTTTCTTTTCTTTTCATTTCTTTTATACGAGGAATGATAAAAGAGAGATCCCCAACATCTTAATTATCCAACCCAAATTATTAGAGATGCACCATCCAAGATTTAAATATAGAATACATAATTCTTGAACAAAATATTTAACAAGAAAGCCTCAATTCATGATGTGGATATCTTTTTCTTTTTTGATTACTTATCTTTGCTTTATTTTTGAGAAAGACTCATCTTTTTTATCTATGATGTGATTATGCATGCTAAGCTTTTCATCTTGCTCCTATGAGCGAGCATGATCCATGTAGTAGGATCAACTATCTACCTAACTGGCCTTAGGTTTGCAAACCAAAGCAATCAGGAGGCTTTGGCATATCAAATCTTCAAATCTTGAACCAATCATTGCTAATGAAATGATGGTGGAAGCTTATAATAGGGCAATCGAAATCATGGTGTAGTTTGATATGAAAAATTTACTATTCATTAAAATTACCAATCAAGCCATTTAAATATCTCAGAAATATTGCTTTGCTATTTTGGAAAGGAGTAATAGGTATGTTCGGCTTGTTTCGACAGTGTTCTACAATAATAGTAAGGAATGGACAGCAAGTGCTACTTAGCATGATGAATAGATAAATAGAATGCCTCTCGGCATGTTATTATACATCTCTTTTTAATATACATCTCTTTTTAATATAACCCATTAATATACATCTCTTTTTAATACTTCTATCAATAAATGTAATGCGGGAAGTAACTCACTTCTCCTATTCTACCTTAAAAAAAAAAAATGGTTAGGCTCTTTCTTTACCAAATATTTACATCCCTATATTTTCTCTCCAAGTAGTGATTACAAAAAGAGAGGATAGAAATTGAAAGAAATGAGCATATCAAGTATACCTCAAAGAACCATCAAATTTTATTTTGCATGATATTATATTTTTTGAAGAAATTATTGTATGCACCGGATGCAATTAGACTGCATAAATCGCATAGTGGATAACACGCCACGTTATCCCTCGTAAATCATCAATTCTTGATTGCACGCTATCTACCATGCATATGCCTCGAGATTTATCCTGATCCTGGTGCATGCAATAACTATTTAGGACTGAGGTAAGAGACGGGGTCCGATTTTGAATAGCATCAGCCCTCGTTTCAACTTTGGATACATGGAGGCCTAGTTCCATGAGCTTTATCCAGGTCTACCCAAAAGCCTAGGCTTAGGTGGGGCAGGATGGATATAGAGTAGCAGGTGGGGTTCGGCTCCTGATAGTCTTTTATTTTTTATTTTTTTTAATATTTTTCCCCAAAAAAAAGGATATATATGACTTAAAAAATATAATTTTTGTTACTATATTAATTAAATAATTTACTCCAAACACTTAAGTTTGTGGGGAATAATTAAAATATACATCAAACTTAACTATCCCACACATGCATGGCAAGTCAAGATATTAATTGACTTGATTAAATAAACAATTACAATCTGAAAATAATTTAAACTTCTAGCAAATATAAGTTTCGATACGGTTCGAAACTAGCCGAGGGACTCCAAAAGCATAAACTTACAGGGAATGGATTAAGTAATTACTTGACACTATTTATCAAGCATTAGTCTTTCGTGCATCACATGCCAGGTTCTTAAAATTCAAAGTCCATTACGGAATTAAACTAGGTTTCAATCTCATATTTCTCAAACTAAAACCCAACTGTACCCGATCAAAAAGATGACTTTCTCGACTTTAATCTGCCAAGCCAATTGGCCAGATCTTGGCTCAAATCTATGCCTTGGAGGCATGCCTAGGGAGATCTAGATAAAGTGCATTTCTATAGCTAGCGTTCGACGAATAGATTCACGGGGAACCGTGAAGCTTCAACTAAATTATCCAAAAAAAAAAAAAAAAAGTCCTTGAAGCACTCCTTGCTAATTTAAACAACAAAGTCTATCCAAGAATTTTGCTTGACATGGAAAATGGGGATTCTTGACCTTCACTTCAAACATTTCAACCGACCTTGTTCTTGTAGGCAAGTGAAAGTAGAGAAGAGATCAATTAAATTAGTATTACAATCACCGACCATTGGACAAACGGAGCATTTCATATAGCATTAGTAATTCAATATAGCTTTAAACAAATGTTATTTTTTTTTTTTTTTTTGGTAATTAAAAAAATGTTATCCTTTATTGATGTTTATCTAATAGATCCAAACTAGCAAAGATCCATCTCCCCATCATTCACGTGTTGCTTCTACCCATATTTGCACGTTTCCTCCGATTTTTTGCGGCTTGTGGGAAACGATTCGGATAAGGAACACCAGGTTTAACATTCCAAGAGGAAAGTGGAAAGAGGGGCGGAGGAATAGGATGGAGACAACCGCTCACAACGGGAAACGAAACTAAAGATGGGGGGGGGGGGGGGGGACGGGAAATTGAGGACGAAAAGATTTGATGCAAATCTTAGATAATTGAGGGAAACTCGTTTCTTTGGTACAAGGTTTTCCAATGGATCATTACCCCTTTTTGTCCATCTTTTTATCAGCTTATTTGACCTAACCGGGGTCCAAACAAAACGATCACCATCATCAAGCACAAACCTTTTGGTGGGGTTGTCATGTATCATCTCGAAAGGGGAGTGGGGCTCACAGGCATTGGTGTGTAATTGATCCATCTTTCTGCCTTTCCTTTCAACTAAGATCTCTCCCTCAACACTGGTGGGGCTTGGATCAGGCATCAAACAATACAAATTCTTCAAGATCAAGAGATCTATAGCTTTCTGGGAGGATCTGATTTGGAGGACAAGGTCAGGATTCTCATACAGATATGTCTTCCAGTGGACTGCTTCATGTCTTATTTTTTATTTTTCGCCTTCTATGATCTTTTATTGAAACGTTTCAATATTTAATCTCCTCCCGTCTCCATCACGAAACATAATGGATTACCATCTACCACCAGTAAGCCAGCATTAACCTCCACCAAGACTGGTTGGTTTCAAGATTCTCTTTATTGGTTCTAACCCTCTCTTCCAATGGAATAATATTGGCTAGGCCTGGTCCATTATATGGATGGCATTGGAGCTATATTTGCCGCATGCCAATAATATGTTGGCTTTTATCTTATCCATTCATTTTGTACAGTAATTAAACCGAGTATTAATCATTACTGTTAGGCTTATATTGCATCATGGAAATGAATATGTAGCTATATTTTTGTTTGATATCTGCTAGAATTTTTTGAGCTTCTCAAAACCTGGACAACAATTGGTTTGAAGGATCTCCAAAACAAAAAAAATCTTTTTTTTTTTTTTTTTGTAAAGTGGGGCTGGTTAAGAAAATTATCAAGTCTAACACTTGTAACTTAATTACAATGATGTTATCTTTAAAAAAAACTAAAAAGAAATGCACTTGGTAGGAAGCAGAAAGAAAATGAGAGTTACAATATGGTGCAATGCACCCAAATTCATTTTTATTTTTGGACTAGTGGAGAAGATATAAAATTATATTATGGATGCAATAAATCTAGATCAATCACAGATTCAAACTATCTTATCTTTATTTTACTTAATAGATCAATCATAGATAAAATCTATCTATCATCAATCTATTTAATTTTTTTGATAGCTTTGGCAGTACCGTATTAATCTTCTTTGCACCATCTCATTAACTTTGATGTGATATAGATATAGGGTTGTCCTTTTATGGTAATCCTTTTACCTTTTTTAAATTACCCATCAACTCTCTTTTATGCCAATCCTTTTTCTTCCTCCTCATATGCATTTTTGTATGATTATGATCTAATTTTCATCAGAATAATCAAGTGCCTCCTAGCCCCACGGTCACAAGAAGTGATTAAACAAACACCCCGGTGCAACATACCCTCCTGCACCACTAATATAAAAAACGAACCAAGACTTGTATTAAACTACAACAAAGCATCACACCCTCCTCAAAAGGATAAAGGGCAACGGCTTTAAAAAAACAATCCTATAATCCTACATTTCAGCTAGCCCAATAATTTAAGCCAAAGGTGACGACAGCCCTCTGGCGTGTCAGCCCCATGAAACATTTTTCTTCCTCCAACACCCCCATCATCCCATAAAAAATTACACTCCCCACCATTAAAAGAATACACGTCTAAATATAGTATAATACTGCCTTTTGAAAGCATCGGTGGCACCTTCGTAATATAAGAAAAGTGTGGGGTGACAAATGAATGACACGCCCTGAACCCCAACTGAACCCAGAGCACGACAATCCATCATTTCTTCTTCTATTAAAAATTAAATAAATTCCCACCGAGACAGAACGCGACAAGTTCAATGCTTTTCTCCGAACGTCCGCATAAAATGTTTCCGTGACAGATTAAATCGAGTCGTTCAAACAGCACCTGTGCGCACGTTGTCTCAAATCAGGCACAGCATCACGTGACGTCACGATTTCAAAATAATTCCCGCATAGATACCTTGTATGCGTATGTCCAGAAAGAAAATCGTCGTAATCGGCGAGGTTAGTGGCAAACATCGGTAAATTTCTGCAACGGTCTGGGTAGTTCCGAAACCTTCTAGCCTTCAGGAGGCCTCCCCCGCTAAACCTCTAAAACCCTAGTCGTCAAAACTTCTTTGCGACGGCGCACGTGGCAAATTTTCATTGGCTGATAATGTAGTCCGCGTTCGAAAGAAAATTAACAGCCTATGTAAATCTGCCACGTATGAAAAAGAATTCAAGATTTTTCTTACAAAGTGATCTGTGAGCTGATCACCTGCTGGACAGGCTTATCACGGGCCTCTGATTTCAACCGACGGTCCAGATCGCTTGTCAGAGACAAGCAACGTATCCCGGTGCGCCCGCGGAGCAGCGGAACGGGGTCGCTCTCTCTAAAACTTCTCTCTCTACCAAGCTTTTTTTTTTAAAAAAAACTATTTCTGCTCCTCGGTTTCCGGTTTTGCCCCCGATGGAGGGAATGATGGCTGTCTGAGCGACTTGGAGCCGTGGCCCTTTAATAACGGGTGTTTCCAGAAAGGGCCTCCCATTCTGGTCAATTTTCCTCTCGCTCTCTCTTGGTTTGGGCTCGTCCATGGGTGGCCGGAGGCCGGCGGTGGCGGCGACGGAGGCGGAGGTTGGGAGGGCGGAGCGGGGGAGGAAGGGGGGCGGCGAGGTCAGGACGAAGCAGGCTGGACGAGGCTCCTGCCGCGGGAGCTAGACTAGGAGGGATCGCCGGACTCCGGCGGCTCTGACGCTTGCTCTTCTTCTCTCCTTCCTTTCTGTCCCTACCTTTGCTCGCTTCGATTTCGGTGCCAACTCAGGGTTTTGCCGAGTGTTCTTGTTCGCTGGTTCTTCGCGGAACGATGGGGCTGATGCTCAGAGAAGCGCTGAAGCGCCTCTGCATCGAGATCGGGTGGTCTTACGCAGTCTTCTGGAGGGCGATCGGCGCCCGGAACCCGACGTAAGCTCAAAGTCTTCCTTTTTTATTTTTCCCTCTCTTGTTTCCTTCAGGTTTTCTTGATTTACGTGAATTTTTTGTGGAAGTTTGTTTTTTTTTTTCCTCTCACGCTCTTGGGAGTGGTTAGGGTTTTGCGTTGGGTGGGGGTGGGTTTGGAGATCTAGGTGTGACTAGCTTTGATGAACAAGGATTCGATTCCCAAAGAATCCTCCTTTTCTATATATTTTTTCTCTTGGGTTAATAAATGGAGAGTAGTTATTACTCTTCCTGGTCAAGTAGTTCGCTGTAATGTGTGCTTTTTTGGTTAACTTTGTTAAAAAAGGATGCTCTATATGCCTTCTTTATTCTCTGTTTCCTTAATTTACTTTGTCTGTTATTTTTTGGGAAGCAGATTTTGACTTATTAGATCCTTGTAGTAATACTATATTCTCTAAGATCTCTAACTTAAAAGGGAAAAATGTTATTTGAAGGGAAAAATTTTAAGCTTTTAGTGAGACATTAAAGCATAATAAAGTGGGAGTTTTTATGTTTTAACCTTGATGTAGAATTTATATCGCGGTTGAATTTTACTGTGGTCTTATCCTTTGCACACACCCAAAGACACTCACACACACACACACACACACACCACAACTGAGAGAAGAGAGAGATGAAGAGAGAGAGAGAGAGAGAGAGAGAGAGAGAGTGTGATTGTTTCATGTCAACCTTAGAATGAGATTTGATTGTTAAATGATGTTTGGGAGTTTGTTTTGAAATTGGCAGGATTTTGGTCTGGGTGGGATGGCTATTGTGAACAACGCTGGGCGTTTCAGGGTTTTGAAGCTACAGATTTGTATACTTATGGACAGGGATGATCAGCAATCCTAGCAATGATCGCACTGCTGAGCAGAGGGATTAGCAGACTACAGATGTGGCTAGTTAACAAGATCATGGCATCGCAGGTCCATGTTGTAGGAGATGTGGTAGTTGTCTTCTGTCATCTATTTGCATTTCTTTGCACTATTCCAACTACGGATTTTCCATTTTTCTCTTTCATAGATGCGATCGTCCCCCCTCCCTCCCCTCCCCCCCCCCCCTCTCTCTCTCTTCTCTCTCTTGACATAAATTTTGTTGAGATTACTTAATGGATTGTCATATTTCAGGATAATCGGGCAAGCTGCTTTGACGGGAAATCATCAATGGATTGTCCGAGATAACCTCAAAGATTGTGGATCCATAACTGAGGTATAGATTTTGATATTTTGATTCTACGGTGAGGTTCTAAATGAAAACTCATGCTGCTGAGAGGATTTTCTGATGTTGAAACCAATTGATTTGAAGAATTTATCTGATCATATCTATAGACAGACCATGGTATAGGTGGAATGTTAATTGGACATAATGGTCTTTTGGATGGTAATTCATCAATGATCATTGAACATTATCATCTTGCGTAATTTTGCTTAGAAAAAAAAGTCTAGCGCAATGGACATAGATCCTAAGCATCTGAATTTTAAATGGACATTGCAAAAAGTGGTATGCGTTATCATTTATTCATGATGAACAATCTAAAATGTTTGACAAGCATACTGCTTACATCTCTGCAATAAAACTACACGTGCATGTGCATATTTTACAGTAGAACTGCCTGACTTTATTTTCGTTACCTGTTGACATTTTTATCATGTAGTCTTGGGTGCTTGTAAATTAAGCATCATATATCCTGTTAGTTTGATTGTAAGAATTTGGTTGGAAGTTCCATTAGAACCTGCATTTTCCTATGTGCTTATAACTTAAATAAGCATTATCCAATGAACTTTGAATTATAATATACCTTACTTTCTTGGCATCCTAAATAAGTGCTGCAACAATTTCTAGATTTTGGCAAGAAATTTTATGTGGCACTTTTTTCCTTACAGGGTTTGGCCGAGATTAAATGTCAATTCTTGGCAGACATTCAGGTCTGGAAGTTTGCCCTCTCATTATCGTTTAAATTTATTTTCAAGTTCATATTTTCTCATTGTACATTGATAATAGTCTTCCCCCGTTCTCACATGCGAAATCTCTATATTGTTGTTTGTGTTCTACAGACAATTGCAATTGTTCCTGTGTTTCCACTTGGCGTCGTACAACTTGGTTCTACCCAAATGGTATGCTTACCTGTTTAATTTTCATTATTGAAATTAATCCTTGTTGCTGCATATCTAAATCTACGTTTAAAAAGAAGCCTATTTCCTATTCTGGAGATAGATGTACATATACCACTTCCAAAGGGTTTGAGAATAAATTGTGGAAAGGGCATGCATGAATGCAAATCAGAACATACTTATTGCATCACTTAACTAATTCTAAGGAGTAGTTGCATTTGAATGATATATAATATATCTAAAACTTTTGAGTGGTAGGAACAGATCTAACAATAATTTTGCTCAAGAATCTAACGTACAAGATGGCATTCATATTGCATAATCAAATCTTTTCTACAGTTAACGTGATATGGTAGTCTTGACAAGTAGACTGCATGCTACACCTTTATTTTTTTATTTTCTTCTTTTCTTTCTTTCTGTAAAGGGATGTTGAAGTATTTAAAATGCATCTTATAACCGAAGCAGCTGTATATCTTGGAACTTATGTGTTATTTTTCTCCCCTTTCAACAGGTCGTAGAAAATATTGGGTTTATAAACCACGTGAAGAGTTTATTTGCCCAGCTAGGCCATGTGCCTAGAGCTCTTTTTTCTGATATCACTCAAAAACCTTCAAGCCTAGGGAGTCATGTACGTTCTTCACTTGGGATGAAAATCTCTGATCGCCAAGACGTCTGCACTAAGGTACTTTCCTATATTTGTTGTTGGACTCACTTTCCATCTCTTCAAATCTTCAAATTCTAGATCTGTTACTCAGCCTTCTTGTGCTATATTGTCGCAGCCAAGTGAGAATCTTCCACCCATGGCTTCAAAAGCGATGTTAACCAAACAGACCATCACAAACAAAGCAATGTTGCTCGCTGGCCAGTTTCAACCAAATAGATATCCAGGAGTTAAATCTGTTCTTCATCCTAATAGCCAACCAGAAGGTATCGCTGTAGGAGCTCAGATTATATTCTCCAAGCCAGATGGGAGTTTTGTTGGGCAGCTGCCAAGTGTTTCAGGTGTGGAAGGCCATAATCATCCTTTAGTCATGACCCCAGGTGCATCTAGTAGTGACTTAACATTTCTTGAAGAGCAGCTGCTGTTAAGGCCAACTATGCAATCTGCTAACAATACAGAATCTGCATTAGAGAGTAATAAAATAAATCAGTTAAAATCCCACAAATGCAATCTACCTAATTCTTTAGAAGATCCTGATATTGCTTATTTGTTTGGAACAAGGGGGTCATTGAAAAATGCAAATGATCTTGGAAACTTTGGTTCACTTCCAGATGGCACAAACAAAAGCATCAGAGTTTCACATGCCGATTCATCTGTTTCTGGGGTGGCTCAGATGTCAAACCATAGAAATCAGTCAAATAGCGGTCTTGGGATTTCAGGAAATTCCCAGCAGAACCAGCTGTCTACCATGAAAGATTCTCAAACTGTATCAACAACAGAAAAGCAGAAAGTGGAAAACAATTTATTTCAAGCCTCTCATGTCCCACCCTCTGCATCTGATGCTCGTGGTTTGTGCCATAATTTGCTTGTTGGCTCTCTTGCAGCACACAGGTTGAGCAATTCAGATCATCAGCAGGAAGATCAAAGATCTTGTGATATTGCCCGTGAAGCAAATGTTACTTGTGCTGTACATGGGCAGAATTTGAGAAAATTTGAGGCATCTGAGCTTCTGCATACATCAAATGAGAAAACTTCTTCCTTACCTATGGAGCCTACATTGGGAAGTGATCTGTTTGATATGTTGGGTCTTGATCATAGAACAGATTCTGCATGTGGCAGTTTTGATGATGTTTTATTACAGAGGGATGATCTAGATGCTTGCACATTGGGTGCTGGTATTTCTAATTTCTCGACCCAGTTGAATGTTTGCCCTACCTTTGATTCATTGAACGATGAGATTTCCTGTAGTGGATTTTTTTCTGTAGCTGACTCGGACCAACTATTGGATGCTGTAGTCTCAAAGATCAACTCTGGTGCCAAACAGAGATCGGATGACAGCATGTCTTGTAAAACTTCAATAACAAATACCCATAGTTGTCATCATGGTAGTTCTCCGAACCATGGCCATGTTGATTTGCCAGAGCAGGCACAAGGCGAGGTTTTTGGTCTTTCCCCTATTCTTGTGAAACCAGAGAGAGCTGGTTCAAGTTACGTGAAGCCTTCATGTAACATAGGCAAAAGTGAAGAGCTTTCTCAGAGAGTTGGGTTTCATAAATCTCAAATACAACTATGGGTTGGAAGTGGCCAGAACATGAAGTCTGATAGTATGTCTGCTTCAAATGGTAAAAGAGTTGATGAAATAGGTAAACTGAATCGGAAGAGACCCAGACCTGGAGAGAGCCCTAGACCAAGGCCGAAAGACCGCCAGATGATTCAAGACCGTATTAAGGAACTTCGAGAAATCGTACCTAATGGGACAAAGGTGATCTTGCTAATGGTTGGAGCCTTGATATTTTTATTATATTTTTCTTACATTCTAGTCCATCTCATAGTGTGACAGATAAGAATATTTCTAATCTTGTTTTCATATTGTTAATTGGTGGAAGCAGTGTAGTATTGATGCTTTATTGGAGAAGACCATTAAGCACATGCTTTTCTTGCAAAGTGTGACAAAGCACGTGGACAAGCTCAAGGAAACTGGGGAGCCTAAGGTATGAGGTACTTCTCAGTTGGTTGTAGTTACATGTCCTAGCTTGAACTTAATAGTAGCAAGGTTCACAGTACTGGTGCATATTGCACCTTATCCTACCAGTATCGAACTGATATATGGTACAAGGGACATTTTTAGTGTTGATATGGTGGACTGACACCTTTATCGAGCATACCAATACTGTACCAATGTGGTACTGGTGAGATTGCGAACCTTGTTAGATGGTTAACTCTGGTGCATTTTTCTTCTTCTTTCCTTTTTTTTCTCAGAGAGACCTGTATTGTATTTACTGGAGTCCAGTTTTTTTTTTTGGACATGCACCACCCAAGGATCAAATTCAAAACCTATGGGTATGATTATTGATAACAAGGGTGAGCCCTATTTCACAACCCTGGTACAGAACCAAGCCATTTACGAGCTAGCGTGCTATCAGTATGGGCAATAAAAAGAAAATATCTATTAGCTAATCATCATGAAACTCTTTAGATGAAATACTACATGGGCAAAAATTGGACGGTACAATTTTTCAATAATTAACATATTAGATAGAGTTAACTTGCGATCCTGTTGATTGGATACTATGGTGAGACAGTTATCTGCTTGATGCATTTTATGGCAGGTGAAACCAAAATATTACTGTTTAATATGCCTGATATGCTCTCTAATGATATTTGGAACCTTGATCTTCGGCAGCCTGGTCGCCTGCTTGCACACATGCTGCACCATGCCGAGAAAAAGAGAGAGAAGATTTTAGGACTTTCTAATTAGAAAATATAAAAAATGGATAAATAGGTGTTGTGCCAACCCATGCCGGGTGCTGCACTGGATTGGTGTGGTATGTGCCATCAGCATGGACTGGCATGGGTGGCACATGAAACCATGTGTAACACCAGATGTTGGTTTAGGGGAATTTGACATAGCGTCATCGTTTGGGAATTTGGTCTATTTTTTTGCAATAGAGGTGTTTCAGGGATTGTTTTTGATTTATCAAACTTCGCTAACTTGGTAGTATAGTTGAATCACTCAAATAGAAATATTGACTTTATTTACACATACAGATCATCAGTAAGGAGGGTGGTCTGCTGTTGAAAGACAACTTCGATGGTGGGGCAACATGGGCATTTGAAGTTGGTACTCAGTCCATGATCTGTCCAATTGTGGTTGAAGATCTCAAGCCACCTCGTCAACTGCTGGTGGAGGTAAATTTCTTCCATTGCTACAAATAAGTTTGCTTTATACGTCTTATTGCCATCTCCTTCAAAGTATCATTTGCCAAGAAAAGAGGATTGGGTATTTATGATGTTCTCTACAGATGCTTTGTGAGGAGCATGGTTTCTTTCTGGAGATTGCTGACTTCATTAGAGGACTAGGATTGACCATCTTAAAGGGGGTGATGGAAGCACGTAAGAATAAAGTTTGGGCTCGATTTGCAGTAGAGGTACAACCACTTGTGATCTTGAAAGTTGTACATTTTGATTAGTAATGTATTCACACAAGCACCTGGATTTATCTTTTGGGCCTAAATATTTTAGCTTGTAATGCTGAATGTACAACTGTGAAGTAATTTTGTCCACCTTGTATGCAGGCAAACAGGGATGTGACGAGGATAGAAATATTCCTATCACTTGTGCGTTTGTTGGGATCAACCGCTGGAAGCAGTATAGCCCCACAAAATGTTGACAGTGTCATGCCACATAGCATGCTGCACCAACCTACCATTCCTGCAACCGGGTTGTCCGATCGCCTTCGATAAGCAATGCAAAGCTTTACGGACAATGCTAAGAGTGGGGTTGGCCTCTCCTGCCATGACTAGCATTGCAATGTCCATAAGCATCGGATTAGATGTTTTATCAAGGGGTTAGCTGCTCCAAGCACTGGAAACTTGTTCAAATCTTACAAGCTGTACATTTGGTAATGCTAATTGTTGATCTTGCTCGGTATGTCTGTCTGTCATTTGGGTTAAGGTGGTAGGTTCTGTTGTAATTTGTTGTGGGAAGAAGCTCCTCCAGGTGACCAGGCCAAAGATGTAAAAAATTGTAGGCATGAGAATTAGCGTGTTGTGTGCTGGTGCTCCTAACATCGGTTCTCTATTTTTTTTCAGTGAAAAAAAGCTTTCAACATCGGCTTGGTTCCTTCAATTTATCTTACTTTCAGCCTGCTTTTAGTTCCATTGTTCCGGCTGCTCATTATGTGAATGCCCAAACCTGCTCTTCAGCAAAATCAAAAGCTCAGCGTGAGAATGGTCTGTTCCAGGGTATCAATGAAGAATTAAACATCAAAATTTCATGGCTCGAGGCTTTTTGTATATGTTGTTACATTGAAGAAACTGGAAGTTTTTTTCACTGATATGCTTAGCGAGAAGAAGTCTAATCCTCAACGTTTCAACTTGTGGATCGATCGAGTCACCATCACATTTTTCTTACTTTCAAAGCCATCGAATGTGATAACGTGTACTCCACGTGTTGCTGAGCGTCTGGTTTTATTCTATCAGACTATGTGACTACATCATCCATTAATGTGATCAAAACCATTCATGAAAGTTGCGTTTGATTAGTTTGTAGAATTAAAATCATCTACCAATGCTTTGAGCAGAAGCCCCTCTCGATTGCTTCATGGCTGCGGAGCAACATTGCTTTGGTTTGTAGAATGATGGTCTGTGGCATGCTTCTCTTGAATTTAGGGGCTCATCCCATGTCTCAACTGTTAAATCAAGAGTTCTGCAACTGTTGGTGTAGAAATACTTGAAAACTAGCATAGATGCCAAATGAGCTGTGGATTGGATTCCTTTGGAATCTCATCACTAGAGAGAGAGAGAGAGAGAGAGAGAGAGATGTTGGGTGGCCGGCATGTGTCGTTAAGAGGTTACAAGATACAACTGATGTTGGTTGGCCGGTATGCGTTGTTAAGAGGTTACAAGATATAACTGATGTTGGGTGGCCGGTATGTGTTGTTAATGTGATTTAATAAATATATTTTCTGGTTGCTCCAGCTATTATAATTGTTTACGTGAGGGAGCAAGCCCCCGGTTTGTTTTCAGGCGCACACCCAATTTGACGACCGTGGTCAGACCTTGATGCCGTTATAATCTATATTTTTCTTCTTTTTCTTTTTCTTTTTTTAAACGTACACTCTATTATCATCAGACATGGAGTAAAGTAAGATCAAAGTTAACAGTTTTCTAAATATTCTTTTGTAATCATAGCTTGGGATTTGACTCATCGCTAGGCCCAATGATTGCAGTATACCTTTCTAGATTTGCCTGAGCCAAGTACTTTTTGGACGCGCCTTTCACAGGTTCAAACGCAAATTTTTATCGCAAGTGCTGTTTGCTAGCCAATTTACTTCTTGAATATGTGACCAACATGGTAGTTTTTGCAACCATGGAATTTTTGTCAGCACTTAGACAAGTTGGCCCCTAATTTCTATTAGGGTTAGGGGATTTAGTTCAGCTTGATACATAGGATCTAACTCTAACCTTACCTTAAAGATGTGGTTATTTACTCAATTTGCATACTTCTTAAGATGGGTCAAACTATATCTTGTTATATTAATACATTTTTCAATAGTTTAGTCAATCAAAAACATAAGTTTTAATGGCTAAAAAATAAAGTATATCCTGTTTGCAAGTCAGCTCGTTGGCATTTCTCTACTAGGAGGACCCATCAACCTTTGCTAGTATAAAGACTGCCGGTTTCATCCATGTTGCTCATCATGTCATTTTTGTGCTTTGGATGCCATTTGAGGAATGGTACTATCTATTCCTCCAATGATCAACAAAAATATGTGATTTTTATCCATCGTTAATCATCATAGAATAACAAGAGATAGTAGAGTATATGTCATAACTTTGATGATAACATATGTCTTATGTAGGTCCTTTTCTATTGACTTGTTGCAATTTGGAGCCTCACCCAACCATCCATCATAGAATAACAAGAGATAGTTGAGTATATGCCATAACTTTCATAGCAATATGTAGGTTCCTTTTAATTGACTTGTAACAATTTGGGACTTCGTCCAAAAATATTAGTTAGAAGATATTATTTAGGTTTTTTATTATTGTATAACTATTCAAAATCTATCCATGCATGATTGATGTTGGATTAGAAACACATCCGGATCCTCATATGCTCTCCATTTAAGCTTTGATGTTCTCATTAGGTTAAGAGTCTAAATTCATTCAAATCCAATAACATATATCATAAATCTCATCACAAATATTTTGATCTACTTAAATAAGTCTATGCTACAGTATCCTCCTAGTCTACATGGGTCATGAGCCTAATCTATTATGATATCATTTATGCTATTTCTAGATCTCACCTAGAAAATAGCCAAAATATGTTATTTGAATTTCATTGCCCTATATAAATATCCAAGCTAGATTTATTAGTGCATAACTGATTTGAGATTAAATACATATTCGTATAAATTTTTATAGAATTATATACATTGCATAATTCATCTTAAATCAAATCATCAAGCAATAGTCTAATCTCCACAGCATACATTTTGAATTACTTTTATTATCAATTTTTCTGGACAAAAATGACATAACTTGTGAAGTTTTAGAAGCAGAAGACCAGGCTAATGCACTCTCTTTCTTATTGTTTTAGATATCAGAATACTCCCCGGTAGGTGCCAATTACAAAGCTCTGCTCCACAAACCGGGAGAAAAAGCCCATATTCTCGAAGCACGAAGAGGTGTGTACGTCTAAAACTTGTGCCTCGTGATCCTCATAATTTAGCACCAAGTTATTCTTCTGCTAGATATATTTTTCCCACTTTATTTGCGTTGGATTGGTATGCCGAAACCATCAAAACTGTTAAATAGTGCAATAAATAAGAGAGAGAGAGAGAGAATCCTAATGCTTACAGGGCAGAGGAAGTACTGTAAGGTTACATGGATGTGATTGTAGACCCCCTTCGCCTTGTGTCACTGTTTTCCCGTCCTCAACTAAGAAAAAGAAACAGTCCCACACACATCAGTTAAAAGAACCCCCCATCATGTGTCCTTTCCCTTGGACGCAACCAACCATCCCAAATAACAAACAAAAGCCAAGGGGGGCTTGCCATTGCTTCACCACCGTCAGGTACAACCCTCATGTCCCCCAACTTCCTCTGTCCGTAGTTTTTCCGCTGAAATATTGTCACCCTTGCCCACCAAACTCTAAATACTAGAGCAGGTGGAGATGATTCCATAATTTTACATAATATGCCTTGAACCTGCTATTGAGACTGTTCCAGAGAATCTCTTCTTTCCTGGCAGCTCCCAATTTGCAATGGCACATGTACGAGTTGGAGGAAGGTTCCATGAAAAATATTTAGCAGATTTTACAATCTGCCATCAGCTTGGTGCCAAACAGTGATAAGTATATCCAAATCTTCATCAAACACTTGTACGTGCCATTTGATTTGATCCGATTTAGTTCTTGTAAATCGGCAAACACTGATGATATATGACCCAAGTGTAATTTATCACCACACAAGACAAAACTAGTCGAAAGTCCAACATCGAAGACCCACGCAAGTACATGTGAACAGAGATAAGTATATCTATCCTAAATATATTTGCATAAAAATTGCATACCGATCAGCATGCATGTCCCAAAAGAGTGAAAAAATATACATTCCTCAGCTTTATGGATTCAAACTGCTAATCTACTCAAATCCCATACCTAATGTCTCTATGAATTATAAAAACCTTTCATCTGAAGCCATTCTTGTATGCCACTCCTACCGGCACTCGGTGATAGGTTTCTGTTTCCCCAGAGGCCAATTACTTCTACTTCACAAGTAAGCTGATACGGTACTCATTCAAATCTAAAGAGCGGATATAATTCAAGCTACAAAGTCTGGTAGTAATCGTGCTGCAAACCTCTTTCTGCTCTGGACGTCGATGCTCTCGTAGGCAGTTGAAGGATGAGCACCACTTGGGTTGTTGTTGAAGGACGCCATGCCCTCACTGGAGAGAAAAGATGGCTGGGCTCCCGAAATGGAGAAGTTCTCACATTGCGGGAGCCCGAGAGTGAGGGAAACACCATTGCCAGAAAACCTTGGCGCGAATTGCTCCGAGTCGAACCTTCCAATCCCTGCAACCGGATAAGCCTCAAAATTACCTCCATGGCTTGTATTTCCTGCGATCAAGGAAAAGCCTTGGTCCCCCGCGCTCTGCCGTCCTTCCATAAACTTCATTAGAAGCTCTCGGTTGCTCATCTCCTCGGACTTCATATCAAAACTACCGATGGAATGCGTCATGGTGTTCGGCTGCAGCAATTCATCACTCCTCGCCTCCTTGAGCTCTGGTTGCATGGCCGCATGGTTTTGATCATTTCCCAAGGATGGCAGTGGTATTCCGACCGAAGAAGGCTTTGGATCGTTCGAACCGTCGGCGTGCCCTGTTCTTGTTGGGCTGTTCTCTTGGTTTACGCTGGACTTGGAGATGGAGTTTTCGTTAGCATCGCTCTTGCTACCTTTCTCATCGGTGTAGTTCGGTTCCTGGTCCTTCATTTCCTCCAGGTACATTTCCTCCACCATTGGCTTCCAGAGTCGGACCCTCGCATTTATGAACCAGTTGGAGACCTATGGCAGTTCTTAATTCATTACTTATGAGATAGATGTGAGAAGAGACGAGTAATTCATATTTTTCAAGTACCTGACTCCTAGTGAGGCCTGTTTGTTTGGCGAGCATGAGCTTGTCCGAATCCTTTGGATAACTGCAATGGATGCACCGAGTTTTATGCGAGCAGTAAAGTTCTAAGACGGATTGCTGAATGCTGATGCTACTACATGGATATTATGAATTGACGCTATGAGGATACAAGTTGGATAAGAATTCTGGTGGTGGAGCACTTACGGGTGGAGGAAGTGTTCGAAGAGCCAAGCACGAAGAATGGAAACAGAGCGTTCGGGCAACCCTCTCTGGGGTCTCCAAGCGTTGTGCTGGATCATTCCAAGCTGTTGAAGAGCCCGCTGCTGCCTGAGGTGATGGTCGACCAACCGAAGCCTGGAGCCCCCAGACTTGGTATCTTCCTCCCCCAAGCTCCTACCAGTGGCCTGAATTTGGCCGGTGATGGCATCTCGGAGGCACCGGAATTGCTTCGATATGGTCTGTAAAGCGAGGGCGGTATATGTTCTTGCCGACCCAATTCCAGCCACTTGTTCGAAAGAAGAGACCACAATTTGCATCTGGTGGTGGTACTGCCTGTTCCTCTGTTCCACCTACAAAACGAGAGAGAGAGAGAGAGAGAGAGAGAGAGAGAGAGAGAGAGAGAATTTAATTCGGAAATTAAAAGTTAACAACATGCTGAATATATTGATGGACTTTGTATTATGGGAATTAAAAAGTTGATCGTCTTCTATTAAAACAAATGAGGAAATGGAAATTTTGCCACTAGAATAGCTGAATCATTTGGAAATAAGAGAGTTAAAATTTCTCAAACCGGCCTTAGATAAGGAGGACATGAACAGCATGCATGCTTCAAGTTTACATCAAGTTGAGGGTCACTCCAAAAATAAAAAAGATAAAAAAAAACATCAAGTTGAGAGATAGCCACAAAAAATAATGTCCACCCTCTCTCTCCATGGCTCATGATTCTTGTACCACTTCTCTAGTTTCACCTTGTACCACTCATGGAATCTTGCAAGTAATCATGCACCATACAAACAAATGTAAATAATTTTATTAATTAATAATTTTGGGGGAAGTACCTTACGTCCTCTATTACTACTCGAAAAAAAAATATTATATCAAGTTTTAATAAAGTGGAACACGAAATATGGAGTAATTCTAAATAACCAGCTTCCGTGGGTCTCGACATCTAAAATTCCTTACCTAGTGACATAATCCAACTAGAAGGAAAACTCTTTCTATTACCAATTTCAACTCCGCTTGATGCAGTTCTATTCAAAATTCGATTAAGATCAAAATCCCAGACTTCCAATTAGGATTCTGCTAATTGGAATTACAAAGATAATTACCAAAAAAAAAAGAAAAGAAAAGAAATTAGGATTCTATGCTCTCTCTAAATTCGCGATTTATAACAATCAGAAATAGTTCATGTACATCAACGTACACTCTTACCTCTTCAAGCATGTTAACAAGCTTTGCCTTCTTCATCTGAAGCTCCTGCCTCTCAGCGGTAGTGAGATCGGCCTCTCGCTTGGTGCTCCTGTCTTCCTCTGCCGTCCCGGTGCCGGTACCTTCCGACTCCCTGTTGCTCTTCGTCGGACTCTTGGAATTAGTCCCCTTGGTCGGATCACCTTTGATTCCCTGCCCGACGTTCACCGCCTCGTCGAGCAATTGTTGAGCTGCCTTCAAGTACTTAGACCCCATCAAAAAGCGCTGCAAGATCGAGACGGCATTCGAAACACCCGGCGGCGCCGAGGACGAAGAACCCAAGATCTTCGCTTCCTCGGTGCCGGCCAGAGTTACTTCCTGCGGAGAGAGGCTGAGGGACAGCCCTTGCTGAGGCTGAGGAGGTGCAGTAGTGGAGGTGCGCCGGGGACCCAGCTGCGACGCCATGTCGATGGAATTGTTGGGCGCCGTCGGGGTCCATAGATCGTAGTGGAGGCGGGGGACGGCTGAGACATCGTGGGAGGCTTGGATGGATGGTATGCGGTTGGATTCGTGGGCGGCGGCGACCGGTGGCTGGAGCGGGATCCCGGCAAAGTGTTGTTGCTGGTTTGGTTGTGCCGTGGCGGCGCAGTGGCTGAGGTTCGTTGGATTCAGTGAATTCACAGAATTCAGGAGGATCATGTTGGCCGGAACGGCCGTGTCGGAATAACCGCCATAATTGGGGTTCATCAGATAGAGTGTCTGCAATCCATCAGCTTGGAATTCGGGGGCACCATGAAAATACGTAGCCATGGATAATTTTGCTTCTTATTTGATGGAATTATTGCTGTCGAACAGAATAAAAATCTCTCACATAGAGATCATAACCGATCTCCTTCTCAAGGAGAAATTTTCGTTGTTCAGCCGATTGGAATGCACCGAGTTGATTGCCTTGGTGTAAAATTTTCTCCTGAAAAAAAGGAACGAGGAAAGGAATATATATGAATGGTGAATATTGAAGATAATTAGTAGAAAGAGGTAAGGAATTACGACATAAAATTTACTGAAAACTCAACTAGGATCAAGAAATAAACACTTGATTTTACTTTGTGATAGAAAAAAAAAAAAAAAAAATCAAGAAGAGTGAACAATATTAATAGAGATCACCGTTCTTGATGGCTATTTTTACTTGGATCTCTTGTATTAAAATCGAATTTCCGATCTAAGAACTCCCGAAAGGAGGCCAAAGAGAAGTCTTGATGGCTGAGCTCATGAAACTGGAAATCAAACATGAAGGAAGCCACTAGAATGGAGGTCCATCCATCGGCACAGGAAGAACCCATTCTATAGAAATTCTACTAGTTTTGAGAGAGAGAGAGAGAGATGAGAAGAGGAGAAGAAAGGGAGAGATATGGAGAGAGAGAGAGAGAGAGAGAGAGAGAGGAAGAGATAAAAGAAAGGCAGCCATCTTCATCAAATGATATAACCAAGTATATTTCATTGGCAATACCTGAGGGATGCAATCCCGTGAGCACGTGGGATGTGATGTAAGAATGGTTATGGAATTCTCTCTCCCTCTTTTTCTCTCCGCCTTTTCCTAGGAGAGATCTCTCTCTCCCTCCCTCCCTCCCCCCTCTCTCTCTCTCTCTCTCACAGAGAGAGACCCTAGATATATTATCAGTAGAAAAAGGGTAATGGAGGCTATCTCCAGACTCATGTCAGAGTCTTATTCCTCCTACCTGCTCTCCAACTGAAAGGGAAAGGAAATAAAGACACCATGTAAGACGACTCAGCTAAACAGGAAAGGAAGATAAAGAAGACCATCTTTCACTACCATTATCTACACGCTCTCATGTTTCTTTCCTTAATTTTCTCTTTCCATATATTTTATTAGAGAATTACTTTTTGGCTGGAGATTTTATTAGAGAATGATTAGTTTTAGGTTATATATATATATATATATATGAGGGTATGGTCTAAGCTGTGGTGCACCCAAGAAGGGGATTGTGGTCTGTGGTGCGGCACCTGGAACTGGATCAAAAGAGGGCAAGGTCCGGTTGATTTGACCCTCCTTTCCTCATCATTAGATGCAGGAGCATTTGATGATAAAAAGAAGACGCCATGCGTGTGCAAGGGAGATATAGAAAGATAGACATGGAAGGGTATAGATATATCATTCTACACATATATAGACAAACTGTTGGAGAACCGAAGGAGGTGCCAGAGGGAACAAACTGCCCATGAACGAGGAAAAGTCGACTTCCAAATGCTCATTTAGTATTGTGTGTGCGTGCGGAAAAGATAATTAGGGGCATGAATGAGAGGAGAGCTTCCCCTTTTGTTCCAGTTCTCTTCTCTCTGCACTCAAAAAGAGGCAAACGTCTATTTCCTTGCATGTCGTGTATCTTCTCTGTATATGTTATTTATTTGTGCAGTCAGTCCTCTCCTTGTTTTTCTTTATTATAATCTTATTTTAATGTCTTTTGTGGTTAGATGCTGGGGTTGGAAGATAAAGCAATTTAAAGTTAAGGTATACAACCAACCACCAGCATAACACCCACTGAGAGAGAGAGAGAGAGAGAGAGAGAGAGAGAGAGAGAGAGATCATTACTTCTTTTTTGATGTAATACTTCAAAGAGAAAAGGGTCAGATTTGGAATTGGATTTAAAAAGTGTAAGTCTTCCATAAAACGCCTGCTTATATACATGTCTCATATATGGTGGATCTCAATCTCTTGAGAGATTAAAAAAAAAAGAAGAAGCATTTTTATACTCCCTTTTCAAAGTGGCATGGCTTGACTCTATTACATGGCCCATCATCCGCCAGATGTCCGGTGATAATTATCTTTTTTGTCGTGCACATTGTGTGATCTGTGAATTTAATCGCAAGCCGGTATGGAATGTTTCACCATGATTACTTGTCGGTTTACTGTATTTTAATTCCACCGGTCCAATCTGAAGGTTGACAGGGGTAGTTCCATTGCCAATTTCCATACAAATTGCTGGTGTATTGAGACAAGATGGTGTCCAATAATACATTTTTCCCTCTTGTGATGTGGCCCTCTTTCCCAGCACATGCTCCTCTTGCTAGGCTTGGGGAGCTGCACCAGTTAAAATATCTAGTCCTTTGCCCAGACCATATATACGGTTCTTTGTCCTATTATTCTATTCTTTAATACTATTCCTTGGAACTCCACTTTCCTTTCAGGAAAGAGACCACATGGTGAGAAAGCAAGCCTAAGCTTTGAGATTTGATGCTTGCATCCGAAACTACTTATATAATATGTAACAAGAAGCTATCAGGCAACAAAAACAACATGTGAGCATATATCTCTATCTCAAGATCATCACATCCTACCAAGAACAAATAAATTAAGATATCTGTATCGAAAGCATGTGACAAAAATAAGTCTCGATTGGAGGAAGTGAAATGTATGAAAGGGGGCTAAGGGAATTTACTACTAGATATCTTGAAACTTGGAATGTTGTCAACTGGCTTATTGAGTTGTTCTGGTGGAAGGCTCAGGTCGTTGTTTTGTATATGGTACATTATGTTGGTGAAAAGAAGAAAATGCTATCATGATGGATATTGATGGAGATCCCCGATCTCAAAACTTTAGCCATCTAGCCATTCTTTAGTTAAAATGATATATATATATATATATATATATATATATATATATATATATATATATATATATATATATATATATATATATATATGTATATATGTATGTATGTATGTATGTATCTTTCAGAGGCTAGTTTCTACCGATTACTTGTCTCTCGAAGTGTCAATACTTTGAGGGTAACTGTTTATAAGGTTTAAGATATCTTCCCCGTAAGCTTGCTGCTGTTTGTAGTTGTATTAATATAAAAGCCTCTCTTCTTAACTTTGCACATAAATCTCCAACTTGATCTATATCAAACATTGCCATTATCCTTCAAAATATGTTCTGAATCTTTACTAAAAATAAAATTATGAACAGTATTAGTTAAATAAATGCTAAACAAGTAAGGGCACTATGAATCTCCACGTGTTTAAATGTAGATCTCAATGAATTAAAAGTCCCCTTTTCTTCTCGGGAAAAGAAAAGGAAAAGAAAAAAAAAAAAAAGAGTTCATAGTATAATTCGAAAGATTGCATGGTTCTGTTCATGGAAACAGTCATTGTACAATGAAGTGTATATCAGCCCACTAACTGAATTGACTTCCACACAGTACTGACAAGATTGGAACAGTCGAAAGGTTCTAACATTCTTGAAACAGTGAAAATAAAATGAAGTATAAGCCTATTCACTACTGACTCGGTTTCTGCTCACAAATATGAGAATTGTTGTTTTCGTCGCCATAATATTATTGTTATCATCTACTAAATCAAAGAAGGGACGTCATCATAGTTCCAGAGTGACATTTTGGTTGCTAGCTAGCTTGCAATAAAAAAAAGCCACTTGAATGGTGCGTTTAGTATTGTGGATAAGGGAGAACCCTTGGGTTGTACGAATGGTTATTGATGATTCCATGTTTCTTTTCCATTGCAGTCCTCGGATTAGTTCGCTTCAAGCTTCATCGGTACTGTTAAATGAAGACATCGTCCATTCTAAATGCTCAAACCAAAGACTTTTTTCATACAGTGTCAACTGTTCTAAAACTATTTCGATTGCAAAGATGATCGAGAACGGGAGAAAGAAAAGTAATGGTATTAGGTGCAATAATACAAAAGTTGGCTGTTGGTGGAGCCCTCGACTATGTTCAGCTGATTGCGACTACGCATGTGAAGAAGATTTCAAGGGCCTCCAATATGGTTCCATACCATGTTTGGAGACATTTAAAGTAATTGTTGATGTAATTTTTAGAGCGATTTTAGGTGCGTATAGCCTCATGCAATGCAAGATGCATGCATATAGTTTTTTATTATTGTTCCTCTTACTATTGTCTTGTGTTAAAAATTTAAAATAGTTCGAATTTTTCTTAGATGTCAAGATAATAGATATAAATAGTCATCGACTCCGATCTTTTAAATGAGAGGTTAGAAATGAAGCGGATGGGAATCAAAGAGAGATAAGCTGTCATGTCCTTATGTGACCGATATTTCTTTAAAGAAGTCTCCTTTATATACGCAATCCCATCTTTTGATATTTTACTATCGGGCTTCAACAACCACAAAATAAAACCCTAACATTGCCTTCCCACTTGGAGTAGCATTGCACTACCTCATGAATTCCCCACCACCTAACCCTTTTCTTCGTTCCTTTATATCTATATCTTCCCTTTTCTTACTTTCCTATTCCCTTTTTATCTTCTATACCGATAATAATGGCCACTACCCCAATTATGATACCCTCGAGCCCATCCATAAGCATCCTACCAACATTCCCTCGGTCCATGGGCATGCATGATGGATCTTATGGCTCCATCACTATGCAAAATTTATCATTTAATCGTGATTATCTACCAACATGGCATGCTACAAGTTGTTAATTTTGTTATACTATACTTACCCTTTGTCACGATACATAATTCTATCTAATAGAGTGAAGATTTGCTATGCATCAATTGCAATTCATGCCTAGCTATATCTTAATTACAAAAAAACAAACACATTATCAAAATCTTAATCATTGTTATCGAAAAATTAAAATTGACGTTGCATTCCTTAACAACTTTTTCTCCCACAAAAAAATAATTATCAAGTAATACAATTTTATCAAACATTCAATTCACCTTCTACTAATGCCACACATGTTATAATGAAATAAGAAAATCTAAAAGCATCTTTATACATTTATTGATGGCTATCTAATAGCTCCTAATTTTAGAACCACCTCAATTGGCCAATAACAGGAGATGTCCTTCAAGGTAATACAATGTAGCTCATGTTCATTTCTCCCTCAGAGAGAGAGAGAGAGAGAGAGAGAGAGAGAGAGAGAGTACCAATTGCTAAAAGATCAAGGGAAGAAAATTTGATTGAAATACAAAGACAATGGCTGCAAAGATCAAATTGGCTTTGTGTTTTTTTTTTTTTTTTTTCATTTTACGTGTAACATGTACGAGCAAAGATCTATAAGGGCCGGAGAAGAAAATAAAATAAAATAAAATAAAATAAAATAAAAAAGACCGTTTCCTGCTCACAGTAAAATGTATCATGTTTTGTCAAAAAAAGAGAAAATAAACAAATCCAGCCCCGGTGGGGGCGAGGGGTTGCTGTAGCGACACGTAGGCCCGATGGAATCGCACTTATTGGTGTCGCTAGCCTCCGCTCCCTCCACTCATCGGGCGTTGCCGGTCACAGAACGAAAGGAGGTGGGACCCACCCACCGTGCTGTTCCCACGTGCCACCAGCTGCCGCAACGCACTTCCCTTTGGACTTTTCCTCCCCCCTGGTCCCACAGCCGCGCTTGTGGGCGCGCTTCTGACGCGGCACGTTTCCATTGCAGTCAAATAGAAGAGTACTCGAGAAGGTGCCACGTTGGGTGTCGTAGGGATACTGGTACGACGGGTGTGGGAGGGGAGCCGGGCGCCGGGGGACTCGGTTCGCTCCGGGAAGAAGGGGCCCAGGGTCACGATCGGGGAGTCACCATTCGCATGTGCGGGTCCCACGGGAGGCGGGAAAGGTCAATGGAGCGGCCAATGAGCGACGAGGTGCATCGCTGTCGGGGAGCCCACCCCCACGCGCCTCACGGCCACACCAAATTATCAAAATTTTTGTACCCCCCAAAAAAAATTGTTATCATATAACCCTACTTAAATTATTAGAATAAGAGAGTTTAAACGACAATTACTAATTAGAGATTATGACGCCTGGGGAGAACTGGAACGCGACACGAGTTAAGGTTATGTCGGTTTAGGACTTAAAAGGAGTAAGAGATTAAAAAGGTGACTTACTGGCAGATGCTCGCTATATTATTATTGTATGAAAAAATGATACAAAATGTCATGGTCATAATAACAAAATGATAGCAATTTTGTAGATTGCTTACATTGCTACTGTATCTTTAGTTTCTGTGATTTCTTTATTTTTTTAGCTCTTTCATTTACGTGTAACTTGAGGATTTGTGCTTATTATTGCTTAAAATCTAATTTGATAGGACGGACATATTGGCTGTTTGCTTGGCGAAGAAAAAAAATATAATATAATGCTCGAGTTGATATGCAATTATAAATAATAATTAAAAATTTATTATATATATTTCGTAGAAATTCTTCGATGCTTAAGTTAGATAAAATTTTAAGTAAAAATAAGAAATTTGAAAGAATAAAAAGTATTATATGTGAAAGTTTTCTTCGTTATACTCAAGGATTTCATGTGCCTGAGGCTAGTTTGAGGATTTTTTGATTGACATTATGAGATCACTGGATGAGTCATTGAGCTTTTTTTTTTATTTGCTGATCAAAATAGCGAAGATAAGTCTTATCGAACTTGCTACGATTCTAGCGTTTGTTTCATTTACTAGTTAATTATGATATTCTTTTTTGGATCGATTTAGATTATATGGATTATAACCATTTGTTGATTATTTAAAGATTTGATTGGCTTTTAATGTTGCTGGACATATGTTGTCATCTGATTCGATGAGCTGAGCTATCAAATGAAAATTTTAGGATGATAAATCCAAGAGCTGTCGATAATTATTATAGATAAATTTAGAGAAAAGGTTTGGAGTTGCATCATCCAACTCATTTTCATGTGGATCAATAATTTTGGTAAGGTATGATAGATCCATGTTGTCAAGCATGTAAGGTATGATAGATCAATTTGGAGTACCCATGGAAAGGTCAGATTTGATACACTCTAGACTTTAATACTTATGAAATAATAAATATGGTCAACATTTGGTCTAGAGCTCTGAAGGTCATTTCAAGCTCAATAGCTAGGTCAAAGGCACGGGCTTTGAATTCACGATGGCTTGTTCAAAGAGATAAAACAAAAGGTTTTAGGTGTGTTTTTATATGTCCCAAATAGAATACATAAATGTAGTTTTGGAGGCTATTTGATGAGGTTAGCATCAGATAATGAAAGAAAAATAATAATATAAAGAAGATCTAGTCTAAGCATGCATGCAATTATCTATTCAAACCTAAATTAGCTTAGGGTGGCTTGGGGGGTGACTAAGAGCGAGGTATTCCACAACTCATGGAGGGGTCCAGAGCAGTGAGCAAACATCAATAATTAAAAGTATCATTCTCAGAGCCAAAAGTATGAAACATGGTTTCTTCTATGAGCATGAATTCTCTGTTATGCATGCGATATATATATTGTACAGTACGGTGCACCTCATGCACCATCCATCATACGATGGATAGGTACACATGGTTGTACACGATAAATATCGCACAGTCCGTTGCTGCATGCGGTCGTCCATCATACGATGAATGATGTTCACAATGTACTACACCATACGGTGCATAGCAGAGGATCCATACTCTTCTCCTATCAATGCGTGGGAAGAGAAGCTAGAGGAGGACAAAGCCCCATATGTTCTTGGAGAGTGAAAGAAGAGGGGCCTTTGTGTGGAGGCGAGCACAAGTTTAAAGGAGAAACTAGAAATTATAGTCATTGGAGGCACATTGTTTCTAGGAATTTGATGTTATGTTGGTGGCCCCAAATATGTTGCATGCCACGTTAGCTTTTGAATGAAGTAAAATTGCATTCAGAGTGCTCTAAATAAAGAGCCTAGGATAGCCCAGTGAGTTCGATTTGGTTTATAAAACTGGCAATTGATCGTTACCTATTGAGTAATAGACATCGCACATAATTGGTTCCAACGACATGACTTGAACTGCTTTAAATTGTATCCATCTCTCTACTTGCCTGGCTAGCAAGGCTTGTCATAATCTAAACCTTAATAGTTTATCTTCGATTTGAATTTAAAGCTAAACACCTTGTCAGGTTTTGGTCACGTCAAGTTCTATTTAATTAGCTACACCCTTTGCTCTACGGAGCAAAACACTATGAATATAATTAAATGAGCTGAGTGACGTGGGTCTTCTTCCGGTACAACCTTGTTTGTTTTCGACTGTATAAATATTCCCTAAAATGTTTGATGAACGCAGGCTTATTACAATATTTTTTGTGGTTTTGAGAAATTTAGTTGTAGTAATTTAGTCCAGGCTTAGTCCTTGCAAGACTATGGCTCGACCAACTCTGTTGATGGGGCCTAGGCCTGGAAACTGACTCAATTCATGTATCCAAAATATAGTCATAATCGTGTGCGTCTTTTGTAATGCCCGGGCGGTGCAGAACCACGAAGCAGCGAACTTTAAAAACAATGATTCATGCTCGTAAAGAGTCTAGACTGAAAAAAAAAAAAAAAAAAAAAAAAAAGGAAAAAAAAGAGAAAAGGAACGATCCTGATCCTGCTAGTTTAAAAATATGTACACCTTTTTGTGCTCCTAGCCATGCCATCACGGCCAGGAAAATTTCTTTGGTGGCCAGCATCCGGTTGTCATGTTTGCACCACCAACCAATGCTTAGTATTGACAATGATAACTTTCGATCAATGTTCAATAAGTTTGATAATAAACCAAACTAGCTAGTATTTATCATCAATTAGACCATGAGTCGTTGAAAGGGATAAGGTCTGCAATGGCCGGCTCCAATACTTTTATTTTATTGTCCTTTGTCGGGTGGGTCCACCATTGATATTTTTAGCTCCCAAGTCTTGCATTCAATCCCCCTTGAGCATGAGCTAAAGGTCAAAACCCTAGTCGGTACACAATGCCACAACATTTGGTAGGAACACAAAATGATAATTTTTTTTTTAAAAAAAAAAATCTTTTCTTGTGTAAGTTCACAAAGATCCTTATTCGAAGAATATGAGAAACTTGTTTAGAACTTTGCAGAATGAAAATTTCATGTTTATAATTACCGGTAGCATAAAACGTCATGCAATGCATCACCATCGATCTGCCACTTTGATAACTTTGTGCCATCATCTAGTGAGGACCCCAATCTTTTTAGAAACCTACTTGATATCAAATATAATGAATGTTAATTTTTTCTATGTTCAAAATTTAAAATATATTTCCTTTTCAATTAGCACCAAAGAACAACGTGCATCCTAAAATTGATTAGACAATCTAAAGGCAATTAATTTATTTAACTCAAGTAATTTCTTGATTAGATTGTCCATGGTGGTGATGGACTCACAATTGCACCATAATTGGACATTTTAGGATGCTTTCACTACTACAACAATCAATTTTATCATAAATAAAAGATGATTCTTGCACCTAAAAGAATATAATCTGATTCATCAAATGAAAATTCATAAATATTTTATCTACGATAGAGTGAGTCTGTCTAATAATTTTTTATTTTTCATCTTTAGTTTAGTATTCCAAAGTATATGCCAACCAGTTCAATCGTGTATACCAGTGATAACTTGAAGCATAGGTGCAACAGGGGAGAGAGATTTTTTTGTTTTTGATTGAAAGTGGGGAGAGAAATATCTAAGTACCCAACCGGTTGATTAGACCATTCTCCTGGTTAAATCCCCAAAACAAATGGATATGACCTTGTTGTTGGAGGTTTGCTACCAACAACTGTGATGGTCCAAATTATATATATATATATATATATATATATATATATATATATATATATAGAGAGAGAGAGAGAGAGAGAGAGAGAGAGAGAAAGAGTTTTCTCAAAGATTACATATTCATGCTCCTTTATTTCTACACGCCATTGGCTTTGGCTTTGGAATCTTAAGTGGCTTCTTTTAAGTGGACATCGATGCCTGGGAGAAGGCCAAATGCCTTGGAAAGTTGTGGCAAAGCCCAGGGGGCGAAAAATACGGAAAACGAAGTGGCGATCCCTTTTCTTTAAGACTTGGGCAGTGCGGTCTCGCTCTCTGATATGCGACTGCTCCCAGGACCATAGCTCTGTTCGTTTCACGGCCGTACGCAGTCGACTGGATTTCCTACATCTGCTTGTGGATAACAAGCTCACAAGAGGGCTTTGACAGTCGTGCATACGTACGTACGTCGGCTTAAATATGCAAACAAAGATGATGCACTTCTTCGGTTGTAGTACTTGTGGCACCTCATGAAGCCATTTTTGTGCCACAAGAGTTCAAGGCTGCGTCACGTTTTACGGATTTACCGATGTACTTAATAACTGGAGTCTTTTTTTTTCTTAAAAGAAACTTCTGGTTAACCGAGAATTAGAGTCTAAGAAGACCATAAACTTGACTGAAGGCACATACTATGTCCAGGATTATATGCACTCGTATAAAGTAGTCCAACTTTGAGGGAAACCCGGGAAAATAAAGAAATCTCCTTGGGCCGTGGCTTCAAGATGATTGATTCTGGTCACATCTGCTTATGAATTTTTAACTACATAATATTAAAGCTGAAGCACAATTCTTTAATGACTTTTTGATATGATGATTATCCCAAAGATGTTTGCATCCTTTCCTTTTTAAAGATGAACGACGCATCCACCAAAAGGTCCAAGTTTCATCATGATTAAATAATGAGAGAGTCTTAAATTAAGCATATGCTCCACTTGGGATGCGCAATTAGGTTGTGTTTGATCAATCATGTCTGGTCCACCGATTTGATAACTCTACACAAATAGAGGCAATCCAGGCTCCAAGGTACAATCAACTCGAGGCATCCAGTGAGTTACTCATGCATGGCCATAAGGTACCATTAATTAGAGCTCATTTTGGGACCATTGCCAACGCTGAGATTCAAATAAAGCTCTTGTCAATTGTCATCACAAATTCGTTGCTTCAATCCTCAATCATCCTCACATGAAATAAATGCAGAGAGCGCCAAGTTTCTTCAACCAAACTTTGTTTGCATTCAGCTCTGGTAGCAGAGATTAGTCCATGTCAAGGGAAGCCCACTTTCCTATCATCCAGCCCACAGCCCACTGAAGCCATAAGAAGAAGATGTAGGAGCCTATCCAGGCTCAATAGAGCCCAATAGGCTCTACAATGGGCCTTCTAATTGGCTGTACTCCCCCATGGTCAACTGCCAGCCTCTAAATAGTGCCCAATAGGCTTTAAACCGGGCCCCTTGATGGGCGGTCCGTGAGAGACCCGATCGCATGAAAAAGGTTGGCTGCACCCGCGCTCGTCCGCTGGTCACTTTATTGTCATCTGCGTGAAGTGAGAAGTAGAAGCGAAACAGCGATGGACGAAGGCGGCAGCGGAGATGGGTGGAGCGAGGCAGTGGAGGACCTGGTGGAGCAGGGCGATGTCGATGGAGCGATCTCCGTCCTCGAGTCCGTCGTATCGAAGCTCGAAACCCGCTCCCCGCCGTCCGACGACATCGGCCTCGCCTCCGCCCTCAGCGTCCTCGCCGACCTCCACTCCTCCCGCGGCTTTTCCCTCAAGGCCGACGAGCTCCGCTTCCGCGCCTTCGCCCTTCGCGCCCCCCCAAGGTTAGGGTCAGTCGAACGCTCTTCGCGGCCAGAATTAGGGTTAGGGTTCCTGTCAATTTGATCAAATCTTGTTCTTGATTCGTCTTCTTTCTTTTCGTTGTTCTTGTTCTTGTGGATTCAAGGGACTCTAAGCCGGCGAAGGAGAAAGAACGACCAAATGAAGAAATCAGGGCTTCCGGTCCTTCAAACAACCAACACGGAGATGAAGATGGTATCTTTCTTGCCTATTGGCTCCCATTGGAATTCTACCACTCTCTCCGGTGGCACATATAAATTAATTCTTTTTTCCTCTTTTTCCCCCCTTTCCCCCTTTTTTGGGTAAATAAGAAGATTGGGAGGCCATTGCCGACCGTGGGGCATCAGAGGAGGTGTTGCTCTCCTTGCGGAATGAGGCAGCTTCGAGTCCTTCAAGATATGATCCTGAACCACTAGTAACTCCTAAACGGAGAGGAAGGGGGTCGTTCTTGTACCAGAAGAGCTATATGTACAGTGACCAGCCAGACCTTGAGACCGCCTTAGAGCACAATTCTCGGTTCGAGAATGAAACAGAGGCTCATGGACATTGTCCCGAGGATGAGTCGACCGAAACTAGAAACTGTGAGTGTTTCATTTGCTGTTCTCTATTAGATTCATATTTGATCTTTACTGAGAAAGAAAAAGAAGGTGATTGCGATCTTTACTTTGCTCTCAGCAAGATTTGGTACCAGCCATGTTCTTGTTCTTTATGATTTTCCTCCTAGTACTCGAACAATGGATTTAGAGAAGCTCTTCGAGAAATTTAAAGATCATGGGGTTGCTATACGCTGGGTTAATGATACCGTTGCACTCGCAGTCTTTCGAACACCCGCCGTTGGTAAGTTATGATCTAATTCCTTCCCTTTACAATTTGTGGAGCATTTTTTTTGAAAGTAGAGTTCAAAAATAATCATCTGGATTTGAAGATCTTATGATGCATTAGTTTAGGTCATATCTGAAGCAAATTATGGGAAACTGGAATATATTAATTTTTTTTTCATTATTGAATCAGAGTTTAAAAGGAGCAACTTAAGCTATTAACTCAGTGCTTGGATGAATTTTCTATTATTTATTTGAGCTAAGTATAAAGTTACCCTTCACAAGACTGACTTTCATGACCAATGAACATTTAGTATTCTGTTCAGATTTAAAAGGTTCACCATTGTTGATATTCTTCCCCACTTGTTTCCTGCTCCAATTAGCAGCAGGAATTACTCATAACTAAGTGGGCAGCTCTTTTGAAACATTCAGTCATTTCTATCATTCATCAACCTAATCTAACCTATTTAAAATCTCATTGACTGGATTTGACTAGGTAGGGGCTACTTTTTGTACTACTCACATCACGTCCTCACACCTCTGTCATTCCAAGTAGATGGTTTTTTGTGTTGTTTCGAGGGAAAAATTTAAAGTGTATTTGGTTATAAATGGAGAGTATAGGGAATTAATTCGATTCTTTTTTGCTTGAACAATTCTCATGAGAAGTTTATTGTTTTGGTTGCATATTGACTTCATGGAGCCTGAGAATCATTAGAGATATGTTTTGGAGTAATTAAGCTGGTTTTATACAATTTGAATGTCTCTCGAGAGATCTGGAAAAAAAAATTGACTAGTAATGACTCCATTCAAGTAAGCCTTTTTTGATATAAACATAATCAAATTTAAATTTTTTTTAAATGTGGTTGATGCTTCCAATGAATGTAAACTACTATCTGCCACTACATTACCACCTCTCCATAAAGATCCTTTTCACATTGGATTTTCATGTGAGATGAAATTTACTTGATTTTCCATCATGGCACAAGAAGATAGAGCTATTTATTCTATACCATGCTGAACTCTTTTGAAGTGCATAAGGTTTTAACTTTAATGTGGATAGTTTAATGTCATTTGTAACTTTTATATGGGTGCGGTTATAATATGGATGGGGTGTAAAGGGACCTACTACAAAATTCCATATTTTTTTGTTGCAAACCCAAAATTTAAAGGGTGTTGGATGTAATCTAACAAACTTAAAATACCTATAAAAAAAAATAAAGTGTTTCAGAGGTCTCTAACTTATGCATCAAGTTGCTTTAAAATGAAAACACTGTATAGTTCCATTATAACCTTATTCTTTGGAAGTCTCAACGAATGAGCTTTTTTAGTACATAAGCATTTTAGATCTCTTAGATTATATGTAATGGTTTAGATTTTAGGTTTTCAAGTTAGATCTTTGAATTTTGTGGTGAGTGCAAAGTCTTCTCTTTACACCCTATGTGTATTATAACCGCACCCATGTTATATATATAGAACTAAGTATTTATGATTTCTTAGCGAGGAACCAAGGAGGTCTAGGTTGTTGGTAATATAATGTTGGCTACTTGGAATGAGATATTTGCGAAAGAAAATTAAAGATAAAAGTAAGGGTCGTGTATTAAATGTCAAACGAATAGTTGGTCTTTTATTTCTCCTACAAATTCACTATCTGGCCATCATTTTTAGACATATCCAAGCAAGATTTTGGCACTCTTATCTCTTTCTCATCCTGGATATACAACTTGATTCTAGTCACCTCCTCCATAACTTATGAAAAGCTTGAAATGAGTTCAGTTTTTGTTAGTTAGGCATTCAAATATTGGCGTATTAAGGAAATCATCGTGAGCTATGATGCTTCACTTTGGGGCAACTCTAGGCTTTATGCTTGTCCTACTTTTCAAATGGGTGTGGATTAAAAGAATTGAAAAGAAGAGAGAAAGGAGGGAAAGTTTGTCAAGTCTAACTTCAATGGGACTTTCTTTCATGACAACTCCCATGGTTGTGCTAGCTTTATCTCAAGGAATGAAGCGAAAACCAACTTGAAGGATATTCCTTCAATTTAAAGGAATGACATCCATGCAGCTCAGGAAGGTATTGCAGATGCTATTGGGAAGTTGCGTGTTCCTGCTCTTTGGGTTGAAGGGGACACCAAGGTGGTTATCGAATGGTTCAATGCATGGAATCCCATATCGAACCGAACCGTTCGATACAGCCTGAACCGAGTCGGACTGGCAGGGAATCGGTCCAGTTCGGTGTTTTTTTCTGAAAAAATATCAAACCGTACTGAACTGCTCGGTTCAGGATCAAACCGCCCAGAACCAGATGGTACCGTCGAACCGAGCCATATCGACAAGGGGACAAGGGAGGGTGGGGGAGGGGGTGGGGGAGGCCAGTCAATAATGGCCCTTGCTTTCTTTCTTTTGCCTCAGACTCTCAGAGCCTAAGAGTCCGAGAGCGTGATCTCAGACTCTCACATTACCGAGAGTGCGAACGAAGTCCAAAAAAAATAAAGGAGAAAAATTCAAAAAAATTGTCACAACCTCAGGAAGACGACGGTTTTTGATCGAGAGTAAGATAATATAGTATTCAGTTAGTAAATATTTTATTTTTTGAAATTTGTGTCCAGAAAATGGTAAGAAGTAAAAAAAATAAGAAAAAATTATGCCAAAATTTATGATTTTGGTATGATTTCATTATATATTATAGACCTTTGAAAGATTTATGCGGTGATGCTAAAATTATTAATTTTTGTTAATTATATATATTTTTAGAATAAAAAATTAAAAAAATATAAATTCATAATATTTTTTATGACAACTGAAGCTATGTATAGTATAATTTTTATGTCCGATTTTGAAGTTTTTGATGTATCATATGTATAGTAATCTAGGCTTAATTTTGAATAAAATAAAAAAATAAATAGTATTTAATGTATGTTAATGAGCTTAGAAGAATATATGTAGAGTCTATAATGTGTTTCTACTTGAATCTAAGCTTAAATAAACTATTTAGATTTTTTAAAATTTTTATATTTTTTAATTACTTAAATAATAAAAAATATAAAGCCTTTCGATGAAAAATTTAATTTTTATAGGTAATTATTAAAATGATATGTTTTATTAAACTTGAAGAAATGAGTAAAAAGAAGGATACAGAGCGTGATATTGGTTGGAAGCATGGCAAGATGCTCTTGGCTTGGCACTATTGGAGATGCAAATGGTGCAACACAAAGTTCAAGAGAGGAGGGATGATTAGGTTGAAGCAGCATTTGCCTGGTAGTTGTCTTGATGTGGTCATATGTCGAAAATGTTCGCAGGAAGTCTGACAGCTGATGAAGAAACATCTTGCTGATTTTAAATCAACGAAGAAGAAGGCCAAGCAGAAGAGAGCAGAGGTGGACCGTCGAGCTGCAAAGCCACCTTCTTATCACTCCAGAGAGTTAGAGCAGGCCTCTGCTCCAGATGATGAGGTACAGATGGAGGCTGCCATTCGGGCGAGTATGGATGATCAGTACCGTATGGAGGAAATGGCCAGATGTAGAGAACGATTTGGACTGTCATACTATGAATCGGGATCCGACTCTGCGGTTGCTGAGGGAGAATCCGAGTTTAGGAGGACCACCTCAGTCAGGGAGATACCCAGTAAAGGCAGGCATAGTATTTCATATATGCTGGAAGCATTTGGTAGTAGGAGGTCCTCTATGAACATGCTAGCAGGAGTCATCATTCATGATTTAGATCTACATGCTTTTTTCAGCAAAGATTCAAAACAATAGAGGATTGACAATATGTTGAAGAAGGATAAAAAAAAGACATGGCGAGCTATTGGATCATGGTTTCATTTTAGCCATATTCCAGCAAATGCGGTAGATAATACCTACTATCGGTCTGTCATTTCAACCATACAGGCAGTCGATCCGAGTGTAGATCCCCCAGCATCGAAGGATATTTATGGTCAGCTTCTTGATGATAACAAAGAGGAGCTGCAGAAATGGATTTCTTCTTATAAGAATAAATGGTCTACATACGGATTGACGATGATGTGTGATGGTTGGACCGATCCTACCAGGCGAAGCATTATTAATTTCTTGACTTATTGTGATGAAAAATATTTTTTCACAAATTAATTGATGCTTCAAATAAGGTGCATGATGCTACGTATATCCTTGGATTGATGGAGGTGATTGATTCAGTGGGAGAGCAGAATGTCGTGCAGGTCATCATAGATAATGGACTGCAATATAAGGCCGCTGGAGAGTTGCTGATGGAGCAGTGACCACATATTTATTGGACCTCATGTATTGTACATTGCATTGATCTCATGTTGATGGATATTGAAAAGCTTCGTAGAATGCAATAGGCAGTGGACTTAGCCCAAACTATTACTAGATTTATCTACAATCATACATGGATCTTGTCATTGATGCGGATATATACTGGGAGAAATTTTGAGATCGGATGTTATCCGATTTACTACAAACTACATAGCACTTGATAGCCTTCTTGAGAAGAAAGCAACATTACGTCAGATGTTTGTCAGTGTCCGAGTGGCAAGAGAGTAGATATGCGAGAGCTGGTATTGAGGAAAGTTGTATGGAGAACTTAGTAACCAGTCAGTCATTTTGGCAATGGGCTGATAAGATAGTGAATGTTATTAAGCTATTATATGAGGTGTTTCGCATCGTGGACAGTGAAAGATATCCTCAGATGGACTTTTTATATCACATGATGGAGAGGGCAAAGAAACAGATCCGTGAGATAGATCCAAAACATGGCCAGGAATATATTAATATTATTGAGCGCCGCTAGGACTATTGGATGAATTGGGATTTACATCTAGCCGGTAAGCACAAATCCAAGAGTCCACTGAAAATTTTTCTCTTCTACTTGTATGAATCTACTCCTTTATTTATGAAATTTATCTACAGCATACTATTTGAATTCGAGATTTCAGTACACCATTTCTGGGATAGATATGGATAATGAGCTTCTTACTACTCTTCGTAATGTGATATATAAGATGGTGGATGATCCATAAATTACATCAATGTGTCTGCAAGAGGTATGTTAGAGAGGATGAGATATGAGTATTTAATATTTTAACTAAATTCAGTCTATAATCAACTGCATATTTGTTAATATAGCGAATATATTTTTCACGGACGAAAAAGTTTAGAGAGGGGACGGACAGTTTTGGAGTCTCATCGGCTGTCGTAAGCAAAAAGAGGATGAATCCAGGTAAATTACATATCAATAATGAAAAGACTTTGCTGACTTTACATACCTACGAATATCGTGACATATGATAAATAATTTTGGTTAATATTTTTGCAACTGAATGGTGGATTCATTTTGGACAGTTTGCAGAAAATTAGAAAGCTGTAGCCATCCGTATTTTTTTTCAGACAATCTCATCTAGTGGCTGTGAGCGTAATTGGTTGACTTTTGTCCTTATCCACAGCAAATAAAGAAACTGTCTGACACAGAAATACCTCAACGATCTTCTATATATTTATTATAATCTAAGATTGAGGTTAAAATGTATTCAGAATAAAGTATAGCTGAAGTACATGAATCCGATGTTGGGTGATTATGTTGATGGGGACGAGGATTCGATGATTGGATGGCTTGCAGGCCAGCAGCAGGAGCCCGAGCTTGATGAGCCGGGATCTCCTTCACAACCAGCCAGTTTAGTAGCTAGGGATATCATGATGGATCCGAGGTGATGGGCAGATACAAATATTTCACATCGGGTTTCAGCTGATCAGCCACAGTTTGAGGGCACACAGAGGAGTCATTCATCACATGACTCTATGTCCGAGACATCCTTCCAAATGTTTGAACGAGAATTTTTGAGACGAAAGCGGCCATCTCAAGCAGGAAGAAGAGATCCTTCCTCTCAGATGCAGCAAAGTAAGAAAAAAGGATAAAGCAAAAAGAAAGATAATTGCAGCATCCTTGAGAGTGCAGGAGTCAGCTGGCTCAGATTCAAAGACTGGGATAAATGATGATAGTAGTGACGGATCTGATGACCAAGGAGGGACTGGAGGACAGAAAACTGTTGTTCATGAGATGCAGCCGTAGGACGGTATTCGATTCACCGATGAGTCTCAGTTTACACATGCCACACAAGATAAGGACCATGGTGCACGAGCTGATAGAGGTCGTGATGATACTATTTCATATAGACGACGGGCTTTCAGAGGTCGTCCAGCACACGATGCAGCTGCAGATGATTTGGCACGTAACGTAGGATCCATGGATGTATCTGGATCATCCTCATATTCTGGATTCTACCACTCGCAAGCAGCTTATGATGCATCCGTGACATCATCTTTTAGTGGCTACTATCCTATGCAGCCTGGAGCTTTTTATGGATCGAATTTTGCTGCTGGCATATTTGGATGGGCCTCTCTACAGCCATACCATCATCCCAAGGACATCTCTCAGAGCCAGAGTGTGAGCGAGAGATCTGAGATGTCTTACAATTCAGAAAGGTTATCTTATGGGATGAATATTCAGGACTATCGTGCTGGTTGGATAGAGGGATGGACTGATGTTTCTTTGGAGTACGAGAATGATGCGGATATCCACGAGCATCACAGATACTCGACAAGATTTTAGATCAGTAGATATCTTGAGGCTAGTAAATTATTTTTTTTATATCTTGGAGACTTGTATATTAAATATATTTAATGCATTATTTTAGATTTATTTTATTTTATTTTTTTGGAGATGTTAGAATTTAGAATTATTATATCATCCTAAATTAATTTAAAAATTATAAAAAAATTAGAATAAAAATTGAGTCGAAAAAAAGAAAAGAAAATCAGTACATCGTGATGTACTGGTCGGTACCAGTATCGGTTCCTAAATTCTTGGTTCAACGTGTATGGGGAAGTGTACTGACTAGTTGATTGCCTCTTCAAAGAGATCTTAACTCACCATCTTCTAATTGGGTCATGACTACTCACGGCCCCTCGTGGTTGACATGGATTACAATGGTTTTCATTTTTTGTTTTCAGAAATGCTAGTAATGATTTATAGGCCTAAAGCCTAGCTGCCAACGAGAAGAAAATCTCATATATTAAATGAAGATGATATCTTCTCAACTTGGAAATCAAGGTAAATTTTATTTTGAAGCTGTTTGAGTTTTGTAGTGTTGTATATTTATTGAGAGAGAGACTAACAATATCATGTAGGTTGGGGATTTGTTGGGTTTGGAAAGGCCACAGGAGATATTATATCATGTTTTATGAATCACTTTGAGTGGCGATATTGACAATTTTGCACTTCTTTGAGGGATAAGGTTATTTTATTCAATTTGCTTTGATTTATCTAAAATAAGATCGTGCTTAGGGCAAATGGTAATCATGATGCTAATCCTCTGACAATGTGTTACTAAAACAGAAAGATTTAACACCATATCAACAAGAACCACATAACTTCTTTTACAAGCCTTGTTGTAGTATGCTTAAAGGCATGCACAAGGCACAACCTTAACTTCTTGCCTAACTTAAGGTGAGGCAACTTCATTGAGGTGCTCATAAAGCATGCCTCACTAAGATGCCAAGGTGCAAGAAAGGTGCACTAGACCAACTATTTCAATTTCGTGTGTATGTGATTGTGTATGGTTGCAAGTATATTTTGCATTCGTCATATGCTTTAATGACTGCTTGTATGGTTGTGTGAGTTGTGTTTTCTTATATATGTATATATATTTTTTCCGTCGAATACATTTCAAAAAAAAAAAAAAAAGGCATCCAAGTGCATGAGGCTCTCACCATTATGAGATCTGGGGAGGAACACATATACACACCCTTATCTCCATGTACATAGAGGCGATTTCCATGTTTGATAGCTATGACTTTGAAGTCATAATGGAGCAACTTTACCATTGCACCAAGGTTCACCCTTTTGTTGTCAGCTACATTTAAATTCATTAAATTATGATGTAGCACATCTTACACAAATGCATTGAAAATGTACATAAGCATATACGTATATGTACTTATGTACATATTTATTTGTATTATACATATTTTGCACCTTACTTCGCTAAGGCACATGCCTCACCTTGCCCCTTGCACCTAAGCTCCAAGTTGCCTTGCTATTTTGGTTTGCCCCGTGCCTTTAATAACTTGGCTTCCTCTTAGCAAAATAAGCCCATGATGTTTTTGTGATCTGTTTCTCAATCTCAGTAGCGACTTCCTTTGGGATCTTCTAGTTCTTAAAGCTTGTGGAACACTCCTTATTCTTGAATGATAAGACATGTTGTTTAATAATAATCAATTTTGTGATGATCTATGTATGATATTTCTCTTGGTGCTGTTAATTTTTGATTTTTGAATATTTCCTATATTACTTTTGCCAAGAAATATCATGTGGCTCTGTTCCTTAAAACTAAATCATCTCAAACGTAGCATAATCATGTCCTGTAACTACTTTGTGCTCCGTTCACTTAGTTCGTAGTGATCTTAAGGTTGTGGCCTTTTTCCCCTCAAATTTCTAAAGGTTCCGCATTTGTTTTGTTGAAGAGCATGTGAAAAGTTGCTCTGTGACAGACTAGTTCTTCGCCATATAAGATATACTGATATAGTCTTGTGTTATGTTAACTAAACCTTTTGATTTAACTTGTTGAAGTACTCCTACATGATGCTTAAACATGAGCATATGTCGAGAGATGGGTTCGTGAGAAGTTCTTACATATTGAAAGGATCTGATGTTTAGACATACACCCACATCTGGCATTCAATCCTGAGCCCATGTAACATACCTATGTATTTCCTTTCTCCTTCCCCTTTTCCTCATGCTATCCATAATTCAACTTCTATCATTGAATGCAATCTAGTTGAATTTTTTAGCTTTTATCTTACTGAATCAATCAGCTTGTTCTCCATGAATGGACTAATGATTATAAGTTGGTGGCTAATGACAAGACAGATCAACTCTTGAAACATCAAGCCTTTGTCAGTCTGTCTCCTATTCTGTCATCTGATGGCCCATGTCTGACTGGTCTCCATTCAGCTGATTAAGATATTTACGACCCCACCACCATTGCCCCTTACGTGAATCCAGCTTAGGTGTTATATTGGTGGCTTTTCATCATGCCAGGCTGTTTCAACCATCTTATAAGTTTGACTAATAGTCTCTCTAGTTATAGATCAGTCCAGCGATAGGTTAGCTTTCTATTTTTAATAAAAATAACAATTAAATATTTGAACAGCTCAGCAGAAAATTGACCACTCTTTTTTTCGAAATCTGAAACTCTATTGGATAGCTTCAACTTAATTGCATAACACCATCGGTTCGCCAGTTAGTCCATCTATTATCTGTATTTTTAGGTGGTTGTTATAACCACTTACCACGCCGTCGCTTGTTCTTGATCAAGGATGCTGGGACTCTCCTGCTCCTTTAAAATGCTGTTCCAGTTCACTGATGCAACTTTAGAAGTTTAGGTGCTGCAGCAATACTCTCCTTTAGAAGTTTCTTCCAAGTCGGTAACTTTCTATTAATAGTTATGATGAGTATTGCTCTTTCCAGGATCAGATGGCTGATTGAAATTTGTTATACTTTATTTGATGTAATTAAGTAGGCTTTCCTTGGAATAATTACACTGCTACTAGTTGCAAGGCTGTTACAGCTCTTTTAGATGTCTTATGTCAAATTTGTTAATTTGATTGTTGGCATATATATATATATATATATATATATAAGGATCAAAGAGACTCGTTACCGTGTTGTATCTTATACGCATCTTTGAGATTTTGCATGATGGTTACTCTTAACCTTCTGCCACCTTTCCCCAGCAGTCTTGTGTTATATCGTATGCTACGCCAAACATATTTTTAGGTTCTTTCTTATAGTTACTTCAATGTGGAAATGTCATAATCTTGGAAAAAGTCCATAAATACGTTCTCGGCAAATTGTTTAATGAGATTGTTCTATTGCAGTCATATAGCAATTACACTGTTCTCTGTTGCAGCACATGAGGCCCAGATGAACCTTAATTGCCCATTCAAAGTCCGTTCACTTGTCGGGGATGACGACCTGCGGTCCCAGCTCACCAACAAAGGTGGTCTCTCCTTTTGAAAATACTTTTGATTACTATTTTGCTTTGCATGATAGCGCATTTGTGTTTCTTATAATTGGGTTTCCATGACATGTTAGGATCCTTTGAACTTGTTTCTAATTATGGATGAAATGCTTCAGATCTGGAACCTCCTTATCCAAGACCGAAAACATCAGCAAGAACGGCCCAGAGGTTGATAGCTCAAGGAATGGGAATAAAGCCCTCCACAAAATTTGGGTCTTCTGAGTTGAGAAAGCAGGAGGAAGCAAGAAAGAATCGTATACATGCTCGTCAAACGTTGCGTGATGATGCTTGGGGTTCTGACAACCCATAGTGCTCTTTATTATTATTATATTATGCTGAGCTGCTTCTGCGTTGCCCTTACCGTGTTGCTCCACCGACGGTCGTCATTTTGATTGGGTTCTCATGCCATCGTTGAACTGGAGGCAACATCTTGTGGCTTTTGGGGAGGCATCATTGCCCGAGTCATCTATCACCATTGATGGTTTTATCTATTTTCAACCTTTCTTTCTGCGGCGAGCTGTATGGGTGGAAGATGCATGTGCAGAGGGCAAGTTTCTGTTGCGTCGCCCTGCACCATTTAATGCTGAACTCAGGAAACTACTCTGTAAGAAGTGCTTTAATGCTTGTCCCTTTTTGTTATAATAAGAGGTATGGAAAGAATCTTTATAATTTTTCTACCGTACATTTGTTTAGGTCCTATCTGGCAACAATGTTGCTCACGTGTGACAGCGTGAATTAGATTTGGATCATCTTCATGTCTTCTTTTTCTTCTTCTTGTTTCGTATCGAAAGGAGATCCTGCCACGTGATTGTATCGTGAGATCGCAAATATTTCTTTTTGTAATTTAATCAGCTGGGGGCAAAACACTTTAATCTGATCCGCCTGTTGATCCAGAAGGCTTTCGAAGCCATCGGATCATAAGTTATTTTAATTAGATGGAGTGGACGAATTGATCTAGTCCATTTGTTGACTGTAAGGCCTTTAGGATCGTAAGTTCGTTTCATTAGATATGGGTAATGAGGCCTAGTCTGGCACGTTCATCTATTTATAATCTTTGCCAGCTATTGGATGATAAGTTTCGCTCATTAAAATGAACGAAGTGAATCGGTCGAAGCTATTTATGCATTAAAGGGATCTTAGGGCATGTTTGGTGGGGGAGTTGGTTTATGACTCGTACACTCTTTCTTGCTCTTAAGCAAGAAGGCCGGGGTTCTCATCCTAGGACGGGCGAGCAATATGGGCATCAACAGCTAAATCCATTTTTGCTTCAAGCTCAAACCTGAATGGTGGCAAAGAATCAACATATATTCAGCATGAACATAAATAGAACCAGATTGTGCTCCTTTAACCCCACGCCTCTTCGCCCGAGCCTCTCAAGATTTGAATTAATTATTATTTTTTTGATAAATTATCTATTGTTGTTATAAGTTTCATCCTGTTATCTTCTGGTTTAAAAACTAACTGGGATTAGGTCTGTTCTGGGTTCCAACCATAGGCAAACCGATCCATGTGCAACTCTGGCTATCCCACAAAACTCCAAAGCTTCATGAGACGCCCGGTTGCGTCTATTTTAAGGCCTCATGTTACACAAAATAAAGAGAGAGAGAGAGAGAGAGAGAGAGACCATTAGATCCACCATGTACATTGAATATTGTGATTGAAGGCCAAACTTCTTGATAGGATAGGACAACTAGAAACAGCGAAAGTGGAATCTTCAATCGTAAGGACAATGGAAGCTAGTCTCATGGTAGGCAGCTGCCTGTTAGGAAACCACGAACGGTCTATGAACATTAAATTCTGATTCTTCCGCAGAAATTTCGGACAACTTCCGGCGGAACACCACATGCCTTTTGAGCAGGTATCGCACAATTTGGGCGTAGTTACTAATTAAAAGTCTTCGACAGCCCTACTAAAGACGATTGACCTCGCGGTTACGTTCAAATACAAGCAATATTCCAGAATCATATTTCAACACGTAACAGAAAATCGTGATCTTCACAAATTCTTGCATCCAGAAAGGACGGCATTTCGCTCTCAAGTCTGGTAACTTAGATCGAGTCCATTCCAATAAGCGCTGGTAACCGATAAGGAACATGCCTTTTTTTTTTTTTTTTTTTTATTTATAAATCTAGATTTATTAAACTAATTTAGTAAAAATATATCCATTTGAATCAGAAAAAAAAAATCAAAAAAATCTTCAATGAAGCAACCTAAAAAATGGTTTCTGTGTGATGGACAACATATATCACTATCTAATCAATTGTACTATTAGCCTCCATAGATGTACAAGAACATGCTTTCAAAATAACAATAACAACAGGATTGCGGGTAGATATAATGGATACTATAGCATCAGTCTACTAGGACTAACTACCAACCGATCATGATGCTTGTAATTAGATCCATAATTTGACCTTCAATTCTTTCTTTGCCAGCAAGATTTGGACCACTCTTCCTGGATATCCTAATGCTATGGTGGGGCATGTCTTGTGCAGAAAGTTCCACAATATAGCATGAGAAAATTATTGTAATTCTTGAAATTTCGTACAATATGTAAGAATGGTAGGGTATTGAGTTGCCAAGCAATAATGGGCCAAGAAATTTTCTTAGTCCATATTAACAGTGCCGATTAGCATCCTCTCTCTAGAAAGGGCTAAGTGCTGGCCACGTGTATCAGGCTCTCTTTCATCTCACATATCTCTTCCAATAAATGACATGGATATGTTGTTTACAGTTCACAGAGCCTGCTTTACGGTTCACAAAGCCTGCTAGCAGTCTCTCCAAGGCAATCTCAGGATGAGTAAAAGGCTAGGTGGTTGTAGATCATTGGAGGTTAAAAGCATCAAAATATAAATGAGGACTCAATCAAGTCGGGTCAAGTTGAATGATTAAAAGTTTGAATCTAGCTCAATTTAAAATATTAAAAATTAAAAATTAATTAAGTCAAACTCGAGTGGATAAAATTTCAAATCGATTTGGCATGATTTGAATATTAACGAACCATGCTTAAGTTCAAATTTGAGATCAAAATTAAATTTTAATCTACTAATAATATATATATATATATATATAGGTTCATGGGTTTTTAAGTGAGTATCCTGGTGGAGCTCGATATATAATTTATTTATACGACTAATTACAACCGTGGTTGCAAATCTCAAGATTTTCCCTCTCCACCGCGCCCCCGCCGCCCTCCACCCCCACCGCACGCACGCTCTGTTTTATCAATAAAGAACCAAGCCCACGTGCTAATAGTTATCCTCGATTAACGTGGAAAAACCCACAGCATGCTCGACCTCGTGTAATGGCTGGCGGAGAGTTTCCCTTCTCGTATAAGCAAGATACGTTGTCCTGTGATCCATTGAACCTTGAACATGTTACGTAGACCCATAAAGTGGCAAAGGGCTTGTTTGGTGGCAGGAAAAATATGGAGGAATTTTAGAGGATGGCGTATTTTTTTGGGTGTAAAATTGGACTTTTTTTTTTATATCGAAAAAAATATATATATCTAAAAAAAATTTAGAAGAAATATCCGATACACCAGACCATGTAAAAGGGATAGTATTTGACGAGTCAAAGTAAAGTTTGGGGCCGAGTGGCAACACCGCCGTTGGAAGTCAAATAAATGCTGCCGAGAGCCACCTTTGACGAAGGTTGGGGGGAGGGGGGGATGAGGGCCCACCGACAGCTTCACGCGCAGTGTGGAAAATACGCAACACGTGACGCGCGCTCTCTCTCTCTCTCTCTCTAACGGTACGCTATGTTAACACATATTTGCTTCTACTACTTGGCGAATTGTGTCAAACCGAAGGTCCCCCCCCCCCTCGTGCTCCTATACTGACAAACGCTTGAGCTACATATACTTCATTTGGTGCCATTGGATAACCATGCGAGGAGGATTACCTCCCAACTATTAGTCTCTTTGATTAGATTGATTATTATAAGACAGAATTTAAGATTTATTTTAAACAGCTTTTTTGGTCATTATATCATATTGACAACCAGATCAGAGAATAAGCGACCTGTGAAACACTAGTTACTATAATAATTGATACCGGAAAAGTTGGCTGAGGAGACTTCAGACCAATTGAAGTTTACGAAACAATTGTTTAACTCAAGGGCTTTGTTACATTTCTATAGCTCATTAATTTCTCACCGTGGAGAACAGAAGAGAAGTTGAAAAAGGAGGAAGTTTGACCCTCTACCACAGACCAAAGAAAGATCGAACTCCTAGCAGCGTGGAATTTTCTCCAGTGTCTCTTCTTTGTTGTCAATCTCATTTACCTCACCATGCATATATATAAACACATCCTTCTCTCTCCCTTTATCACTTCAGGCTCCAGCGAAAAAGAAAGAGAGGCCGAGAAGACAAGACAAGCTTTAATTTGCCCTCCATCCTATGAGCAGCTCTTCTGTGCATCGCCCTGTGGCTCCACTCTTTCAGCATCCTCTATCTTCCATGGATTCAATTGAAGTCCCTCAGTATTACATCTGCCCCATCTCTCTCCAGATCATGAAGGACCCCGTCACCGCCATCACCGGCATCACCTACGACCGCGAGAGCATCGAGCGGTGGCTCTTCATCGACAACAACATGACGTGCCCCGTCACAAAGCAGCCCCTCCCAAAGGATTCCGACCTGATCACCCCCAACCACTCCCTTCGTCGCCTCATCCAAGCGTGGTGCACCGCCAACGCCTCCAATGGCATCGACCGCATTCCCACCCCACGAGCACCCATGGACAAGCCCGGCGTCCTCCAGCTCCTCGACAACCTCTTGGTACCTCACCTCCAGCTCAACTCCCTCAAATCGATCGCCACTCTTGCCTCAGAGAGCGAATGCAACCGCCGCTGCATGGTGCAATCGGGCGCTACTAGCTCGTTGATCCAACTGATCATTTCATGCTCTAACAACAACCAAATCAACCATATTGAGCTGGCTTTAACCGCTATTCACTCCCTTCGAGTCCCTCACGAGTGCCTGAAGCCCCCTGTCACCGATAATCATGACCTTATCGAGTCACTAACATGGGTCTTGTCACATGACTATGCTAACCATTGCCACTATATTAGATCGGCCACACTTCTATTTTTGAAGTCTGTAATCGATGTAACGAGCTCTAGTCTAAGAGAGAGACTAAAGCTCGATTTTTTCCGAGCTGTGACGCTCGCCATTCGTGATCGGATGATATCTCAGCAAGCAACTAAAGCGGCGTTGCAGGTTTTATTGCATGCTTGCTCGTGGGGAAGGAACCGAACAAAGATCATTGAAGCCGGTGCCTTGTCGGAGATTATTGAACTGGAGCTAGCTTTCCCTGATAAGAGAACCACCGAGATGAACTTGGCAATATTGGAACAGCTGTGTGCATGCGCCGCTGGGAGAGCAGAGTTCGTGGGGCATGCGGCAGGGATTGCGGTGATCTCGAAGAGGATACTTCGGGTCTCGCCGGTGGCCGATGATCGGGCTGTCAGGATCCTATCATCAGTATGCAGGTGCTGCGCAACGAAGGAGGTGCTCCAGGAGATGCTGAGGGTGGGAGCCGTGTCTAAGCTCTGCTTTGTTCTTCAGGCAAATTGCTCAAGCTCGGTGAAGGAGAGAGCTAGATGGGTGCTTAGGTCGCATTCTGGGGTGTGGAAGGACTCTTCTTGCATCAATTTCCAATTGTTATCATGGTATCCTTGACAAGATTCAAATTATTGTGGCCCGTTTAATTGGTCGGAATACTATTTACTTAACAGAAAAAAGTGCACACACACACACACACACATATATACGTGAGGTCATTTGTAATCTAAAACACATATATGTGCAATGATACTGGATTCTCATGTACCTAAAAAAATGGCCGATCATCTCCATCTGCTACGCTTTGGATGGAAATTTTGCTTCCATTTTGTATATTATGACAGACATTATAGGCTAAGTCATTACGTCTCCATTGCTTTTATATATATATATATATATATATATATATATATATAGAGAGAGAGAGAGAGAGAGAACACGGTAGAAAAACATCTATATTGCTGCTTATTAAGAATTTTGATATATGTACTGTATGTCACTTCTTCATCATAGAAAATTGTAATAGGAAACGCTTTAATTCGTTGTGTACCCGAATGGACGGTTTCAAAATGAGAAAGTATGCATCCCTAAGTAGGTGGGAGCAACCTGTGTGGACTGTTCCTGGAAAGCGAACCGCTTAAAATTGAAGTCAATTGCAAGTGCTTAATTCGGCAGATGTCCTTATGTTTTGAGTTGCAATTTAACTAATTATCATGTAATCTGCATTTTATAAGGTGTGGTAGCTAGATAGATGGCATCATTAATTAATCGCTGTGGGATGGCAAAGTTGGGTGCTTTAGATTGGCTTTTGTGCCGCGGCGAAGGACTGCTAATCTTTTTGGTCATGTTCTGAAGGTTATGAATGGTAACAAATTACAAAGTGGTACCAAGGTTGTAAGATTATGGTACCTAATTATTTTTTTTATCGAGACAACAAGAATAGTAACAAATTTTAAAGTGAACTAGTACATTAATTTGGAGTCACATGGAAACAAATCGACTCAACTGATTGCCAGAGGCTGCAGCACTGAGCACATCGAATCTGACAGCCGTCCTCCCCTCCTTTATCCAAGATCTTGCTTTCGCAAATATCGATAGGCTCTGGCCCCAGTTTTATAAATAAATAAGTACATAAAGAAGATTGATTAGTGGTACAAGGTTGGGGCTTTGTCTTTAGCTTTCACTAAATGGCAGCTGTGGCCCGTTGGATTTGCGGCACGTCCTCTCCGACAAAAGATGGTGGACAGCCGACATAATTTTGTCCAATACTTGCCATCTTTCCTCTTCCGTGGTGGTATAATAGACTTTCCTGTGATGTGACGCCATGAACGTGCGTTAGATGGATAAAGCCAATGCTCTGCTCTCACCGAACAAATTCGCAGTTTCAATCCCCCATGGAGCTCAGATGCATGAACTCGCCTCGTTGGAAAAGTCAGCCAACCAAGATAAGGCCACTCTGCACCTACTGGTTGGTCTAACATGACTATTTTTTTCTGAAGAAAATAAGGAAATCTATATACGTACGTTGGCTAGCTTAATGGCGAATAATCCTCACATCTCCCTCTTTTTGGAGGTAAAAAGACATGGGAAAGAATTGCTGAGGTAACTCGCACTGAAAATTTACACGATTGATGTGTAATTTTTTCATTCATCCCATGACTGATGAATTACACTATGTCAGCTGCTAGCTACCAGTCATGTAACATTTTCAGGTGATATTCCTGTGTTACCATAGCATTATATATGCAAGATAAAAGCCACCCTCTCACTTGTGGATGGGATTACGGAGCATGTCATTCTATTTTTCAGGTGAAGAAAATAGTGAGGATTATGGACCATTATTATCAGATTATACCGGCTTCCGTAGAAAATTGTTACGTTTGCTGCTTAGGGGGCAGAGCATGTGGTGGAACAGCCGTCATTTTTTTTTTTTGGTAAGAAAAGCAGCCGTCATTTGGAACTACACTTTGCAACACATGCACGTCGTCGTGTATGGCAGGTGCAGTGCATGTCTATCTGGCAAATTAGAATGTTTCTGATCCATATTTAACACCTGGAAACAATTATCTTGTGCCGCAGTATTGATTCGAAGTTTCTCCAACGGAATTTTGCGTCCGACGCCATCTCATGGAATTAATTTTGTCAACGTAAGAATATTGTAGGGAGGAACCTATCGTTCATTGTTTTGAGGATCGATGCAATTGTGTGTTTAATTACAGCCTCAACCGACGTGGAAAATATTCTGATGGGACAATTACATGCAAAAATGAAGCACAAAGAATTCAATTCCGCGGCAATTTGAAGGCAGAGGAGTTAATGATTTCATAGAATATATATGCTCTTCTGGTCTCTGCAACTTGCATCGATTCGTTCACATTGCCTCAACAGAGTGTCCACCGATAAATTTGGTTGACTTCTAATAATTCTTTTCAGGCCATCCATTCATCTCACCTATTACCTTGCGCTCCGGGATTGCCAAGAAACATAGTATTCAAGAAAAAAAAAAGGAGGCTTCAAAACCTAATTAGGATAAATTTTCATTTGACTAATTCATAATCTCAAAATCAAGAATAACATCATCGTTTTTCTTGAAAATGAAGTTGGTCTGAATGAGAATTCATCCACAGAGAACACCTTCAAACTTGGAGAAATCAACATTGACCAAAACTTTCCCCGTCTGAAGTCAAAAACCTCCAGAAACGAAAATTTTAATACTAGTTGTTCAAAAAATTTTCTTTACAGACCATATTTAAGCAGACTGGAACAATCCAAGCCACGTATTTTTTTTCCTTGTCCCATCGTTACCATCTGCTTATGAATGAGGTGGAAATGATGCACAAGGAAAAAGCATATGGTGGATTGAATGCCACTGCTTATACTACCATGCATCTTTAAAATATATAGCATTCAACTAGATAATCTACAACTGCAGAAAATCTTATCTGCAAGCACCAAAAAAAAAATAAAAAAAAATAGAACACGTAGGTCTCAAAATTTTGGAAAAATTCACATAAATATTATTAGGATAATCGGATCTCCTCATCCCGATCCGAGATCGGCTCCTTGCTACACACCTATATAGAAGAGCCAAGAGATCACAAAAGCGAAGGCTTTAAAAAAAAAAAAATTTATGATTCAGCTCTCACGAGAATTATTCATGATTGACTATCATTTATCAGCTGACTATTATCATTCATTGACCGACTCGAAGGAAAATCCTGATTTTTCGGACCAGATTCGTTCAGATTTGATCAGATCAAGAGATATATTTTAAAATTTTTTTTCTTTGATCTAGATCAGATTTGGGATGTTTTAGATCTGATTCTTATTATTTTAATAATTAAAATAAAATCAGATAAATTTAATTTAATTTAATTTATCTTGAAGCGGGTAATCCTATTACCCGTTGATGATCCTGTAAGCAGCGGAAGGTTTTGGATCTAGCCACGCAAGTGCCTGGCCTCTACCGGTATCCACTCGGACTGGATCTAAAGATCTTCTTCTTCTCTATCACATCTCCAAAAATCAAATCTGGATCTGATCTGGAGGATCTTCAAAACATCTTTCGAAGATCAGCAGTCGTCCTTTGCAGCAGCACAGCCTTCTAGCTTTCAATCGTCTTTCTCTCGTCTGGATCGCACCAACCAAGGTCCAAAACTCCTTTTGGACGTGGAGAGGAGAGGGAGAAGATGGGTTTGGCATGGAGGAGGAGAGGAGAAGCAGCCTTAAGGCGTGGAGAATTGTTATGCTCTTTGAGTTGGGCGTAGGGTCTTATTTATAGTCTAAGCATGATCCAACTCCTCTTCTTCCCAACCAATCACAACTCTTTATGAAATCAATTCTAAATCTGATTGGTAGAAATAGAGTTCCCTGGATTCCTCCTTAGAGGGTGCCTAAGATCAGTCAAAGTTGGTTCTTAGGAGAACTCTAATCGAAATTCAAAAAGAAGATGGAGTCCCTGTCTAACAGGAACTCCTAGGCGCCTCCAGCTTGGGCACACGCTAAGGGTGGCGTGCACACTCCTTTTTGCCAGGTTCTGGCAGGGGGACAGGCCCTTGGCGTGCGCCCTCCTTCTTGCCAGGTTCTGATAGGGGATAGGCCTCCACCAGCTCTTCAATAGATGCATGACACATGGACAAAAGTCAAAGTATCAATGGTCAATATTTGATCAGTCAAAAATCAACTTTTGACCAAAGTCAAAGAACGAGAAATGGTAGATGACAAAAAATGATAGATAATATCTTACAAAATAAGACAACCTTTTCTGACTTGGACAAGCTCCAATCAGACAAAGTAAAGGCCTCTAAATGAGCACAAACTCCTTTGGCTCAGTCGGGACAACTATTTATGATAGTAAAAGAAGAACGTTAGGTTCAATCGAGTGCTAGCACGATTTTTTTGAACCTAATTGAATCTCATTCAGATCAATTGAACTGGATCAGTTCAATTGATGATCACCAGATTCAAATTCTTATTTGTGTGATCCAGTTAGGTTCAGTTCTGTATGATAATGGGATATGTCATGATCTCTATCATCGACATCATCGAAACTTCTTTCGATGGATCAGAACTCTTCTGATTCGAACAGCTAGAATGATCGATCATCTAAATCATTCTAATTGCTCCCAAAATTCCACCAGTGACACCTAGCAGTATATGGTGGCAACCCATCAAAAGCTGAATGCGAACCTCTCTTGGTGCAGCTATCTGTGTGATTAAGTTCTTCTATCTTGAGCTCCGATCAGATTAGGGTTAAGGTGAACTCATCAAACCCTAGTCTCTATCATATGATGTAATCATTCGATTTTAAGTCCAATGTGAAAATCTAAATAGAAACTCTTTCTATTATTTCACTCTGCCATGGCCATGGACTTCTGAACTTGATTCTCATGATCATCATAGGGCTGCTCCTCTACCACCGAGGTAGATAGATTCCATCTTGATGCTATCCAGTTCCTACAATGAACATGCTATAGCCAACATACACCTCAGGGTTCCGTATGGCTAGGAGATCGAGTAATGGTGTAGTCAAACTATAACACCCTCAAGGTGAACTATCGATGCATCTCAGGTCAAAGAACCAGACACACTACTGCAGCATCGAGTCAGTCATTGACGAGAAGGTAGACTTCCTAATGACTACTCGAGGTGGTCACGCTCAGTGCCCTCGTTCTCTAACGAGTACCTGTACTCTCACTTCGATGTCTCCACACCGTAGACTCAAGACTCATCTACTAAAGAGAAGCGATTGTACACCAACCTTTCAGATCAATCACCATCCTCATGATGATCCTATGGTCGGGAGCATTTTATGAGTTAATAATGATTATTCATGTCTTAAATTTTCAACTCTTGAAAATATGAATTATCATTACCATTAACTCAAAGGATGTATCACAGACACTAAATACACATATGTGATAGAAAATAATCCATTTTATTGATTATAGTCAAAATTATAATTTTGCCCCTAGAAGTGTATTACAAGTGTCAGCCAATTCTGGCTTCTAGGGCACATATATCTAACAATCTTTCCACTTGTCCTAAAGCCAATTGGCTACAAGTCTAAGTCCCATCTTCTCAAGGTGGGCTTCGATCTTCTGCTGGCCCCAACTTTGTAAGTGGGTCTGCCACATTATCTGTGGAGTTGACTCTCTTGACCTCGACATAACCCTTCTCGAGGTAATCGCGGATGAGGTGGTATCGCCGCTCAATGTGCTTGGATTTTTGGTGAGACCTCGGCTCCTTAGCAAGGGCTATGGCGCCATTGTTGTCGCAGTATAGAGGAATGGCATCTGATGGCATTACTCCAATTTCTGCAGCAAACTTCTTTGTACCAGAATGCTTCCTTCGCAGCCTCTGATGCAGCGATATATTCTGCTTCCATGGTGGAATCTGCTATCACGTTTGCTTGGAACTCTTCCAGCTGACAGCACCACCATTGCACACAAACAGACTCCCAGATGTCGACTTTCGATCATCTATATCGGACATGAAATCCGAGTCTGTGTATCCCTGGACTTGGAGTTCTCCATTACCAAAGACCAACATCATATCCTTAGTTCTTCTCAAGTACTTAAGGATACATTTCACAGAAGTCCAGTGTTCTTCACCTGGATTTGACTGATATCTGCTTGTGACACTCACAGCATGGGCTATATCAGGTCGTGTACATAGCATGGCATACATGAGGCTCCCTATTGCAGAAGCATAAGGGATCTTGCTCATGCATTCTATTTCCTCAGGTGTGCTAGGGCACATCTTCTTGGAAAGATGAATACCATGTCTGAAGGGTATTAATCCCCTCTTAGAGTTTTCCATACTAAACCTCTTTAGTACTTTCTCTATGTACATCTTCTGTGAAAGTCCTAGCATCCTATTCGGTCTATCCCTATAGACCTTAATTCCTAGAATAAAGGATGCTTCACCTAGGTCTTTCATGGAGAATTCCTTGGACAACCATAATTTGACTGTTGTCATTATGGGAATATCATTCCCAATAAGGAGGATGTCATCCACGTACAATACGAGGAAGACAACAGCGCTCCCACTGATCCTTTTTGAAGACACATGGTTCCTCTTCATTTTTGATGAAACCAAACATTTTGATCACATCATTGAAACGAGTGTTCCAGCTCCGAGATGCTTGCTTAAGTCCATATATGGACCTTTGCAGCTTGCAAACCTTGTGATCAGTATCACTGGATGTGAAACCTAGCGGCTGTTCCATATAGATATCTTCCTCAAGATATCCATTCAAGAATGCCATTTTCACGTCCATTTGCCATATTTCATAATCGAAATAGGCTGCAACGGCAAGCAATGTGCGGATGGATTTTAGCATAGCCACTGGGAAAAAAGGTATCCTGATAGTCAATGCCTTCGCATTGACTATAACCTTTTGCCACTAGTCTAGCCTTGAATGTCTCCACATTTCCATCTGCACCAATCTTTCTCTTGAAGATCCATTTACACCCAATAGGTACTATACCTTCTGGTGGATCTACCAAGGTCCAGACTTGGTTTGAGTGCATCGAGTCAATTTCTGACTGCATTGCCTCTAGCCATTTCTCGGAGTCGATATCTGATATCGCCTCATTGTAGGTTTTGGGATCATCACCATGAGCACCATTACCTACGAGGAACATTTTCTCTACTTCCTCTGAAATAATACCTAAGTATCTTTCAGGGGGATGGAAAACTCTTTCCGATCTACGAGGTGGAGGAGGTAGTGTTCTTATTGGCTCAACCTGATTTGGTTCCAATTGGTCCTTAGCTCGTTGTACTTGTGAGACTTTCTCATCAAGCTTAATCTGCTTTCCAATGCCGCTATCTTGAATAAACTATTTTTCAAGAAAGATGGCATGTCGACTCACAATCACATTATGGTCTTCTGGAATGTAGAAATAGTATCCTAATGACTCTTTAGGATATCCTATGAATCGAGCTCTAAAGGACCTAAACTCTAACTTGTCCGCTTGTTGTCTTTTGACATGAGCCGGACAACCCCAAATTCTGAGATGACTCAGACTTGGTTTCTTACCATGCCATATCTCATACGGTGTGGTAGGAACGGTCTTAGAGGAAACCCTATTCAGTAGATAAATTGAAGTTAACAATGAATGTCCCCAAAGAAAATCAGGGAGGTCTGTGAAGCTCATCATGGATCGGACCATATCCAATAGAGTCCGATTTCTCCGTTCTGAAACTCCCATTGAGTTGAGGTGTTCCTGGTGGAGTCCATTGAGAGACTATGCCATTATTCCTTGAGATAGTCTAGGAATTTTTGGCTAAGGTATTCACCTCCTCGATCTGATCGAAGAACCTTAATGGGTTTTTCAGTTTGTTTTTCTACTTCATGTCTGAATTCTTTGAACTTTTCAAAAGCTTCAGACTTGTGTCTCATAAGATACACATACCCATACCTAGACAGATCATCGGTAAAGGTAATGAAGTAGACAAAATTGCCTCTAGCCGGCACATCAAATGGGCCGCACACATCAGTATGTACTAGGGCAAGGAGATCTGTGGCCCTTTCCCCATGTCCTACAAAAGGGAGTTTAGTCATTTTGCCTTGAAGACAAGATTCACAAGTTGGATATGACTCGAAAGTCAATGGACTCAATAGCCCATTTTTCTCTAATTTGTTGATCCTATCTTCTGCTATATGACCTAATCTAGGTGCCATAGATATCTATCGTTTGGACTATCCCTAGGTCGTTTGGCATTCACGTTTTGCTCGATAGTTAGAATAGGTACATCAATATGTAGCTGATAAAGACCATTAATAAGAAAACCATTTGCAATTTTATTTCTTTCATAAAGAATGTTACAATGGTCCTTAAAGAAGGTAATCACATAGCCTTCTAGTGCTAAGCATGAAATAGAAATCAAATTCCTGCTAGCTGCAGGCACATAATAACAGTCTTTCAAAACTAAGTCTAAACCAGATGGTAATCGAAGAGGGTATGTTTCCCACGGCTACTGCAGCAACTCTTGCTCCATTATCGATGCGTAGGATCATGTCTCCATCCCTCAGCCTCCTGCTATCCTCAAGACCCTGCATGGAAGTGCACAGATGAGCACTAGAACCAGAGTCAAGCACCCAACTGGATGCAGAAGAAACCGTAAGGTTAGACTCAATAACGAGCATACCTCCAGAAGGACCTTCCTTCTTGTTCTTCAGGGTGGCCAGGTAAGTAGGGCAGTTCCGCTTCCAATGGCCGTCGCTGTTGCAATGGAAAATACTTTCTTTAACATCGGCCTTTTTCTTCGGCTTTGCCTTCTTCTTCTTTGTTCCTTCCACCTTCTGCTTTTTCATAGACTTCTTTTTCTTTTCCATAAGACTTTCTTTTGGAAGAAGTCCGTTCCATAGCAAGAACTGAGCCTTTAGAACCTTTCATAGAAAGCTCAGCGGTGACCAGCATATTCATTAATTCGGCCAAGGAAATTTTGAAGTTTATGCATGTGGTAATTCATGATGAATTGCCCATATGCATCAGTCAAGGATTGCAGAATAATATCATTCTACAGAATCCAAGTCTAACTTCACACCGAGCTTCTCAAGCTCTTCCATGTCCTTGATCATCATCAGACAGTGATCTTGGACTGACTGCCCATCACGCATCTTAGCCTTAAAAAGTCATTTCGTGACTTGATATTTGGCTGCGCGACTCTGTTCACCAAACATCTCCTGCAGGTGAGCCAACATTTGGCGAGCAGTCTCGATATCTTCATGTTGGCGCTGGAGCTCATCAGACATCGAGCCCAACATGTAATATCTGGCCTTATTATCTTCGTCTATCCATTTTTTCAGAGATGCTCTCTGTTCAGTGGACGGACGGGCTGGTAAGGTGGGAGGATCCTGATCCAAAACATGGGTTAACTTCTTAGAATTCAAAATGATTTTGTAGTTCCTGAGCCAATCTTTATAATTAAATTCGGTCAGTCTGTGTGTGTCCAGGATACGTGCTAATGGGTTGAATGCAGATATTTTTCCGTAGAGAGTCAAAGATTCTAGTTAGATACTGTAATTATGATTTGATCAATTTATTTAAAGATTTTATTTTTAAATAAATTAACTTTCACTATTTTTCTGGATTCCTACACTCCCTCTGTAGAGATGCGAAAATCTCTACGATTAATGATTTCTAGTAGATCGTGCGGTTTTACCAACTGACTCATCACCTCATCTAATAGTTATTGATGATGGGTTATGTTAGATATATGTGCCCTAGAAGCCAGAATTGGCTGACACTTGTAATACACTTCTAGGGGCAAAATTATAATTTTGACTAATATCAATAAAATGGATTATTTTCTATCACATATGTGTATTTAGTGTCTGTGATACATCCTTTGAGTTAATGATAATGATAATTCATATTTTCAAGAGTTGAAAATTTAAGACATGAATAATCATTATTAACTCATAAAATGCTTCTGACCATAGGATCATCATAAGGATGGTGATTGATCCGGAAGGTTGGTGTACAATCGCTTCTCTTTAGTAGATGAGTCTTGAGTCTACGGTGTGGAGACATCGGAGCGAGAGTATAGGTACTCGTTAGAGAACGAGGGCACTGAGCGTGACCACCTCGAGTAGTCATTAGGGAGTCTACCTTCTCATCAATGACTGACTCGATGCTGCAGTAGTGTGTCTGATTCTTTGACCTGAGATGCATCGGCAGTTCACCTTGAGGGTGTTATAGTTTGACTACACCATTACTCGATCTCCTAGCCATATGGAACCCTGAGGTGTATGTTGGCTATAGCATGTTCATTGTAGGAACTGGATGGCATCAAGATGAAATCTATCTACCTCGGTGGTAGAGGAGCAGCCCTATGATAATCATGAGAATCAAGTCCAGAAGCCCATGGCCATGGCAGAGTGAAATAATAGAAAGAGTTTCTATTTAGATTTTCACATTGGACTCGAATCGAATGATTACATCATATGATAGAAACTAGGGTTTGACGAGTTCACCTTAAACCCTAATCTGATCGGGCTCAAGATAGAAGAACTTAATCACACAAGGTAGCTGCACCAAGAGGTTCGCATTCAGCTCTGATGGGTTGCCACCATATACTGCTAGGTGTCACTGGTGGATTTTGGGAGCAATTAGAATGATTTAGATGATCGATCATTCTAGCTGTTCGAATCAGAAGAGTTCTGATCCATCGAAAGGAGTTTCGATGATAGAGATCATGACATATCCCATTATCATACAAAACTGAACCTAACTGGATCACACAAACAAGGATTTGAATCTGGTGATCATCAATTGAATTGATCAAGTTCAATTGATCTAAATGAGATTCAATTAGGTTCAAGAAAATCGTGCTAGCACTCGATTGAACCTAACGTTCTTCTTTTACTATCACAAATAAGTTGTCCTGTCTGAGCCAAAGAAGTTTGTGCTCAATCAGAGGCCTTCATATGGTTTGACTGGAGGTTGTCTAAGTTAGAGAGGTTGTCTTATTTTGTAAGACATTACCTACCATTTTTGGTCACCTGCCATTTCTTGTTCTTTGACTTTGGTCAAACATTGATCATTGACACTTTGACTTTTGACCACATGTCATGCACCTATTGGAGAGCTGGTGGGGAACTGTCCTCCTACTAAAACCTGGCAAGGAGGAGGGCGCACGCCACCCTAGTCGTGTACCCAAGCTGGAGGCGCCTAGGAGTCCTTGTTGGACAAGGACTCCATCTCCTATTTGGATTTCAATTAGAGTTCTCCCTAAAATTAAGTTTGACTGGTCTTAGGCACCCTCTAAGGAGGAATCCAGGGGACTCTATTTTCACCAATCAGATTTAGATCTAATTTCACAAAGGATTGTGATTGGTTGGGAAGAAGAGGAGTTGGATCACACTTAGTCTATAAATAAGACCCTGTGCCCAACTCAAGGTATGATTGAAAGAAGAGTTTCCATACGCCCAAAGGCATTTTCTCCTCTCCTCCTCCATGCCAAAGCTTCTTCTCCCTCTCCTCTCCATGTCCAAAATAGTTTTGGAGCTTGGTTGGTGCGATCCAGATCAAAAAAAGATGATCAAAAGCAAGAAGGCTGCACTGCTGCAAAGAATGACTGCTGATCTTCAAAAAGAGGTTTTGAAGATCCTCCAGATCAGATTCAGATCTGATTTTTAGAGATGTGATAGAGAAGAAGAGAATCTCCAGATCCAGTCTGAGTGGATATCGGTAGAGGCCAGGCGCTTGCGTGGCTAGATCCAGAACCTTTCGCTGCTTACAGGATCATCAACGGGTAATAGGATTACCCTACATCAAGGTAAATTAAATTTGATTTAATTTATTTAGATTTTATTTTTATTATTAAAATAATAAGAATCAGATCTAAAATATTTCAAATCTAATTTGGATTAAAGAAAAAAATTTTTGAAATATATCTCTTGATCTGATCAGATCTGAACGAACCTGGTCCGGGAAAAATCAGGATTTTCCTTCAACTGGTATCAGAGCCAAGGTTCTAAAAGTATTTAGATCTAATTTTAAATTTATTTTAATTAAAAAATAAGTGATTTTAGATGTCACATGAGATGTGATCAGATCTGAAATCAAAAAAAATTAAAATTAAATGATTTGGATCTAAGATTAGAAAATATGCATGACTAGTTCTAAAATAGAATAGTTCTATAGAATAGTCTTGCATATTTTCAATTTAATTTGATTAAATCATATTTTAGATCTATTTATTTACTATTTTTTGATATTATAATTATTATAATAATATCTAAAAAATAGTAAATAAAAATTATTTAATTTTAACATCATATGAGATATGATTGATGCATGTCTAGACTAGTTGTAGAATAGTTCTACATAGTTGTCTAGATTAGAGTTTATTTTGATAAGATCAATTTAAATCTAATTTTTTAGATTATTATGAGATAATTTAGATCTAAAAATATGCATGATTCGATACATGAGATGTATGCAAAATATGCCATGATTAGATCTAATTTGTATATGAGATATATGATATAGATCTAAAACTATTTTGTAGTATTACATGTTCCTGATTAAGGCGTTCCTCTTGGCCGTCCGGTCATAAGAACGAAGAAGGATTTAAAGGCCCTCTCCTCCCATTCCGATGGGGTGTTCTTATGACGTGTAGGGGTGCTGCGCATGTTCGTCCTTAATCAGAAAATCCAAAACTTACTTTCTGCAAAACCCTAGATCCTGAAAATCCCTAGGATTTATTGTGCATATTTTATTTATGAACCCTACTTAATTAAGAATTAAGATTATGGAATATCAATTAGGTCTAAAATTGAGAATTTTAGATCTAAGACATATTCATAATACTGGGTTCGGGCTTGGGTAGCTCAATTAGGTCTAAGCGGTTGATCAAACCGAATCAAGAGTTGGTTAGATGGGATCAACAATGCTTAAATTGACCAGCCTAATAGGATTAAGTCTGGGTCAAGATCGAGTCACGATCAAGCAAGACCTAATTAGGCTCAGAGGTTAGAGTCTGGATTGTAGGCTAACCCAATTGGTTCTGGCTCAATAATTTGGTGTCTAAGGTAAGTTTGGCACATACGACCGACTGGTTTTTAATTGGAAGCTACTCGACCTGAATGCATTCTTGTACGAGTTAATGGCATATTCCTTCCACCGGTCTCACTTACCTGGCCATATCTGTTGACACAGTTCTGATCTTGAGGTGGTCAATAATCCGAGCTAACCCATGCCACTAGGTTAGTCATAATTGTTATGACTATGACAAGTCTAGTTTAATGAGACCTGAATCAATTCTCCCTAAGAAAAGATTAAGTCTGAGGTCTTCCACCATTGTAGATGTGCGGGCCCTTCCCGGGGTTGATTGTTCTCGGCTGGATACAGTGGCTCAGTTGCACCGAAAAGATGCAACCATGTCTATTAGGCATTGGATGCTATGGGCTGGAGGATGAGTTGGGCTCAATATTTTGGATACGGTGAGAGACTCAATTAGGAATCCAGTCTATGCAAATGGTGGGTCTGACTTAACTAAGGAGTGGATCAATATTTTGGATACGGTGAGATTCATGAATTAGAGACCAAGTTTGGGTGCACCATGATTAGAGAATCATTGAACAAGAGTTGTTCACTCATTGGCTAACCCATCACCAATAACTGTTAGGTGAGGTGATGAGTCAGTTGGTGAGACCGCACCACCCACTAGAAATCATTAATCATGGAGATTTTTGCATCTCTACAGAGGGAGTGTAGGGATCCGAGAAAATAGTGGGAGCTAATTTGTTTAAAAATAAAATTCCTAAATAAATTGGTCAAGTCATAATTACAGTATCTAACTAGAATCTTTGACTCTCTATAGAAAAATATCTGCGTCCAACCCATTAGCACGTATCCTGGACACACATAGACTGACCGGATCCAATTATAAAGATTGGCTCAAAAACTACAAAATCATTTTGGGTTTCGAGAAGTTAACCCATGTATTGGACCAGGACCCTCCCACCTTACCAGCCCATCCATCCACTGAACAGAGAGCGTCTCTGGAAAAATGGATAGACGAAGATAATAAGGCCAGATATTACATGTTGGGCTCGATGTCTGATGAGCTCCAGCGCCAACATGAAGATATCGGGACTGCTCGCCAAATGTTGGCTCACCTGCAGGAGATGTTTGGTGAACAGAGTCGCGCAGCCAAATATCAAGTCACGAAATGACTTTTTAAGGCTAAGATGCGTGATGGGCAGTCAGTCCAAGATCACTGTCTGACAATGATCAAGGACATGGAAGAGCTTGAGAAGCTCGGTGTGAAGTTAGACTTGGATCTGCAGAATGATATTATTCTGCAATCCTTGACTGATGCATATGGGCAATTCATCATGAATTACCACATGCATAAACTTCAAAATTCCTTGGCCGAATTAATGAATATGCTGGTTACCGCTGAGCTTTCTATGAAAGGTTCTAAAGGCTCAGTTCTTGCTATGGAACGGACTTCTTCCAAAAGAAAGTCTTATGGAAAGAAAAAGAAGTCTGTGAAAAAGCAAAAGGTGGAAGGATCAAAGAAGAAGAAGGCAGAGCCGAAGAAAAAGGTCCGATGGCAAAGGAAAGTATTTTCCATTGCAACAGCGACGGCCATTGGAAGCGGAAACTGCCCTACTTACCTGGCCACCCTGAAGAACAAGAAGGAAGGTCCTTCTGGAGGTATGCTCGTTATTGAGTCTAACCTTACGATTTCTTCTGCATCCAGTTGGGTGCTTGACTCTGGTTCTAGTGCTCATCTGTGCACTTCTATGCAGGGTCTTGAGGATAGCAGGAGGCTGAGGGATGGAGACATGATCCTACGCATCGGTAATGGAGCAAGAGTTGCTGCAGTAGCCGTGGGAACATACCCTCTTCGATTACCATCTGGTTTAGACTTAGTTTTGAAAGACTGTTATTATGTGCCTGCAGCTAGCAGGAATTTGATTTCTGTTTCATGCTTAGCACTAGAAGGCTATGTGATTACCTTCTTTAAGGACCATTGTAACATTCTTTATGAAAGAAATAAAATTGCAAATGGTTTCCTTATTAATGATCTTTATCAGCTACATATTGATGTACCTGTTCTAACTATCGAGCAAAACGTGAATGCCAAATGACCTAGGGATAGTCCAAATGATAGATATCTATGGCACCTGAGATTAGGTCATATAGCAGAAGATAGGATCAACAAATTGGAGAAAAATGGGCTATTGAGTCCATTGACTTTCGAGTCATATCCAACTTGTGAATCTTGTCTTCAAGGCAAAATGACTAAACTCCCTTTTGTTGGACATGGGGAGAGGGCCACAGATCTCCTTGCCCTAGTACATACTGATGTGTGCGGCCCATTTGATGTGCCGGCTAGAGGCAATTTTGTCTACTTCATTATCTTTACCGATGATCTGTCTAGGTATGGGTATGTGTATCTTATGAGACACAAGTCTGAAGCTTTTGAAAAGTTCAAAGAATTCAGACATGAAGTAGAAAAACAAACTGAAAAACCCATTAAGGTTCTTCGATCAGATCGAGGAGGTGAATACCTTAGCCGAAATTCCTAGACTATCTCAAGAAAAATGGCATAGTCTCTCAATGGACTCCACCAGGAACACCTCAACTCAACGGAGTTTCAGAATGGAGAAATCGGACTCTATTGGATATGGTTCCGATCCATGATGAGCTTCACAGACCTCCTGATTTTCTTTGGGGACACTCATTGTTAACTTCAATTTATCTACTGAATAGGGTTCCCTCTAAAACCGTTCCTACCACACCGTATGAGATATGGCATGGTAAGAAACCAAGTCTGAGTCATCTCAGAATTTGGGGTTGTCCGGCTCATGTCAAAAGACAACAAGCGGACAAGTTAGAGTTTAGGTCCTTTAGAGCTCGATTCATAGGATATCCTAAAGAGTCATTAGGATACTATTTCTACATTCCAGAAGACCACAATGTGATTGTGAGTCGACATGCCATCTTTCTTGAAAAATAGTTTATTCAAGATAGCGGCATTGGAAAGCAGATTAAGCTTGATGAGAAAGTCTCACAAGTACAACGAGCTAAGGACCAATTGGAACCAAATCAGGTTGAGCCAATAAGAACACTACCTCCTCCACCTCGTAGATCGGAAAGAGTTTTTCCGTCCCCCTGAAAGATACTTAGGTATTATTTCAGAGGAAAGTAGAGAAAATGTTCCTCATAGGTAATGGTGCTCATGGTGATGATCCCAAAACCTACAACGAGGCGATATCAGATATCGACTCCGAGAAATGGCTAGAGGCAATGCAGTCAGAAATTGACTCGATGCACTCAAACCAAGTCTGGACCTTGGTAGATCCACCAGAAGGTATAGTACCTATTGGGTGTAAATGGATCTTCAAGAGAAAGATTGGTGCAGATGAAAATGTGGAGACATTCAAGGCTAGACTAGTGGCAAAAGGTTATAGTCAACGCGAAGGCATTGACTATCAGGATACCTTTTTCCCAGTGGCTATGCTAAAATCCATCCGCACATTGCTTGCCATTGCAGCCTATTTCGATTATGAAATATGGCAAATGGATGTGAAAACGACATTCTTAAATGGATATCTTGAGGAAGATATCTATATGGAACAGCCGCTAGGTTTCACATCCAGTGATACTGATCACAAGGTTTGCAAGCTGCAAAGGTCCATATATGGACTTAAGCAAGCATCTCGGAGCTGAAACACTCGTTTCAATGATGTGATCAAAAAGTTTGATTTCATCAAAAATGAAGAGAAACCGTGTGTTTTCAAAAAGGTCAGTGGGAGCGCTGTTGTCTTCCTCGTATTGTACGTGGATGACATCCTTCTTATTGGGAATGATGTTCCCATGTTGACGACAGTCAAAATGCGGTTATCCAAGGAATTCTCCATGAAAGACCTAGGTGAAGCATCCTTTATTCTAGGAATTAAGGTCTATAGGGATAGACCAAATAAGATTCTAGGTGAAGCATCCTTTATTCTAGGAGTTTCGATGATGTCGATGATAGAGATCATGACATATCCCATTATCATACAAAATCGAACATAATTGGATCACACAAATAAGGATTTAAATCTGATGATCATCAATTGAACTGATCTAGTTCAATTGATCTGAATGAGATTCAATTAGGTTCAAAAAAATCGTGCTAGCACTTGATTGAACCTAACGTTCTTCTTTTACTATTATAAATAAGTTGTCCTATCTGAGCCAAAGAAGTTTGTGCTCAATCAGAGGCCTTCATATGGTTTTACTGGAGGTTGTCCATGTTAGAGAAGGTTGTCTTATTTTATAAGACATTATCTACCATTTTTGGTCACCTGCCATTTCTTATTTTTTGACTTTGGTCAAATGTTGACCATTGATACTTTGACTTTTGACTACATATCATGCACCTATTGAAGAGCTGGTGGGGGCCTGTCCCCCTATCAGAACCTGGCAAGAAGGAGGACGCACGCCACCCTAGGCATGTATCCAAGCTGGAGGCGCCTAGGAGTCCTTGTTGGACAAAGACTCCATCTCCTATTTGGATTCCAAATAGAGTTCTCCCTAAAACCAAGTTTGACTGGTCTTAGGCGCCCTCTAAGGAGGAATCTAGGGGACTCTATTTCCACAGATCAGATTTAGATCTGATTTCACAAAGGATTGTGATTGGTTGGGAAGAAGAGGAGTTGGATCACGCTTAGTCTATAAATAAGACCCTACGCCCAACTCAAAGTATGATTGAAAGAAGAGTTTTCATACTCCCAAAGGCATTTTCTCCTCTCCTCCTCCATGCCAAAGCTTCTTCTCCCTCTCCTCTCCACGTCCAAAATAGTTTTGGAGCTTGGTTGGTGTGATCCAGATCAAAGAAAGACGATCAAAAGCAAGAAGGCTGCACTGCTGCAAAGGACGACTGCTGATCTTCAAAAGGAGTTTTGAAGATCCTCCAGATCTGATTTTTGGAGACGTGATAGAGAAGAAGAGAACCTCTAGATCTAGCCCGAGTGGATATCGATAGAGGCCAGGCGCTTGCATGGCTAGATCCAGAACCTTCCGCTGCATACAGGATCATCAACGGGTAATTGGATTATCCAAATCAGGTAAATTAAATTAAATTTAATTTATTCTTATTTTATTTTATTTATTAAAATAATAAGAATCAGATCTGAGACATCCCAGATCTGATACAGATCAAAGAGAAAAAAATTTTAAAATATATCTCTTGATCTGATCAGATCTGAACGAACCTAGACCAGAAAATCAGGATTTTTCTTCAAGTTAGCCAATGAGTGAATGACTCTTGCTCAATGATTCTCTAATCATGGTGCATCCAAACTTGATCTCTAATTCATGAATCTCACCATATCCGAAATATTGATCTACTCCTTAGTTAAGTCAGACCCACCATTTGCACAGACTGAATTTCTAATTGAGTCTCTCATCGTATCCAGAATATTGAGCCCAACTCATCCTCCAGCCCATAGCATCCAATGCCTAATAGACATGGTTGCATCTTCTCGGTGCAACTGAGCCACTGTATCCAGTCGAGAACAATCAACCTCGGGAAGGGCCCGCACATCTACAATGGTGGAAGACCTCAGACTTAATCTTTTCTTAGGGAGAATTGATTCAGGTCTCATTAAACTAGACTTATCATAGTCATAACAATTATGACTAACCTAGTGGCATGGGTTAGCTCGGATTATTGACCACCTCAGATCAGAACTGTGTCAACAGATATGGCCAGGTAAGTGAGATCGGTGGAAGGAATATGCCATTAACTCATACAAGAATGCATTCAAGTCGAGTAGCTTCCAATTAAAAATCAGTCGATCGTATGTGCCAAACTTACCTTAGACACCAAATTGTTGAGCAGAACCAATTGGGTTAGCCTACAATCCAGACTCTAACCTCTGAGCCTAATTAGGTCTTGCTTGATCGTGACTCGATCTTGACCCAGACTTAATCCTATTAGGCTGATCAATTTAAGCATTGTTGATCCCATCTAACCAACTCTTGATTCGGTTTGATCAACCGCTTAGACCTAATTGAGCTACCCAAGCCCGAACCCAGTATTATGAATATGTCTTAGATCTAAAATTCTTAATTTTAGATCTAATTAATATTTCATAATCTTAATTTTTAATTAAGTAGGGTTCATAAATAAAATATGCATAATAAATTCTAGGATTTTCGGATCTAGGGTGTTGCAGAAAGTAAGTTTTAAGTTTCTGATTAAGGACGAACGCACAGCATCCCTACACGTCATAAGAATGCCCCATCGGATGGGAGGAGAGGGCCTTTAAACCCTTCTTCATTCTTATGACCGGACGGCCAAGAGGAATGCCTTAATCAGGAACATGTAATACTACAAAATATTTTTAGATCTATATCATATATCTCATATATAAATTAGATCTAATCATGGCATATTTTGCATACATCTCATGTATCGAATCATGCATATTTTCAGATCTAAATTATCTCATAATAATCTTAAAAAATTAGATTTAAATTGATCTAATCAAAATAAATTCTAATCTAAATAATTATGTAGAACTATTCTACAACTAGTCTAGACATGCATCAATCATATCTCATATGATGTTTAAAATTAAATAATTTTTATTTACTATTTTTTAGATGTTATTATAACCATTATAATATCAAAAAATAGTAAATAAATTAATTTAAAATATGATTTAATCAAATTAAACTAAAAATATGCAAGACTATTCTATAGAACTATTCTATTTTAGAACTAATCATGCATATTTTCTAATCTTAGATCCACATCATTTAATTTTAATTTTTTTTGATTTCAGATCTGATCACATCTCATATGATATCTAAAATTACTTATTTTTTAATTTAAATAAATTTAAAAATAGATCTAAATACTTTTAGAATCTTGGCTCTGATATCAGTTGAAGAAAAATCCTAATTTTTCAGATCAGATTCATTCAGATCTGATCAGATCAAGAGATATATTTCAAAATTTTTTCTTTTTGATCTAGATCAGATCTGAGATGGTTTAAATCTGATTCTTATTATTTTAATAATTAAAATAAAATTAGATAAATTAAATTTAATTTAATTTATCTTGAAGTGGATAATCCTATTATCCATTGATGATCCTGTAAGCAGTGGAAGGTTCTGGATCTAGCCACGTAAGTGTCTGACCTCTATCGATATCCACTCGAACGAGATCTGAAGATCCTCTTCTTTTCTATCATATCTCCAAAAATCAAATCTAGATCTGATCTGAAGGATCTTCAAAATATCTTTCGAAGATCAGCAGTCGTCCTTTGTAGCAGCGCAGCCTTCTAGCTTTCAGTCATTTTTCTCTCATCTGGATTGCACCAACCAAGGTCCAAAATTTTTTTTGGATATGGAGAGGAGAGGGAGAAGGTGGATTTGGGGTGGAGGAGGAGAGGAGAAGCAGCCTTGGGGCGTGGAGAATTATTATGCTCTTTAAGCTGGGCGCATGGTCTTATTTATAGACTAAGCGTGATCCAACTCCTCTTCTTTCCAATCAATTATAACTCTTTATGAAATCAGATCTAAATCTGATTGGTAGGAATAGAGTCCCCTACATTCTTTCTTAGAGGGCGCTTAGGATCAGTCAAGTTGATTCTTAGGAGAACTCTAATCGGAATCCAAAAAGGAGATGGAGTCCCTATCCAACAGGGACTCCTGGATGCCTCCAACTTGGGCACACGCCAAGGGTGGCATGCGCCCTCCTCCTTGCTAGGTTCTGGCAGAGGGATAGGCCCCCACCAGTTCTTCAATAGGTGTGTGACACATGGACAAAAGTCAAAGTATCAATGATTAATATTTGACCAGTCAAAGGTCAACTTTTGATCAAAATCAAAGGACGAGAAATGGCAGGTGACCAAAAATGATAGATAATGTCTTACAAAATAAGACAATCTTTTTTGACTTGGACAAGCTCCGGTCAGATAAAGTGAAGGCCTCTAAATGAGCATAAACTTCTTTGACTCGGTCAGGATAACTATTTATGATAGTAAAAGAAGAACGTTAGATTCAATCGAGTGCTAGCACGATTTTTTTGAATCTAATTGAATCTCATTCAAATCAATTAAATTGGATCAATTCAATTGATGATCACCAGATTTAAATTCTTATTTGTGTGATCCAGTTAGGTTCAGTTCTGTATGGTAATGGAATATGTCATGATCTCTATCTTCGACATCATCAAAATTTCTTTCGATGGATCAAAACTCTTCTAATTCGAACAGCTAGAATGATCGATCATTTAAATCATTCTAATTGCTCCCAAAATCCACCAGTGACATCTAGCAGTATATGGTGACAACCCATCAGAGCTAAATGCGAACCTCTTGGTGCAGCTATCTGTGTGATTAAGTTCTTCTATCCTGAGCTCCGATTAGATTAAGGTTAAGGTGAACTCGTTTAACCCTAGTCTCTGTCATATGATGTAATTATTCAATTTCAAGTCCAATGTGAAAATCTAAATAGAAACTCTTTCTATTATTTCACTCTGCCATGGCTATGGACTTCTGAACTTGATTTTCATGATCATCATAGGGCTGCTCCTCTACCACCGAGGTAGATAGATTCCATCTTGATGCTATCCAGTTCCTATAATGAACATGCTATAGCCAACATACACCTCAGAATCCCGTATGGCTAGGAGATCGAGCAATGGTATAGTCAAACTATAACACCCTTAAGGTGAACTACCGATGCATTTCAGGTCAAAGAATCAGATACACTACTGCAGCATCGAGTCAGTCATTGACGAGAAGGTAGACTTCCTAATGACTACTTGAGATGGTCACGCTCAGTGCCCTCATTCTCTAACGAGTACCTATACTCTCGCTCCGGTTCTTTTACACCATAGACTCAAGACTCATCTACTAAAGAGAAGCGATTGTACACCAACCTTTCGAATCAATCACCATCCTCGTGATGATCCTATGGTCGGAAGCATTTTATGAGTTAATAATGATTATTCATGTCTTAAATTTTCAACTCTTGAAAATATGAATTATCATTACCATTAACTCAAAGAATGTATCACAGACACTAAATACACATATATGATAGAAAATAATCTATTTTATTGATTATAGTCAAAATTATAATTTTACCCCTAAAAGTGTATTACAAGTATCAGCCAATTTTGGCTTCTAGGGCACATATATCTAACAATCTTCCATTTGTCCTAAAGCCAATTGGCTACAAGTCTAAGTTCCATCTTCTCAAGATGGGCTTCGATCTTCTGCTGGTCCAATGACTTTATAAGTGGGTCTGCCACATTATCTGTGGTGTTGACTCTCTTGATCTTGACATAATCCTTCTCGAGGTAATCACGGATGAGATGGTATCGCCGCTCAATGTGCTTGGATTTCTGGTGAGATCTCGGCTCCTTAGCAAGGGGCTATAGCACCATTGTTGTCGCAGTATAGAGGAATGTTATCTGATGGCATTACTCCAATTTCTACAGCAAACTTCTTATACCAGAATGCTTCCTTCGCAGTCTCTGATGCAGCGATATATTCTACTTCCATGGTGGAATCTACTATCATCGTTTGCTTGAAACTCTTCCAGCTGACAGCATCATTATTGCACACAAACAGACTCCCAGATGTCGACTTTCGATCATCTATATCAGACATGAAGTCCGAGTCTGTGTATCTCTGGACTTGGAGTTCTTCATTATCAAAGACCAACATCATATCCTTAGTTCTTCTCAAGTACTTAAGGATACATTTCATAGAAATTCAGTATTCTTCACCTAGATTTGACTGATATCTGCTTGTGATACTCACAGCATGGGCTATACCAGATCGTGTACATAGCATGGCATACATGAGGCTCTCTATTGTAGAAGCATAAGGAATCTTGCTCATGCATTCTATTTTCTCAGGTGTGCTAGGGCACATCTTCTTGGAAAGATGAATACTATGTCTGAAGGGTATTATCCTCTCTTAGAGTTTTTCACACTAAACCTCTTTAGTACTTTCTCTATGTACATCTTCTGTGAAAGTTCCAGCATCATATTCGGTCTATCCCTATAGACCTTAATTCCTAAAATAAAGGATGCTTTACCTAGGTCTTTCATGGAGAATTTTTTGGAAAATCATAATATGACTGTTGTCATCATGAAAATATCATTCCCAATAAGGAGGATGTCATGCACGTACAATACGAGAAAGACAATAGTGCTCTCACTGATTTTTTTGAAGACACATGGTTCCTCTTCATTTTTGATGAAATTAAATATTTTGATCACATCATTGAAATGAGTGTTCCAGCTCCGAGATGCTTGCTTAAGTCCATATATGGACCTTTGTAGCTTGCAAATCTTGTGATCAGTATCACTGGATGTGAAACCTAGCGACTGTTCCATATAGATATTTTTCTCAAGATATCCGTTCAAGAATGCTATTTTCACGTCCATTTGTCATATTTCAATATCACAT